>SJXQ01004138.1:35125-83308 GCA_006408695.1 Aepyceros melampus | reverse complement strand
ACCAGACTTAACTTTACAGACTCAGATTAAATTCACTACCTCCAGATCTCCCAGCTCAGTTTTTCAGCATTAAAGACTTCAGCTAATAGGTTCTCAAACCAAATAACACAGAAACAGAGAACAGGTTCCCTATGAGAAACAGCAACTGAGACAGAATCAGAAAAATCCAATAAAGCATCCTGAGAGTTACAACTACTAGGTATGTGGGATTACAGATGCTATGAAAAACCTGAAAGTGTTTTTTATTTCTGCAATTGAGCTTAAATTCTAGCAACACAATCTAACTTTAACCTATTCTCAGTTCCTGGATATAAGGGCAAAACAATGAATGTAATGAAGAAGGACAAACACCATGAAAACAAGAGGAATGACCCAATTCTGAGTAGTTTCCTTTACTTGGTACATGTTTCTTTCTCAGTTACATCAAAGCACCACAACTTGGCTTAATATTTAGGTTGCAGTAACTTTCTAAGTGTGGCACAAAGGTAATTCAATCAATAACTAAAGGGTAAAACATACAGTAAAGAGTAGGAAGTCATAACACAACTTTATCTTAACAGCACTGAAATGAAAAAATCCACTAAGAGACTTTGGTCTGGCAAACTGTCTAATGATAAAGTTACAAATGAAATGCCAGATACACACACACACTCATTCTTTAAAAATATATACCAGAAGACAATGAAAACAGCATCAACCCACTTATTTATAAGACATCTTGATCTGAAGTGCTATTTATATTCAGTCTCTAGAACACTACCACCACCCAAATTTAGATCTTGCTGATTTATATTGGTAACGCAAATGATACAAGAAGGGTTTCAGAGCATTTCAGAAGTCAACTTACTTAAAATCTCCTAATTAAAAAAAAAAAAAAAACTACTGCAAAAAGGAGAAACCACTGCAGAAAAAAGTATAAGCAAGCCACTTTGAAAAGCTCCTATCCCTACCAAATTTAATAAGCAACAATTACTGAATGTGGCTATATGTTAAAATAATAAGATAAAATAGAAAGGAAGATGACAATTTTCACACTGCTTGTTGCAGACAAGAAAGAACAACTGTTAGTACTAACACTGGACTGTTAAGTGCTGAAAGAGCACACATGAAATAACGAAATCTTACTCCTCTGGTATCTAAGGCTACTGTATCATCAGTTTCAAGCAAGTAGTTCCTTAAGAACAGAGCCCATCTGTCATTCTCAGGGGATACTTGTATCATAAAGTGTACAAGCTTATAAATCACTAGCACTTCAGCACAAGCTTTCACTTGATGAAGAACTTATCAATGATGCTGGCAGAGGCACTTTTACACCATCTTCCTATGTGAAAGAAATGAAGAGATCTGGTCAAGGACTAAAAATACAATTCTGAAAGCAAAATGTGCCACAATTTTCTGTGAAAGTTTTATAATTTAAAAGTAAGTTGAATATAAGATAACAAAGAATGAAAAAATATGCAGAAAAAGAAATAAAATGAAATAACTGACCAAACAATATCAAAATATTTTCACAGGAGTTAAAACAACAAGTTTAAAAAAGTAGTTAGAAACAGTGTGAACTACTAACAGTAGTTAGAAAAAGTAGTTACAAACTGAAATGAAGAATCAAAAATATTTATGGCAGTACAGAGAAACAACAGTTTTTGGAATGAAGACTCAGAATCACATATTAAGCTCCACATTAGTTTTTAAAATTCTTAAATATAAAAAATAAGATTTCCCCTCTCCTCAAAATAACCTAACCTATAATCTTTGGCCGAAAAATTTATGCTTTTGAACTATGGTGCTGGAGAAGACTCTGGCGAGTCCCTTGGACAGCAAGGAGATCAAACCAGTCAATCCTAACGGAATATTCACTAGAAGGAATGACGCTGAAGCGCCAATACTCTGGCCACCTGATGGAAAACCCGACTCATTGGAAAAGACCCTGTTGCTGGGAAAGAGTGAGGGAAGGAGCAGCAGGCAACAGAGGATGAGATGGTTGGATGGCATTACCAACTCAATGGACATGAATCTGATCAAACTTCAGGATAGTGAAGGGGTCTCAGAGACGGATATGACTTAGCGACGGAACAACAACAATGATCTTTGGGGAAAACTTCAGCATATTAAGTTGATGGGTAAGCTTCCTAAAATTCGATTGTTAAAAAAGGATTGTGTGTTAGTTGCTCAGCCATGTCCAACTCTTTGTGACTCCATGGACTGTAGCCCACCAGGCTCCTCTGTCCATGGGATTCTCCAGGCAAGAATGGAGTGGGTTGCCATTGCTTTCTCTATGTTAAAGGATACACAAGCGAAAATATCTAAAGATCAAGAAAAACACTAGTATCTGAAATAAATTGTTGTAACAAAGGGGCCATATCCATATTTGTCTTAAAGCTGTTTTATCTTCCATTTCTTATAAAGTAAATAGAAGTTTGCCCATCTAGGATGTTGGTAATATTTTATTTCTTGATCTAGGTATTACTGATTACACAGACATGTTCATTTTGCAAAAAGGCAACAAGCTGTCAGTGATATCCGTGTACTTGTATACTTTCACCAAAACTTTAAGTTTAAAAAAAAGCTCATAAAAATTATTTCTACAACTTAAATTGTATTTCTACAACTTAACTGTAATACTTAAACTATATGTCTACAATTTAAATGTAGTTATGTTTATATATAGTACATACACATACAGATTATATAAAGTTATATATTCATATCCATATGCAAGCTGCTCAGTTCAGTTGCTCAGTCATGTCCAACTCTTTGTGACCCTATGGACTGTAGCCCACCAGGCTCCTCTGTTCATGTACAGACAGTTTCTAATCCAAATTGCTACTGCTAATGTAAATGACTTACACATACTGTCATTTGTACCTGCTCAAATTCTTTCTCCAATCAACTCAAAATTATTCTTTTGGGGGGAAAAAAGTAAAACTTCAGAAAAGTCTAAGGTTCAGAAGTACTTCATCAGGGGAAAAAAACATGTAAGGTAAGCGATTCTTGAAGGAAAAAAAAAACAAACTTTCAGTCTCTCTCTCCTTTGATGTGCTCATTTTGCCTGTGAGAGAGCACTCCTTCCTACAAAGTCTTTCTCCAAATTGCTTATTTCTCCTATCAATTTTACTGGGCTTAAAATATCAAAATTTGACCAAATAATCAGTTTCTTCAAATTGCAAATCCATTTCAAAGGATTAAAACAGTATCAGTCACTCACACACAACCTTTTTGGGGCTTCCCAAGTGGCACAGTGGTAAAGAATCCACCCGCCAATGCAAGACACACAGGTTTGATCCTGGGGTTGGGAGACCCCCTAAAAGAAGAAATGGCAACCCACTCCAGTATTCTTGCTTGGAAAATTCCATGGACAGAGGAGCCTGGTGGGTTACAGTCCACGGAGTCACAAACAGTCAGACATGCCTAAGGACACATACACACACAACTTTTTAAAATTGAGGCACAGTGGATGTACAATTATTATGTAAGTTTCAGGTGTGTCATGTAAGTTTCAGTCTATGACACAGTGATTCAAAGTTGGGTGTCCACCTCTAACTAATAACTGTAAGAAAGTTCTTCTATATAAAGAAGAAAACTGAACAATTCCACAATTTCTTTTATCATACAGTTTGCCAAAATTACTAAATTCCAAAATATACTGTCTTCACCTATTCTCATTTATTTTAAACAAGTCTTCTTTGATCTTCTCTGCCATGATATAAACTTGAATGACTCCCATTTGCCATTGTTAAATTCTATTCACTTCTTATTTTCTTTTTTAAAAAATGTAGATTACTAGTAACATACGCTGCCACCAGGGAAGCCCATACACACACACACCCCCCCCATCCTCAAGCTACAACAGGTGACTATGTCTTTCCTTTCCCCCACTTGCTTACTCCTAAGTGTTAAGAGCCTCATAAGGCCATGTGTTCTTAAACGTACATACACATGTATACATACACACACAATTATATAGTATGGATGCAAGACACAAAATCGATACTTGAGTGTAAAAAGAGTTCTTTTATCTAAACCAAAGTAGAGTCAGCAAAGGCTAAACTGATTCAAGTCAGCCAGCAACACATCGTACTAAAGAAACCAACACCAAAGGCTGAATTCACATAGTTCCTCACAAACTTTCAGCAGTCAAAGATTGATACAACCCAACTCAACCATCTGAGGGTTGAGTGTACATTACAAGAAAGCTAGATTACCACCATTACCAGAAAAATAATTTTAAAGCAGTTTCTTACCCCATTTCTACCACTCAAATTATTTCTAAACTTTGAGAAAAGTTGCCTTTCCTCACAGAAAAGATGAATGGCACCTCATCTCTAATGAGATGTGAAAGTATACATTAAAAAAAAGTTTGTTTTTGACCACACAGTGCATGCAGCATGCAGAACTTCCCTGATCAGGGACTGAACCTATGCCTCTTACATTGAAAGTACAGAGTCTTAACCACTGGGCCACAGGGAAGTCCCATTAATGTTTTAAGGTTTAGCCTCCAGTTGACAGTGTTTAATAATGTTTTCTCCTCTGCTGAACATGGTCATACCATTTTCCATTTGCTAGAAAAGCAGAACATTTAATAATTGGATTTTTAGAACCTGAGAGAATAAGCAACTAACTTACATGATATAAGTTTGCTTTTAACTATACTATCTTACTTGCGCATCTTTTAAAATAAAAAAATACACAACATACTCATTTTCAAAGTAAATATTTTCAATATTTGCGTTCAATTAAAATAAATTACGTAAAGGAAGTTAGTTGGTTTCATTTCTCTATTTTCTAAGGATTAAGTTCAAGCACATATATTAACCAAACTTTACATGCATAGCTTGAGGTTTTTGTATAAAGACATCAAGTTATGCATGTAAGGACACCAAATTATGGTAAGAAAAGAGTAAAGAGTACTTAGTCTACAAATCTGTCAAAATTCCTACTGAAGTCTAATTTAACTGACATTTTTTTCCTTCCTGAAATAGTCCGGTCTATAACTATGAGCTAAAAAATGACTTAACACCCTTTATTCATAACTTATGAGTAATTCAAGGGAAATCTAACCTTCTTTGTACAATGACTGCTTAGAGATCTCATCCACAAACTGGAAAAACATGCGAGCCAATCACTGCAATCTCATCTGGAAACATGAGGTAAAATTATGATCAGAAAGCTACTTAGAAATGTGAAACCAAATGATTTAACTATCATTGGCATCGAACTACTGTATCAGCCTTCGATCAGATAGGTAGGATAGGACAGGAGACAGATGTGCTGCAAGGGTTAGGAGATTCCTTTCTCTGGAGGTGATGAAGACACTCAGTCAAACGTATTTCAGTATCTCCTTTTGATGGAGAGACTAGGATATATAAATCATTTTTTAAATTCTCTGCTACTTACTAAGTACGACCACTGCTGTGTCACAGTCATCATACAGAACTGCTAAGAGGGATAGTATATAAGAAGAGTATCTGGCACAGACTCTAGTCTTAAGAAACAGTCATGTTTATTACTCCAAATACCCATTTCTTCTGTTATTCTTTTTTCAAAGAATATTTCAATTCATTAGATATAAGATTACTGATTTACAATTGCAAATCGGTTTCTCTGAGGTTATAACGTATCACCTGGACTGCATTTTGGGATACGTCAGAAACTCTTTGGTGACTCATACATACTTTATTTCTTAGGTTTAGTTTTATAAATGGCTGCTTCTGCTCCATACTATTATTTTTAGTATTTAAAAGAGCTGCTATTTATTGAGCATCTACTATACACTAGGTACTTCACTCTCTCTTATCTTTAAATTACTGTCAGACAAGTGTTACCTTCCTTATTTTAAAGATAACAGAGTAAGGCTCAGAGGGGTTACACTTCTTGCCCCATGTCACACACACACAGCTCATTAGAGGTGTGGCTAAGTTTAGCACCTACCTCTAGTTAGCTCTAACTCTGAGCTCTTCCCAACATACTATCTCCAATCTTCTCATCCCTTATATTTTACGCCTTTATAAATTTGCTTTCAGAAGATAACAACTACAATTTGGGAGTACTCTGCTTACAACCTCACATAACCAGTTTTCTGGACGACAAGAATGCACTTTCAATGACTGATAAACTTGAGAAATGGAAGGTGTAAAACAGAATAACCCTTCAGAGACCAATGGGACAAGATAAGACACAAAATATGAGTAACTTGTTAGGAATAAAAAAGAGAACAGTTAAGACAGTAAGAGACCTCAAGGTGAAATAACTTATTATTATAAATTACTTCCAAAATTAAAACAAACAGACGAAAAGACAAAATACTCACTAGCTTTGAATTCTGCCAAATTTAAGTTCAGGGATTCTCACTAATAAGTCAGGATCTACTGGTCACTCTTGCCTTACCTGACAGGTCCTCAAGCTGGTTAGCCTTTCCTTGGGTTTGCTTACGCCTTTATAAATTTGCTTTCAGAAGATAACAACTACAATTTGGGAGTACTCTGCTTACAACCTCACATAACCAGTTTTCTGGACGACAAGAATGCACTTTCAATGACTGATAAACTTGAGAAATGGAAGGTGTAAAACAGAATAACCCTTCAGAGACCAATGGGACAAGATAAGACACAAAATATGAGTAACTTGTTAGGAATAAAAAAGAGAACAGTTAAGACAGTAAGAGACCTCAAGGTGAAATAACTTATTATTATAAATTACTTCCAAAATTAAAACAAACAGACGAAAAGACAAAATACTCACTAGCTTTGAATTCTGCCAAATTTAAGTTCAGGGATTCTCACTAATAAGTCAGGATCTACTGGTCACTCTTGCCTTACCTGACAGGTCCTCAAGCTGGTTAGCCTTTCCTTGGGTTTGCCAGAATTTCCAGTTTAAAAAAAAAAAAAAAGAGGCAAGCAGTATAGGGACAGGCCTTAGGCCTTACCAGCAGAACTCTAACTTCAGTATTGTCACTATTGCATTTCTACTCCTCAAATAATTTTTAAGTGTTGAGAAAACAGCTGCCCCCCCCCCCCCAACCACAACACAGTTAAGTGGCATTCCTCTTACGGATGTAAATATTTCGAAGGGTTAGCCACAACATGGAAGAGCAGTGACTCATGGTACTTAATTCCTAAAAGAGGAAAAATCAGATTCCTTGTCCAGAAATCTTCTATCTGGAAAGATTGCACAAATTCCTTACTCTGTAAGTAGTAGGGAGAACCTACAGGTAAAATATAATGGGCTAGGATAACTCCACAGAAAAGTGTAACTAGGACGCATGACTAGAACACTAAAGAGCTTCCTGACTGCTCCACAGAATATGCAGCCACTAAGGAATATTTTACGTAATACTATATATACACCAAATTATTTTAAAAGCTCACTTAAAAAAAAAAAAAGGCAACAACTATAAATCCAGGATCATAGGTGAGATTTTAATCTCACAAATAAGAGATTACAGAGACTAATTACATTTTTACTCTATATGATTATTTCAGACTAGAAATAGCAAAATCATTAATATACTGTTATAATTCATTAAATTCTTGAACTATATATGATAACCCAGTTAAAATTTCAACATTTCAACTTTATGAATTTGCCAATAACTAGGAAATTACACTTATTTTTCAAAACTTTCATATCAAGATTTTCAGAAGTCAAACTTCATCTTTTATTAAAACATAATAAATGAGAAACTAGTAACACAGTAATCAATAGGTTGATTCCAGGTAGGAAAATTTGGGAGCTGAAGGCAGTTGTAGGAAAGAGACGTTTCAATTTTAGATCATGTGCATTTAATACCTAATCAAAGTAATCAATTTCAACTAAAACCTAAAAATGCTCAGAATACATAGCACGTCTGCAGATGTGTAAGCGTTCCTCAGATATATTTCTAAAACAACACTGCCAAATAGATTTCATGATAAATTCAGCAGAACAAGTTGCAAAAACTCATTCAGGATTTTAAAAGAAAACAAATATATAACCCCACATACTTTCAGTTTCACTGAAGCTGGAATATATTATCAAAGGATTCCTATGTGGAACACAAATTATTTTCTACTAGCTAAAAGTGGTATGTGAAATCCTAAACCCAAGATTTAAAATAAAAGCCTAAAAATGCTAATGATTTGTATTCCATCTTTAGACAGCAGACCGTTTCAGATAGCATTCGAGAGGACAGCATTCCATGGAACACCCAGGCTGATTATTTCCCATCTGGGGTGTAAGCAAATCTCCTGCCTTTAAAAAGTCCTCATAAGATTTCACTCCATACGGTTTGTTTCTCTCTTTTTCAAACACTGGCCATTGCAACACTCAAACATATATACATTTTAAAAGGAGGTATCAAGGAACTTTTTAAGACTAATTAATCTATGGGCAAAGAAGCAACTAAAAACCAGTTCTGACAGAATTTTTGTTTGAAAAAAATACTTTTCCTATAACTTACTACCACTCAGAAGCCTAAAGTCCACCCTTTACATGAAATAAGTGATTTTATATACAGATTGAGTTAACTTGTCTTAAAACAGTAGTCTCACTTTAGTTCCCTACTCTAAAAGCTCTCTGATCCACTGTCATTTAACTCTATCCACAATTCTAATGCAAGAGTTACATATCCATTAAAAGTTAGTAAAAATTAAAACAGGCCAATGCATAAGCTTAGCTGTAGTTCCTTAATTACCTTGTTCAAAATTATGAAACCCAGTATACTTTCAAACCCAACAACCAAACCTTTCCTATCCAAACCAGAAATAGTGACACTTTGCATACTTTGTAAAACTGTTAAGCGTATTCTTCTTGGCTAGCTTCTGATCATTATGCGAACTGTACATTTAAAATTAATTAAAAATGCCAATTTTCAAAAAATTACTATTTTTTACATAACTAGCAAACTTTTTCTAATTTTAGTCTTTTAATTCATCTTAAGGCCATTTATTTGCCCTCCAAAAAGACCCATAGCATTTTCCCTGAAGGCTAATCAGCAGTTCTTTTCCTCTCTGTGCCAACATAGAACAGTTTCTACTAGCAGCAGCAAAGCAACAACAATTCTACAGTAAATTTGATTTACCATTTGGTTGAGTACATACTGAAATTCTGATTCATGAACATCTTAGTCAGTTTATGGATATCAATGAAAAGAAAAATGACACTCTGGCATGTGACCATGTCACTCTTACTTCAAAAGGAAATAGATTTCAGTAGATAATAACTTTAAACTAATTAAGAAAAGTGATCAAACATAAGTACCTCAACTAAGTTGAAAATACACACAAATGAAAAGATTCAGAATTAACATTTAAAAATATACAATCAGACTAAGTTTGGCTAAAGAGTCTGATTCACTGTTAATGTAATTAACAAATCAGTACATCTTACTGAAAAAGCTTACTTCTAGCAATAGAATCCGTATTACCCTAGGATTTCAACCCAGTGCCATTGCTTTAAAAAAAAAAAAAATTAGTCAACTGTATTACATACAGTGTCAATTCTGAGACTTGACTATTATTTGAATTAAACACAGGAGAACCCTGATATGCAAATACAAAAGGAAAGATGAAACTGTACTTTTAATTAACCAAAAAAACGCTGTAAATGTATCAAAGAAGCATTAAAACACATTTACCGGTAATGTAGCACAAGACCTCTAACTGGCTTGAAAGATCACATTCTTTCAAGCAACGTATAGCTTTCACAAGGACTTCTGTAACAGTAACCAGTGAAAACCGTTTAAACTATTTTTCAATTATCATCTCCCGCTTTCATTTGTTCGGTATTTTGATCATGCACAACAAAGAAACAATTTTTAAAGAAAGAATGTATAATTTTCAAAAGGCATTTAATCTTAATTCCCTCAGCCAAAGGAGGTGTGACAACCAACGCACGTAAAATTAACCTTAATCCGCCAACGAAAACACGCAAAATGTCTCCTAACAATTCCCCTCCTCCTTAAAACAACAACCGTACACATAAATATGGTATTGACCTCCACCCCCACTGGGAGTAGCTAATTAATAAACAGAATAGTTACATTTGGAGATCAAGGTGCAACACCCCATCTCCGAAACCTCCCCAAATAACATCATCAAAGTAGAACTGAACATTAATTTTGCTAAAGCAAGAATCCAACCCCCGGGAGCCTCAGCCCTTAGACAATGGTGGTTACCAGACAGAGCTGCACAGTTGGGTCCAAATGACACATTTCACTAGGCCCTGGACACAACACACACAGGCACAAACACACGCACTCTTTCCCACAAGGGGCCAGTTCTAAGGAAGGGGCGTTCAAATCCCACTGGGAGACGGAGGGGCAGCATGGTGGCGTGGGGGTATGCTAGGGGAGGACAAGCGAAAGGGGAGTCGATAGAGCGGAAGGGTAACTGCACCTCACGCGAGGGAGGGGGCTGGAAATGGCCGATGGATTCTATATTTATTTATTTAAAGGTCTTAATTTAACGGGTCCTTCCCAGGGGTTCTGTAACTAAAGCCAAACTGCGCAGCAAACATTATGAGGTTGGGAGAAGAGACGCCGCTCCCCCTACCCCGTGACTGGGGGGTGGGGGGGCGGGGGAAACAATAGTCTGAATGAACTCCGGGAGTTGGTGATGGACAGGGAGGCCTGGCGTGCTGTGATTATTTGGGTCACAAAGAGTCGGACACGACTGAGCGACTGAACTGAACTGAACTGAACTGAACTGCCCTGTGATATCCTCTTGCCACACCTACCATCTTACTTGGGTTTCTCTTATCTTGGGCTTGTGGTATCTCTTCAGGGCTGCTCCAGCAAAGCGCAGCCACTGCTCCTTACCTTGGATGATGGGTATGCTTATGCTTAGCACTTATCAAATAAGTAATTTATCTGGGTAATCTGTCCATATATGAAACAGAAAAGAAAGAGTGATTATTGAAGAGCAATTATTTGCACCACATTTTTGGGAGTTCAGAAATATAATCTATAGATAATCAACAGATTTTTTTTTAACCCTTCTTAGGGGAAGATTTGTTAAGTGTTGTCTCTGTTGTAAAAGAGTTGTAGGCCTATGAAGCTTGCTAAAGCTGTTTACGTTCATGGAGGAAGGGTAACAGTGCTCCTAATTTAACCTCAACTTATAATTATGAACCCATAGGTATGCCCTAGTGATTAAAATGTCCAAGGGATGTTAAAGAGCACCCCCCCACACCAGAAAATATCATATGACTAGCTGGACTGAATAATATACCACATCTTTTTTTTTTTTTAATCAGGTAGATATACAATATCAAAATGTCTAAGAATTAAGTTTTGATCAAATGATACTTCCTTGTTTGGAGTAGTTATAAGAGGCTTGCTGTTGGTTTGTTTCTTGCCATACAGATGAGTGAAGCCTAATGTAAGTCGTTAATAATGGAAAGATTAAACAAGTTCTCTTATTTTACAATAAAGTATTACAGAGGCTAATCTGGGAAAGGAAGCCATGTCTAACATATGTTAAACTAATTACAATTCAAAAATGCAATATTCCCAAGGAGACTACAGCCTGCTTTGATAGGAAAACTTCTCTTTTCAATACAGAGTTTTAGAGAGAGAAATAGACCAGACTTCTAGGGACTTTAAGAGTAGTCATAGGTACACAAAGCTAATACTTTAAAATAAAAACACAGCCCTGAGAGAATACCATAAAATTTCCATGATGTGATAAATATTGATAGATGATGGGGGGAAAAAAGAGAGCAATAATTTGGGAAATGTTTTTAGGAGAGAGTTGAAGAAGGAAAATACAGCATCTTGAAGACAGTGAACAAAGATTATGTTCTCCTGTGGAGGGTACATACTTTCCACTACAAAACATGGCACCACTGTGGTTACCAGCATCCCCAGCTCTTTTAAGTTTTCATATTCAAGATAAATAAATTATAGAAAATTTATAGCTTCAAAAACCCAGTGTTTCATTGTTTTTCAAAACAAATATTCTTTGCAGGAAAATGTGGGGGTACATACTTTCCACTACAAAACATGGCACCACTGTGGTTACCAGCATCCCCAGCTCTTTTAAGTTTTCATATTCAAGATAAATAAATTATAGAAAATTTATAGCTTCAAAAACCCAGTGTTTCATTGTTTTTCAAAACAAATATTCTTTGCAGGAAAAAAAAAATGGGGGAATGGATTTGTTCCCCAAGAGAAAAAAGAAAAATATCACTATGTTTTGTCTAATCATTATATTTTGGATTTAAATTACTATCTCTACAGAGGAATTTTAAGTAATATGGGAAGAATGACTAAGATTAGATCATTAGGAACATTTCAGTTATACTGTTCTAGGGAACTAAGTTTAAATTTAAACTCAATTTTTGTAATAAATGACTTTTTTTATTCCATGTAATTCTTGGGGAAATTTTTTTACTCTCATTCTTAAACCTGTTAATCTGTCCTAACATGATTATTTTTGGCTACTCCGAGCTGCTAAAATAATTTATTATTGTGTAGGCATGTGGGTACTGTACCTCTTACCATTAGAAGAAACATTTTAATGTCCTTATGCAATTATAGGGTAACTGGACACTAAAGGCAGAAGCATGTGTATTTCCATCCCCACCCTGGATATTTTGTGGATGTAATTAACTTGGAAATCTGTTAAATGAACTGTTTAGTAATTATGCAATCAAGCAGGCATTTATACACATGAATACTGATACCATGATATTGTGAGTCTTAAATTTACAAACTTGTCTGAATACATTTTTAGAAAAACAGTCATCTTAAAACCATGGTCTAACCACTATGGTCATTTATCAGAGAGACCTAAGATTTAGTTAACTTGAGCTACATAGAAACTGTGGGAGATTTCAGAGAAAGGCATGTGCATTGAATCAGTAAGATTGCTCCTCAGACAGTGATTAGGCAAGACTTCTACATCGCACACTGATGAAGCACATTGTAAAGCAGTTCAGGCACAGTTAGGGGCAAGGAACCATGTTAGTCATCTCCAAGTTTATAAGGAGTGATACTTCATTAACTTGTGCCTCAAAGTACAGAATGGAAGACTAAAGTGAGGTCCTATTCTTTGTTCGTGGTTGAAGATGTCTCTGTTGTATCCAGGTGTAATTTGTTATGTAATGATTCAGAGCAGGAACCAAAGTGGAATAGTTTATACTTGAAACACATTTCTTACTCATTAATTTTGTGATATTGGTATATCACTTAATAGATCCGTGTTTCAGTTTCCTCAGCTATAGCAGCTGAATAACTATTGTAACTTACCTCATAGAGTTATGGTAAAACTTGAGTCGAAATATGTAATACTATTCAAATAATGCCTGAAAAAAGTGACATGAAGTATGTTCAATGATTGTTAGCTATTACTTTTGTCATTGTTGCTCTCAGGACTCACTTCTATGGGATTTTGATTTATATAGTGCTGCTAAATAACATAGAGATGCTGAAACTCAAAGAAATGGTCAGATTTTTTTTTCATTATTTGACTTGATCAAGAGGGTATTTATAAATAATTATGTAGTACACAGATGACCCTTTTTTAAAAAGTGCTGAGATATAGTCATAAAATCCTCTATTTATAATTTATTTCCAATTTCCAGCTCTATTATTTTTAGTGAGCTATAACTGACATAGAACTGTGTAAGCTTAAGGCCCACAACATGTTGATTCAGTTCAGTTCAGTTCAGTCACCCAGTCATATCTGACTCTTTGTGACCTCATCAATCGCAGCATTCCAGGCCTCCCTGTCCATCACCAACTCCCAGAGTCTACTCAAACTCATGTCCATCAAGTCGTTGTTGCCATCCAGCCATCTCATCCTCAGTCATCACCATCTGCTCCTGCCCCCAATCCCTGCCAGCATCAGTCTTTTCCAAAGAGTCAACTCTTCACATGAGGTGGCCATGTGAAGAAATAGATATTCCCTATCTATTTCCCATGAAGTGATGGGACCAGATGCCATGATCTTCGTTTTCTGAATGTTGAGCTGTAAGCCAACTTTTTCACTCTCCTCTTTCACTTTCATCGAGAGTGAAATTCCCCTTCACTTTCTGCCATAAGGGTGGTATCATCTGCATATCTGAGGTGATTGAGATTTCTCTCAGCAATCTTGATTCCAGCTTGTGCTTCTTCCAGCCCAACATTTCTCATGATGTACTCTGCAGAGAAGTTAAATAAGCAGGGTGACAATATACAGCCTTGACGTACTCCTTTTCCTATTTGGAACCAGTCTGTTGTTCCATGTCCAGTTCTAACTGTTGCTTCCTGACCTGCATATAGGTTTCTCAAGAGGCAGGTCAGGTGGTCTGGTACTCCCATCTCTCTCAGAATTTTCCACAGTTTATTGTGATCCACACAGTCAAAGGCTTTGGCATAGTCAATAAAGCAGAAATAGACGTTTTTCTGGAACTCTCTTGCTTTTTCAATGATCCAGCAGATGTTGGCAATTTGTTCTCTGGTGCCTCTGCCTTTTCTAAAACCAGCTTGAACATCTGGAAGTTCACAGTTCACATATTGCTGAAGCCTGCCTTGGAGAATTTTGAGCATTACTTTACTAGCATGTGAGATGAGTGCAATGTTGATTAGATACCTTTATATACTGCAGTATGAGGACAATACAGCTTTTAGCTAACACCTGCCACATTTTTACATAATTATCATTTCATTTTTGTGGTGATAACCTTTAATCTAGTATTTACTAAAGTTTATATTTTTTTTCACCATATATATTACATATAGTACATGTTATATATGTTCAGTTCAGTTCAGTCACCCAGTCATGTCCGACTCTTTGCAACCCCATGAATCGCAGCACGCCAGGCCTCCTTGTCCATCACCAACTCCCGGAGTTCACTCAGACTCATGTCCATTGAGTCCGTGATGCCATCCAGCCATCTCATCCTCGGTCGTCCCCTTCTCCTCCTGCCCCCAATCCCTCCCAGCATCAGGGTCTTTTCCAATGAGTCAACCCTTCGCATAAGGTGGCCAAAGTACTGGAGCTTCAGTTATATATCTATACATACACAAATATGTAATGCATATATTGAGAAAATATATAATGGGGGGGGGGCAAGGCAAACAGACTGAAGAGGGCAAAGTAGCTGTTTTGGGCTGTAATTTAAATAATTGGGTGTATAAAAATCTGTTTAACACCAACAGGATTCTGAACTAATAATGAAAAGGAGTCAGCCTACTGTGAACAAACAATCTGAGGGCCAACATAAGAAAGGACATCTTTGGGTCATTAATATAACACTTACTTATTTAAACCAGCTACAGCCTACACACTTCTTTGTTCTTTAAAGTTTCATAAATGAGGATCTTTCTGCTTTTCCAAGACTAAATAGCTCTTCCTGGGCTCTGGATTCTATTACTTGTTGATCCCTAAGGAAATGAGACTTATTAATAAGGCTCTCTTTCACCTGGCAGTTCATTTATGAAATATGGGAGTAGCGAAAAATAATCTGTTGCTTTTAAGAAATTAATGCTCTGCTTGCTTATGCCAAACATAGGATAACTCTGTATATATTCTGAATTTTCACTGAATAGTTTGAATTAATAAGGGGAAAATGCCAAGTATATTAGAAACTTTTTTTCTACATCTTGCCCAAACTCAAGATCATAATAATAGGCCTTTAGGTCACCCAGGTTTATACCTTAATGGAATACAGGGAAATGAAATAAACACTTTTAATTACTTTTTTGTAATCTGTGTCTCACAACAAAATGATGATGCTGAAATCCTTTATTTTACCCGAGTGAGCTTTCAACCTAATATTTCTCTTTAACTCAAATACCTCTTTACTCTCTATTTTTAAGTTTAATATTATTATAGTTCTTGCATATTTTTAAGCAATATCAGATTTTCTCCATCTTAACACAGATATATACTACTGCACACATACACACATGGCACACACACAGGCATTAATGGCCTCTGGGTCATGGTATTCAAATTCCCTGTAGACAGTAAGGCCTCTGAGGAAATATAATAAGTTTTCAGTTCAGTTCAGTCACTCAGTCGTGTCCAGCTCTTTGCAACGCCATGGACTGCAACATACCAGGACTCCCTGTCCATCACCACTCCTGGAGTTCACTCAAACTCATGTCCATTGAGTCAGTGATGCCATTCAACCATCTAATCCTCTGTCGTCCCCTTCTCCTCCCACCTTCAATCTTTCCCAATATCAGAGTCTTTTCAAATAAGTGTTAACAGATATCCATAGAATGAATTAAACTTCTCATTTTGTATCATAAGTCATAACTGTATACCCTTTTTATAAAGCTTCAAAGGTCTTATTCTACAATATTTTATTTTAAATGTGAATTTATATTTCAGTATGATGCAGTTTTATATTTTATAGCTTTTGTATTCTATTTAGAAACCTAAAGAGAATTTGTACAAATCTGAATCATTTTTGTTAACTGTGCTATCTTAGGAGAGTTATATGATCTTAAAGGTTTATTTACTCTCGGTTAACCAAGAATTAAACTGTGTTACTTAAACAACACAATTAGTAGATGAAATATACACAGCTTGTGTGGTACATAGAAAACCTCCAATCAGTATTTACCACTAGAATAAACATCTATGTTCCTGCCATCATTTTTACTTCACCCTTCCTTTTCCCCTTAATAAAACCTCAGGGGAAACACTGGTTTGCACAAATAATTGGTCTTTGCTGCATGCAGATTTTCATCACATTTTTGCTATAGATTCACTTAGGATTGTGCGTAGGATTTATTTTGACTGTGTGTGTGTGTGTGTGTGTGTGTGTGTGCTTAGTCGCTTAGTCATGTCCAGCTCTTTACAACCCTGTGGACTGTAGTCCACCAGGATCCTGTGCCCACGGGATTTGTCAGGACAGAATACTGGATTGGGTTGCCATTTCCTCCTCAAGGGGATCTTCCCAACTGAGAGATTTAACAGGCATCTCCTGTGAGTCTTGTATTGCAGGCGTGTTCTTTACCTGCTGAGCCATCAGGGAAGATATAGCTTGTCCACTGGAACATAAAAAACTCTGTTTGTTATTCTAAGAAATATTGTTCTTCCTAATGAAGAGAAATAAGAGCCTAAGGACCCATGCCGTTACCTTATTTTTCTACTTTTGGACATGGCTATCTGAAGAGTTGATGCTAGGCACTGCTGTGGTTCTCTTGCTATCACTGGGAGAGCCATCACTGGCACACTGACAAAATCTGTAGAGTCTGGGTTCTAGAGGACCTCACTGAATTGTGGAACCAGCCCAAGACAAATAAGAGCTTATTGCTGAAGTAAAATTTAATTAAATACTGTCTCTCTTACAGTGTTCTAATACAGCTGCTAGTGGAAGTAGTAGGAGTATAACATGCTGTCTTCAGAATTGAGTGTTAGTGCCCATGAAATTGAAAGCAGTTGATGACTTTCATTCTGTCTTAATGTATTCACTATTATTATCTCAGCTCTGCCTTCCACACTTATTCATGGGTAATTTTCCTTCTTCTTAGTATGCTTTTCTTGGCTTCCTTTTCATCACTGAGAAAAAGCAAATAGTTCTCTCATATTTTACTAAATTCTTTAACTAGTGTAAAATGTATTTCTCTAAACTTTTGTTTCTGACTCACTTATACAACTCTCCTTTATATTTTCCCTTTTACATTATCAGTCACATTTTTAATATTAATTTCCAAATTTTATTATTTTTTTGCTTTTTATTGATTTATTTTTGTATTTTTGCCGTTGATATACATAGAACTCCTTTAACAGAAGTGAAATAGTAGATTTATATAGCTTATATGCATTCTAGTTTTCTTCATTTATCCCACTATTTCCCTGGATGCTATCTAATATAGCTGCACCTGGATATTTACATATTTAGATACATATTATTCTGAGGACCTTCACAAATAAAAATGGGTTTTTGTTATTTACTTGATATCATAATATATGTGTGAAGACCCTAGTGGTATTTAAAGATAAAAATTACAAAATTTATTTCGTTAAAAAGTAACTATCATTAAAGAGTAAACTATATGTAGTAAAAACTGTCTTTGCATTTCATGAAAGAGATTTCATATATCTAATGATAATTTAGGTAAAATATCAACTTATCTTAAAGCAAATATTAACAACTTGAGAGGCCATGCTTGATGTTTCAATGAAATATGTATTTGGAAACATGTGAAAAAATATAAGAAGTATGGAAATATTGAAAAGGATGCTGTTTAAAAAATTATTTTAAAATTTGCTTATTTTTTAAACCACTTTATTAAGGTCTGATTAATATACAAAAAGCTGTATTGACTATACCTTGATGAGTATAGAGATATGTATATACTTGAGAAACCATCACTACAATCCTTGCCATAACCTATCCAAAATTTTTCTCCTTCCCTCTTTGTTGTTGTCATTATTATCTATGATAAGAAGATAACATAAAATCTACTCTGTTAGCAAATTTCTAAGTATATAATATTGCATTTTTATCTATAGGCTGTATGCTCTACAGTGCAGTGCAGTGCAGTTCAGCTCAGTTGCTCAGTTGTGTCTGACTCTTTGCAACCCCATGGATTGCAGCAGGCCAGGCTTCCTTGTCCATCACCAACTCCCAGAGCTTGTTCAAACTCATCTGCATTGAGTCGGTGATGCCATCCAACCATCGAATCCTCTGCCATCTCCTTTTCCTTCTGCCTTCAATTTTTCCCAACATCAAGGTCTTTTCTTTCTATTTTTAATGTAAATTTATTTATTTTAATTGGAGGTTAATTACTTTACAATACTGTATTGGTTTTGCCATACATCGACATGAATCTGCCACAGGTTCTCTATCCTGAACCCCCCTCCCTCTTTCCTCCCTCTACCATCCCTTTGGGTCGTCCCAGTGCACCAGCCCCAAGCATCCAGTATCATGCATTGAACCTGGACTGGCGATTTGTTTCATATATGATACTATACATGTTTCAATGCCATTCTCCCAAGTCATCCCACCCTCACCCTCTCCCACAGAGTCCAAAAGACTGTTCTATACATCTGTGTCTCTTTTGCTGTCTCACATACAGGGTTATCATTACCATCTTTCTAAATTCCATATATATGCGTTAGTACAATGTGTTGGTGTTTTTCTTTCTGGCTTACTTCACTCTGTATAATAGGCTCCAGTTTCATCCATTCATTAGAACTGATTCAAATGTATTCTTTTTAATGGCTGAGTGATAGTTGGACTGTGAAGAAGGCTGAGCGCTGAAGAATTGATGCTTTTGAACTGTGGTGTTGGAGAAGACTCTTGAGAGTCCCTTGGACTGCAAGGAGATCCAACCAGTCCATTCTGAAGGAGATCAGCCCTGGGATTCCTTTGGAAGGAATGATGCTGAAGCTGAAGCTCCAGTACTTTGGCCACCTCATGCGAAGAGTTGACTCATTGGAAAAGACCCTGATGCTGGGGGGGATTGGGGGCAGGAGGAGAAGGGGACAACTGAGGATGAGATGACTGAATGGCATCACAGACTCAATGGACGTGATGAGTAAACTCCGGGAGTTGGTGATGGACAGGGAGGCCTGGCGTGCTGCGATTCATGGGGTCGCAAAGAGTCAGACACGACTGAGCGACTGAACTGAACTGAACTGAATACTCCATTGTGTATATGTACCACAGCTTTCTTATCCATTCATCTGCTAATGTTCACGTCAGGTGGCCAAAGTCCTGGAGTTTCAATTTCAGCATCAGTCCTTCCAATGAATATTCAGGACTGACTTCTTTAGGATGGACTGATTTGATCTCCCTGCAGTCCAAGGGACTCTCAAGATTCCTCTCCAACTCCACAGTTCAAAAGCATCAGTTCTTCAGCTCTCAGCTTTCTTTACAGTCCAACTCTCACATCCATAAATGACTAATGGAAAAACCATAGCTCTGACAAGACAGACCTATGTGAGCAAAGCAATGCTTCTGCTTTTTCAAATGCTATCTAAGTTGGTCATAGCTTCTCTTCCAAGGAACAAGTGTCTTCTAATTTCATGGCTGAAGGCACTATCTGCAGTGATTTTTGGAGGCCCCCAAAATAAAGTCTCTCACTGTTTCCATTGTTTCCCCATCTATTTTCCATGAAGTGATGGGACCAGATGCCATAACTTTAGTTTTCTGAATGTTTAGCTTTAAGCCAACTTTCTTGCTCTCCTCTTTCACTTTCTCTCTTATCATCTTTATTTCTGAGAAATACTAGAAAACTCTTTTTGAGGGGTTCATAATCTGGTATTCATAATCTTCTAAACAAAAAGCCAGTTTTCATTTTTAATTTCCATTGATTGTATGTCTCTGGGGGGTGTTTAGAGTAATGTGAAATAATGTGAAAAGATTAAAATTGGCTAAGATTTGACCTAGCCTGAGATCCAGGCTCTAACAGAAGTGCATGAGGGAGAAGAGCGGAATAAGAAATGTCAAGCAGTAGACTGACCAAAGCTTAACATGGAGTTCAAGGCAGGTACGTGAATTTATAGACATATTTCATCTAGCAACTGGTCTGACAGTAGAGGGTCCTCTTTTTTGTTTAGTTTGTCTTGCTTAATAAAAAATAATATTAGAAAGCAATATAAAGTAAAACATTAAACATTCTGTATTGGCTTTGCAAAATTAAGCTTTTTAGCCATATGTTAAGAAAATTGGATGATGCAACATATTAAAATTGTCATTGGTATACATTTTTTATATTAGGAAAATTTATATGACAAGTGTCATATTCAAATTAGTTTAGTGACTCAAAAATAAAGTTATTTCTAATGTATTATTTTTGAGTGGAATTTTATAATATGATATGCCTGCATATTAGCTTTCCCATGGCATCCTGATGCTGAAAGCTTGACAACAGTTGCACTGTTCTAAAAGACACACTATCATTGGGCTTCCCTGTTGGGTCAGATGTAAAGAATCAGCCTGCAATGTGGGAGACCTGGAATCAATCCCTTGGTTTCAAAGATCCCCTGGAGAAAGGCATGGCAACCCATTAAGTATTCTTGCCTGAAGAATTCCATGGACAGAGCAGTGTGGCGGGCTACAGTCCATGGAGTCACAAAGAGTTGGACACGACTGAGCGACTAAGCATATGTACTATCATTGAACCTGTTTCCAGGAAAGGTATTGTTCAAAGATTAGCTGCATCTGCACATTATTCTAATTGCTTTCACATCAAAACCAAAAGATTATTTGTAGTCAATTCCATTTTAACGTGAAGAAAGATTAAAAAATACTAAAAAATAAAAATTATCCACATGAATTCAAAATATACATTAGAATAGACAAGTTGGCAAAGTTTAGCAGGTAACTTCTGCTTTAGTATGAATATATATAAGGCATATTGTGCTTCCGGCTCTGCTATGGGATAAAAAGATGACCCAGGTTATCACTAAATAGCTATTCTATAAGGAAATGTGTCTCTTGGAAAAATATCTTGCTGACAAACTTAATACCTGAAAGAGGTCTATCTTCATCAGTTTACCTTTTTCATCAAAGCTAATTCACCACTGTATCATTTTTGTGAAATTGAATCATCTGTGCTTTAAGTTTGTTATTTTTTTTTCTTATGTTCCTACCTCACTAATTCCTAGGAAATTATTCTAAACTCATTTATAATTACTTCTTTAGTGAAGAATTATTTCTGTCTTTAGACTATGAGGACATTCATAAACAATGATTTTCATCATTAATAAAAATATATTCAACCTGTGCATACATTTTTCACATACCAAGTAATATGATCATTCTGAGCTTAAATGTTCAAATTATCTATAATTTGACACACTTTGGGGCAAAGCTATACCACTTAATTTTTTCCTACTCTAAATTCTCTCACTTCATGTGCTTATTTATCTGCTTATTGGAAAATTGACTATTGTTTATTACTTGTTGACTTGCTATAAAAGTTAAAGGGCAGTGTGTTGTTGTTGTAGAGTCACTAAGTCATTTTTGACTCTTTTGTGACCTCATGGGCTATAGCCCATCAGGCTCCTCTCTCCATGGCATTTCCTAAGCTAGAATACTGGAGTGGGTTGCCATTTCCTTCTCCAGGGGATATTTCTGACCCAAAAATTAAACCTCCATCTCCTACATTGCAGGTAGATTCTTTACCACTGAGCCACCAGGGAAGCCAAAGGGCACTGTATCATACAAAATTTGCAATTTACTTATGAACAAAGTATGAAGTTTATTCATACATCACTGACGTATTAGACTTTCTAATGCCTGAGGCCTAGCATGTGAGTGGTAGAGATAATGCTCAGTAAAAGAAAATCGGTGTTTATTATGATCCTTCCCCAACTCCAAACAAAATAACAAGCAAAAACACCTCCATCTCAAAAACATTTACTGCTCATCACTTTATACAGAAATGACCAATCTCATTGCTGTGCACATTGTGTTTTTATTATTTTTTGCCCAAATTGGTGTTACTAAAGAAAACAAAAAAGGTTTTTTTTTTTTTTTTCATGGACAGATGGAAAATAACATTGCTTAAGGGGGGAAAAAGACAGAGAGAAAAATAAGAAACATCTGGGATCATGTTCTTTTCTTATACCCTCTGTGTGCATGGTTTTAACATGCTACTGAGCTTCACTATAAATTGATTTAAAAAATAATTAGCCAGGGTCTCTGCATAAGTTAAATTACTCAACATATGAGAAGAATATACCACAAAGTTTTCTATCACATAGGAGGGATCGATAGACCCATGTATTAACAAGAAGCTCTTTAATGACTAGAAATAGCACTGTTCACATTTCAAAATGATTAGTTAAGGGATTCACAATTAAACTGTAATTAGAGAAAATTCACAATTTAACTGAAATTAGGATTAAGAAATGTGAATGCTTTAATTACAGAAGAACACCTTTTCAGATATTTTCCTACCATACTCTAAAATTGATAGGGATTCAGATCTTTGATTTTGATAATTTTACTAAGTCAGTAGATCAAATACTGTTTATTTTATATCCTTGGATATGTCTTAAGGAAACAGAACCACAGGGCTTCTCTGGTGGCTCAGGAGTAAAGAATCTGCCTGCTAATGCAGGAGATGTGAGATTGATCCCTGTGTCAGGAAGATGCCCTGGGGAAGGAAACGGCAACCTCCCCCAGTATGTTTGCTTGGAATATCCCATTGAAAGAAGGAGCCTGGAGGGCTACAGTCCATGAGGTCACAAGAGAGTAAAAAACGACTTAGAAACTAAATAACAACAACAACAAGCAGAACCACATGTCATGCCCCTCTATTTCTTTGTATTTAATTTATTAGTTCAGGCCACAGCCATGAATAATTTTGTGAGATTTTCCTTTAATGGGAGAATAAACAAAATGTGGTCACTCCTGCATAACTAAATTTCACAAAGAATAGTTACACTAAATTTAGTCAGACTCATCATTGGTTCTCAGAACAGATTTCTGTATCAGAACATTTACAGGTGGAATTCCACATTTTAGCAAGCTCCATGATGACTTTCATATTCTTACCATTCTTATTTTAGTTCCTCCAATAAAGCAGACATTTGTTGCTTTATAACATTATTACATAAGAGAATACAAAACAAGAGCAATCAGCCTCATTTTTTAAAAATTAATAACGTGTGCATGTGTGTGTGTGATTGAGAGAGATACAGACAGAGCACATTTGAAATGTAGTTATTTACATCAATATCTATCAAGTATGAAATTTCCTTTGTTCCTCATCGATTTAACACAAAAATAAATATACCTTAAATGTATGCAGAATTTTATAATTAATCATTTTATGATTTTATCAAATTGTGTTAATATGATGCAATTTACATGGAATGACTATAATAAGAACATTGATTGAAATTCAAAGAATGAGTTGTTGCTGTTGTTGTTTCAGTTGCTAAGTCATGTCCAGCTCTTTGTGACCCCATAGACTGCAGCACATCAAGCTCCTCTGTCCTTCACTATCTCCTAGTCTGCTCAAATTCATGTCCATTGAGTCACTGATGAGACCTATTACTAAAAATAGTTATTGATTCAGCATAGTTCAGAAAATCATAAAAGGTAAATACATAGTGAGAAAAAGGAAAACAAATGTAGTGATGTTAATGCTACACTCTTAAGTAGATATTAAAGCTTTAGAGTGTTAACAGAATTAAATCTAGTTTTTCAGAACTAAACTTTCAGTCTCTTGGAATCAGAATGAACTAAAGTGAACAAAGCAAGGCCATTTCTTTTTTTGTCTCTGAGAACCCAATATGAGTTCATTTTTTCTTAAAGCATGAAAGTGAGAAAAAGTTCACTACTAGAGGTTGGGGGCTATCTGATATCAGATCACTCCACATGACACTGCATTATACAACATGTAGAACATAAGGTGAGTCTACTAAAGAAAGCTGAGTGCCGAAGAATTGATGCTTTGAACTGTAGTGCTGGAGAAAACTCTTGAGAGTCCCTTGGACTGCAAGGAGATCCAACCAGTCCATGCTAAAGGAGATCAGTCCTGGGTGTTCTTTGGAAGGACTGATGTTGAAGCTGCAACACCAATACTTTGGCCACCTGATGAGAAGAGCTAACTCATTTGAAAAGACCCTGATGCTGGGAAAGATTGAAGGCAGGAGGAGAAGGGGATGACAGAGTATGTGATGGTTGGATGGCATCACCGACTCAGTGAATGGGTTTGGGTGAACTCTGGAAGTTGGTGATGTTCAGGGAGGCCTGGCATGCTGTGGTTCATGGGGTAGCAGAGTCAGACACGACTGAGTTACTGAACTGAACTGAAGGTGAAACTTCAAAAAACAACCTTAAATACCATAAAGGAAGTATCATTTAGTTTATATACCATTTCTCAAGGAAAGTTACTTTAACTCCAGTTTATTAGTCTTATTATTACTATATTATTATTATAATATTAACAATATTAGAGTTATTGTTTAATTCCATTAAGATTAGTCTAAAACTCTTAAAAATATGATCTTCAAAGATAAAATTATTTTAATTTTGTCAATCAAAATGTGAATATTGTATGGTGTATGCTCTCTAACACCTATCTTCTGTCAGTGAATGCTTATCTGAAGTATTATGCGTCATTTCTATTAAATAATATGTAGCTGAAAATTTTGCATGTAGAAATTTTCCAAGTTGCTTATGGCAACATATATTAGTGTCACAATCATCTCTGGTGGCCAAAATAACAATTATTCTGGAAGAATTAGTACAAATGGAGTGGGAAGAAAAGATACTCCAAGGCTCAAATTAGACTATTTTAACTCACTGTTAATCAGGTACTAGAAATGAGCCACTGTTGAGAAGCAACAGTCTGTTCTTTTAACACTAGAATCACATATTATTCATTCTCCATGAGGATAAACATTTGCTGAACAAAGAAGATAAATTACTTTTTCTTTGCCTACTATCGCCAAGGCTTTATATATGCAAATCAATATTTGAAAAAGATCACATTTCTTTGACACACGTTTGTCAGGCAGTTGCTTTGCTGGGCCCTCATTTTGCAATACAATCCACGATGCACATTGATCCACAAGGTATAGTTCAAGATCTTCCCTTCTGGAAGGTTTCTGGATGCTCTAAGCTGAAGGGTTGTATATTACATTACTCATATGTGTTATAGGGTTCATTATGGAAACAAATATTTGTTTGCCTTTTTTCTTATCTTTCATGCAGGATAACCTTTGTTTGTTGTTGTTTAGTTGCTCAGTCATGTCCAACTCTTTGCGGTGCCACAGTCTGTAGGCCTCCAGCTTCCTCTGTTCATGGAGTTTTTCAGGTAAGAATACTGGGATAGAATGCCATTTCTTTTTCCAGGGGATCTTCCAAAACCACAAATTGAACATGAGTATCCTGCTTGGCAGGTGGATTCTTCACCACTGAGCCACCAGGGAAGCCCATTAGGTATCAAAATTTTATACCAACAACTTCCAGAGCACCTGGCACAGAGGAGCCACTGAATGAAAAAATGTATAAATGAATGGAAAAATAATTTAAGATAATTGCCCTAGATTATTACCTATCATTAACAATTTTACCTTAGAAGAAACAAGAGACTGGTTTCAAATTGGGAAAGGAGTATGTCACGGTGATATACTGTCACCCTGTTATTTAACTTATGCACAGAGTATATCATGAGAAATGCTGAGCTGGATGAAGCACAAGCTGGAATCAAGATAGCTGGGAGAAATATCAATAACCTCAGATACGTAGATTACACCACCCTTATGGCAGAAAGAGAAGCACTAAAGAGCCTCTTGATGAAAGTGAAAGAGGACAGTGAAAAAGTTGGCTTAAAACTTAACATTCAGAAAACTAAGATCATGGCGTCAGTCCCACACTTCATGGGAAATAGATGGGAAAACAGTGGAAACAGAGACAGACTTTATTTTGAGGGACCCCCAAATCACTAAAGATGGTGACTGCAGCCATGAAATTAAAAGATGCTTGCTCCTTGGAGGAAAAGTTATGACCAACCTGGAGAGCATATTAAAAAGCAGAGACATTACTTTGCCAACAAAGGCCCTTCTAGTCAAAGGTATGGTTTTCCCAGTGATCATGTATGGATGTGAGAGGTGGACTATAAAGAAAGCTGAGAGCCAAAGAATTGATGCTTTTGAACTGTGGTTTTGGAGAAGACTCTTGAGAGTCCCTTGGACTGCAAGATCAAACCAGTCCATCTTAAAGGAAATCGGTCCTGAATATTCATTGAAGGGACTGATGTTGAAGCTGAAACTCCAATACTTTGGCCACCTTATGGGAAAACTGACTCATTTGAAAAGACCCTGATGCTGGAAAAGATTGAAGGTAGAACGAGAAGGGGACAACAGAGGATGAGATGGTTGGATGGCGTCACTGACTCAATGGACATGAGTTTGAATAAACTCTGGGAGTGGGTGATGGACAGGGAGGCCTGGCCTGCTGCAGTCCATGGGGTTGCAGAATCAGACACGACTGAGCAACTGAACTGATCTGAACTATTAAAGTTAAAACTACATTTTATTTTTTCCTCATTTATCTTATCCAGTTGAAATAGAAAAGCTACACAAATTTTGTGAATAAGTGTTCACCAGTTCTATAAACTGGCATGCCTAATTTCACTAGAAAAAGAGAAGATAATATAGTGTATACTAAGGGTCCACAAAACACTTGAATAAGTATATCTTATGTGTTCTTATATCAGGAAAACATAAAAAAATAAAATAATAAAGAATGCTAATAATTCATTTTACAAAGTAAATGTAGTAAAATATCCATTTAATTGTACTCTGTATATGAGTTTTTTAATGCAATTTCTAAAAGACAGAAAGTGAGATAAACAAACATGCTTTTAAAAAGATATGTCTATAGAAATATCTGAAATTGTCTGTCTTGACAGTATTATAAGACTTTCCGGCATTTTCAGGTAGAAAAATAGTCCTCTGAACATGTCCATTTTCCTCAAAGATGGTAAAATGTAAACTCAATAGATATAGATTTATAATTATATCCTACTACTCTCTTTCTGGAATAAAGAGTGTATTTTAAATAAATACATAAAATTTAAATAAATATTTTAAATAAATACATAAATAAAGAGTGTACTTTAAATAAATACACTCTTTAAATAAAGTGTGTATTTTAAAATATTGTCATTAATAATAAGTATAGCATTGATTTTACTAAACAATAATAGAATATAACTTGAATAATTTATTGTAAATATCTTTATTATGTTTTTAACAAAATATCTCTATTTGTTAAAAGATTTTACTATGAATTTAATAAACAATTCAATAAATGTCTATAGAAATTTATTGAACATATGGATGCTGTTTAGAAATGTACAAACTATTAAATAAATTTCTCAAAATTCATGGTTAGAATGAAGCTAAGTCTCTTAAATTATATGTCTTATTGTAAATATCTTTATTATGTTTTTAACAAAATATCTCTATTTGTTAAAAGATTTTACTATGAATTTAATAAACAATTCAATAAATGTCTATAGAAATTTATTGAACATATGGATGCTGTTTAGAAATGTACAAACTATTAAATAAATTTCTCAAAATTCATGGTTAGAATGAAGCTAAGTCTCTTAAATTATATGTCTCTCTATCTCTGTCTTTAACTTATATGAGTATAAATGGGTCAATTCAAATTATATATTTGTTAATGTTTAATGATGCAAATAATCTATTGAAATTTAATAAAACTGATTGCAAGTTATATTTTAGAGTTGAATTTATCTTCATTAAATCACCAAATCTTTAAGAGTAGTCAAAATATATAATAACTGTGCATAGTCATAAAATTAAATTAATTTCCCTTCTTAAAAACAAGAAGACTGAGTAAATATTTTTCTGAAAATAAATTTATAGATTTAAAATTTGATTAATAGAAGTATAAGAATATAAAATAAGGAATACATACTGTTATATTCATTAATCCATATTTAGAATATATGCATAGCAAAATCTTTTAACAAATAAAGATGCTTTTGTTCAAAACACAATAAAGATATTTACAATAAATTATTCAAGTTACATTCTATTATTGTTTAGTAAAATCAAAGTTATACTTATTATTAATGGCAATATGTTAAAATACACAAAATTGTTTATTCCAGAAAGAGAGTAATAGGATATAACTATAAATATATATCTAGTGAGTTTACATTTTAACATTCTTTGAGGAAAGTAGACATGGTCAGTGGACTATTTTTTACCTGAAAATGCCTGAAAGTCCCATAATTCTGTTAAGATGGAGAATTATAAGAAACTATTGATTCCCTTCCCCTAATCAATATCGGATAAACTTTAGAAGCAAAAGGCAAAGATTTTTAATACAAAGATAAACAACAATATACAGTTTAAGTGAGAAATATGTGGGACTTCTGTTCGATATCAGGATGTATGGAAATTGATGCAGCTTGGGATGGAGGGGACCAATATACAATGAGAGAATAAGTAAATGAACGAACTTCAAGTTCTCTTCCTGCTTATTCCCCAAGAACCTACAGAAAAGCCAAATTTGCTGAGGCCAGGATACCTGCTAGCATGCATTTCTTCAGGCACTTTCCATCTAACATTCTGAACCTTGAGATTAGAGGTGGGGTAAATCTCTGTAATATAATGCTGCCTGGTAAAATGGTGGTAAGAGATTTGAAATCTGTCCTTAGACTCAATTTCCTTCTCATTGAAGTAAATTGACTGACATGAATCTATTTGTGAAATATGAGTTAATATACTTATGGTTATTAAAATAATGCTTAGTAATGAACTTCATTGATGATGAAAACAAGGATAAGAATGAGAATAATGATAGTGATAAAGATGATAACATGTTTAAGATGATACTGAACACGGAACACATTGTTCTGTCTTACTTAAACCTGTTGGCATTGACCGGAGAGTTAATAGCACTGTTCTAGGCAAACGGTAGCTGTTTAGCAAATTTTCCATTGCATATATTTAACCAGTCAGTATGGTGTAAGTCTCCTGCATAGGAATTTGAAGTTTATTTCCAGATCCTCTTTTGCTTCATTTACCAAACGGTTGGCATTGAAGATCTGCAATTCAGAGGTTTGCTCATCCTTTTTCCTGAACACAAATGGTAACATTTCTCCACTGGAATTATTTTACTTTTGAGCTGGAAACAAGCAATTTATATGTAAATGTCTGTCAGTTCAGTTCAGTTCAGTAGCTCAGTCGTGTCCCACTCTTTGTGAACCCATGAATTGCAGCACGCCAGGCCTCCCTGTCCATCACCAACTCCCGGAGTTCACTCAAACTCCCATCCATCGAGTCAGTGATGCCATCCAGCCATCTTATACTCTGTGGTCCCCTTCTCCTCCTGCCCCCAATCCCTCTCAGCATCAGAGTCTTTTCCAATGAGTCAACTCTTCGTATGAGGTGGCCAAAGTATTGGAGTTTCAGCTTTAGCATCATTCCTTCCAAAGAACACCCAGGACTGATCTCCTTCAGAATGGACTGGTTGGATCTCCTTCCACTCCAAGGGACTCTCAAGAGTCTTCTCCAACACCACAGTTCAAAAGCATCAACTCTTCGGTGCTCAGCTTTCTTCACAGTCCAACTCTCACATCCATACATGACCACAGGAAAAACCATAGCCTTGACTAGACGGACCTTTGTTGGCAAAGTAATGTCTCTGCTTTTGAATATGCTGTCTAGGTTGGTCATAACTTTCTTTCCAAGGAGTAACCATCTTTTAATTTTATGGCTGCAATCACCATCTGCGGTGATTTTGGAGCCTTCCAAAATAAAGTCTGACACCGTTTCCACTGTTTCCCCATCTATTTCCCATGAAGTGATGGGATCAGATGCCATGATCTTAGTAAATGTCTATAAGGATTTCCCAGATTGCACAGAAGTAGCATATTCAAAAGCAGAGACATTACTTTGCTGACTAAGGTCCGTCTAGTCAAGGCTATGGTTTTTCCAGTAGTCATGTATGGATGTGAGAGTTGGACTGTGATGCGTCTTTTAATTTCATGGCTGCAGTCACCATCTGCAGTGATTTTGGAGCCCCCAAAAATAAAGTCTGACACTGTTTCCACTGTTTCCCCATCTATTTCTCATGAAGTGATGGGACCAGATGCCATGATCTTCATTTTCTGAATGTTGAGCTTTAAGCCAACCTTTTCACCTCCTCTTTCACTCTCATCAAGAGGCTTTTTAGTTCCTCTTCACTTTCTGCCATAAGGGTGGTGTCATCTGCATATCTGAGGTTATTGATATTTTTCCCGGCAATCTTAATTCCAGCTTATGCTTCTTCCAGTCCAGTGTTTCCCATTACTGCATGGCAAACAGAAGAGGAAAAGGTGGAAGTAGTGACAGATTTCCTCTTCTCGGGCTCCAAAATCACTGCAGATGCTGACTACACCATGAAATCAGAAAATGATTGCTTCTTGGCAGGAAAGTGATAACAAACCTAGACAGTGTGTTGAAAAGCAGAGACTTTACTCTGTGGACAAAGGTCTGTATAGTCAAGGCTATGGTCTTCCCAGTGGTCATATATGGTTGTGAGAGCTGGACCATAAAAAAGGCAGCACACCAAAGAATTGATGCCTTCAAACTGTGGTGCTGGAGAAGATTCCTGAAAGTCCCTTAGACATCAAAGAGATCAAACCAGTCAATCTTAAGGGAGATCAACCCTGAATATTCACTGGAAGGACTAATGCTGAAGCTGAAGCTCCAGTATTTTGGTCATCTGATGCACACAGATGACTCACTGGAAAAGTCCCTGATGCTGGGAAAGACTGAGGGCAGAAGGAGAAGAGGGCATTAGAGGATAATATGGCTGGATGGCATCACCATTGCAATGAACATGAATTGGGGAAACTCTGGGATATGGTGATGGACAGGGAGGCCTGACGTGCTACAGTCCAGGGGGTCACAAAGAGTTAGACACGGCTGGGCAACTGGCCAACAACAGTGAGAGAGAAGAGGCTTTCGGGGACCTGCCCTGAGCACAAAGAAATAACCCAGGAACCAAACTGTGGGGAGCACCGAGGCTCTCCTCTCAAAACCGACCTGAGGTCTGACTGCAAACACTGAAAAAAGATAGTATAGACTGACACCGTGTGTGAACTGCTTCCCACTAACCTCCAGAAAACGCCAGAGTCGGGACTGGGCAGAACCCCGGGAGCTTCCTCACAAGAGAGCTGAGCCTGGCTCTGACTCAGGGACAGCAGGCACAGCAGGCTGGGGTCTGGATGCTGAAAACAGGGCAGCCAAGGAATGGGAGCCACTCCAGTCTTCCTGCCTGGAGCATCCCATGGACGGGGGAGCCCGGTGGGCTACAGGCTATGGCCTCGCAAAGAGTCGGGGACCACTGAGCGACTAACACTTTCATTTTTAAGTCCACTTAATGAGTGCCTTCACTGTGAACAGACGCCCAAGGACATTGGGCATTTGAGGAAAGCCTCTAACATGACAAAAATTATAAGAGGAAAAAGGGAATTCAAAAGACTCAATAACAGAAGAAAACATTTTTTAAAAAATCATATAAAAGAAAAAATTATACAGAGAGATAAGACAATGTACTCATGAAAACAAGTATGCGCTATTAGAATCTGAGAATAAGTAATAGTTCTAGAAAATTAAGAGGAAGATAACAGAAATTAAATACTTAATAAAAGTTGGAAGATAAAGTTGTAGAAATTTTCCAGAAGAAACTTGCAAAACAGAAAAAAATAAAGAACTGCTCTAGGAAATGATCCAATTCTTAACAGGAATTTCCAAAACAGAGAATAAGAAAATGGAGGAGGAAAGTTTCCAGAGAATAATGAAAACAATATCTTAACTGAAGGACACAGCTTCCAGATTGAAAGAGTCCACTGAGTAGCCAGTATAATGTATGAAAAAAACCCACAATCTTATAAAATTTCAGAACACAAGGGATAAAAAAGACTCTAAGAGAAGGAGAATAAAACCGGCCCTACACAAAGGAGGAGGCACCAGGACAGGATCAACTTCTTGGCGGTGGAAGCTAGAAAAATCAGCAACGCCTCAAAATGCTGAAGGAAAATGACTTCCAGTCTGGAATCCTACCCAACCAGATTCTCAGTCAAGCTCGAGGGATGAGAATAAAAACAATTTCAGACCTGCTGAAGACAAACATATTATTTTACAGCTTTGGAAGGCGAAAGTTTGAGATGGGTTTCACTGGGGCGAATCAAGGCATCAGTAGAGCTGCACTCTCCTAGGGGCTCCAGGGACAATCTGCGCCCCTGCTTTCCCCGGCTTATGGGAGCTGCTTGCATTCCATGGCTTGCGACCCCTTCCTTCATCTTCAAAGCCAGCAGAATAGTCTTCAAATCTCTGGTCCGGACCCTCCTGCTTCCCTCTACTAAGGACCCTTCTGATTACATCTGGCCCACATGGATAATCCAGGAAAATCTCCCCATCTCAAGATCTATAAGGTACGATCTTGACAAGTAATGTAACATACCCGACAGGTTCCAGGGATTAGGATGTGGACATCTTTTGGAGGTCATTATTTTGTCTAGCAAACAAAGCCTCAACATGCGTATCTGCTGTGTATCCCTTCTCAAGAAGTTATGGGGGATATGTTCTACCACACTATGGGACTAAAGTAAAAAGGTGAGGATCTGAGGTCTGACAGAAGCGAGAGAAAGAAAAGTTCTTGGGAGGGGAGGCCCAGGATGACTCCTACACAGTAGCCTAAAGCACACCAAAGCCAGAAGATTTCAACAGGCATGTCTCCATGAATAAAAGGAAACCAACAGAATATCTGATGTGTCAGAATGTGCTCAGAGTTTTTTGCCTGGAGAATTTTGAGATGGAGTGCATTAATAGATAAGCACTTAGAAAACCAAGCAAATAAAAACCAAAGTAAAGATGAGCTCTATGACAAACAAAAGAAAATTGTACAAAAACCCAAATGCATGCAGTACAACAGTGACAAAAACAGGTATATGTAACAGTGAAAAATAACACCTAACCATATCCATACTGGGAAGAAGCATGTGGCCGTGTATATACTTGAAAGTGTATGCTGGAAGAAGGGCCTGAAGGGAGGGGCTAAATTCAGTAATAAAGTTACTCAGAAATATGAAGATAAATATCAGGAAAAAAATGGCAAAGAGAGAAACTTCCCTGGTGATACAGTGGATAAAAATCCCCCTGCTAATGTAGAGAACACGAGTTCGAGCCCTGGTCAGGGGAGATTCCACATGCCACAGAGCGAGGCTATGTGCTGCAAATACTGAAGCCCATGCGTGCTACAGCCTGTGCTCTGCAACAAAAGAAGCCAGCAAATAAGCAGCCCCGGCACCACAGCAAAGAGTAGCCCCTGCTTAAAGCAGCCACAGCTAGAGAAAGCCCACGTGCAGCAGCAAAGATCCGGCACAACCAAAAAAACATGAGTAAATAAAAATTTTAAAATAGCTACAAGAATGGAAAGTGTTTGGCTACTATTTCTTAATTTTTTTTTACTTTCCTCTCCTTCTCAGCCTCCAGTCAGGTTGCTTAATATTGTCTGCTAGCTCACTGCTGTAGTTCTGTTCATGTCTCCCAGCTTTCTTTTCATACTTTGTTTTGGTTAGTGTCAATTGCTTCTTCAAGTTTACTGAATTTTTCTTCCATAGTGTCTTATCTGTCATTTATGCCATCCAATGCTTTTTTCATTTCTAGAAGTTTCTTCCACTTTGGTCTTTTTTATATTTCTATTTCTCTCCATATTATGTTAAGGTTTCCCTTACAACCTTAAGTTTATTTTTAAGATTTATAATATTTAAGGTCCTTGAATTCTATGAATTCTATCACCTGTGCCATCCTGGGTTTGCTCCTAGTGACTGACTTTTCTCTTGACTATATGTTTTATATTCCCCCTCCTTTGTATGCTTGGCAATTTTTGACTGATGCCAGACATTGCAAATTTTTTTTTTTTAAACACCAAAAACCTCTGTATTGGGGTAGGTTTCCCAGGTGGTGCGAGTGGCAAAGAACCCACCTGCCAACACAGGGGACATAAGAATGCAGGTTTGATGCCTGGATTGGGAAGATCCCTGGAGGAGGTCATCTAAACCCACTCCAATACTCCTGCCTGAGAATCCCATGGACAGAGGAGCCTGATGGGCTACAGTCCGCAGAGTTGCAAAGAGTCAGACACAACTGAAGGGGTGTAGCACATACACAGAGCCAGTCAGACACTGGGAATTTTTCGGTGGCAGGTGTCGGATTTTTTTTTTGGTGTTTGTCTTTTTAAAAACTTGAAGCATAATTAATTTACAATACTGTGTTAGCTTCAAGCATACAGCAAAGGGATTCAGCTATATGCACACACACACATATATACACACATACCCTTTTTTGTACACATACCTTATATATATACTTCTTTAGATGCTTGGATTTTGCTATATTGTTGTAAAGCCTGGATTTTGTGCTGGCATGCACCTAAATTACTTTAAACGCTTCCCTTTTATGGTGGGTCCATGGCATCCTAATCTGGTGCTGATTTAGCCCTACTACCAACGTGCTAATTTAGTCCCATTACCCTGACGGTTCAGTGGCAAAGAATCTGCTGCCAGTGCAAGAGACATGGGTTCCATCCCTGGGTCGGGAAGATTCCCCGGAGAAGGAAGTGACAACCCACTCCAGTATTTTTTTTTCCCTACTCCAGTATTCTTGCCTTGGAAATCCCAAGGACAGAGGAGCCTAGAGAGCTATATCCCATGGCATCACAAACAGTTGGATGCAACTTATGCAACTAAGGTGTGGCCATCCCGAGAACTCCAACCAATGCCCTGTACATAATGAGTTCTCTCCACTCTGCGTTTGAGAACACAAACTATTTCCAGTCCTGGGTAAGTTTCAGGGCACTGTACAACCTACTGCTTTCCAGGCAGTTCTTCCCCTGGCCACCAGGACGTGTCGCCCACACATCTACAAACCTGCATTTAGCAAAGGCTCAGGGGGACCCACTCCAGATCCCGACGCGTCTTCTCTCTACACTGTTTCTTCTCTGGTGCGGTACTAGCCACCCTGGCCTCCCCAGCTCAGTGGGACAGCTGAGCCGTTTCTGTCTCCCCTCAGCACCGCAGTCTGGAAGATGCCTCAGGAAGCTGGGACGATCACGGGGCTGCCCTTTATTCTTGTTTCTCAGGAATCATGGTACTGAACAGCCTGTTTCCCAGTGCAGAGAATTCTTTCTTTCTTCCCCTACCCCCAGTTTGTTTTCAATAGGAGAACAACTTCTACAGCATTTCAAGGGCAGAAGAAAAAGTTTCCAGGGCTTCTTTAGGTATAATGTCTACCTGTAACTTTAATGCCTTTATTCACAACCTTATTCCTATTCCCAATCCAAATTAGTGAATTAGGTATCTGAGGCATACTATGTAAACTGAGACAGAGAGAGACAGAAAGACACACAGATAAAAAGAATGAGAGAGATGAACAGACAGACTAGGAATAACTAAGGTCCTGATGCTGTGAAAGAATATATGCTGCCTAGAAATCCAAGGTTGAGCCCCAATTCTATTGCTAACTGCTCTGTGCTTTTAATAATTTAACATCACAACGCCTCCGTGTCCTCACCACATATGACAACTGCAGACAAAGACTGTGGGGTAATTCTTCCACAAAACACTGTTATCCTTTTCTTTACTTCCTCTTAAATCCACCCACCCCACTACGCCCCTAATCCCTCCTCCTCAGAGCAAAGTTATAACTGGCCACATTCCTTCTAACACTTTCTATCCCAGAAGAACAGAATCAGTACTAAGCTCTGGAATTTCTGCCATGCCACAATCATAGTTACATCAGCATGAACAAAACACAATACTAACCACAATGCTAGATTCCAGGCTAGTTCCAAATAAAAGTTATTTCTTCTCTGAACTTTCTACAAAAAGCAGAAACCAGACTTTCCTTGTTCATCAAGCCTACTAATTAATTCAAGTAACTGCTTACTTTCTATTTCTTCTAAAGAATTCATACAAAATAACTTTTGTCTTATTATCAATACCAAAATCAACTTACTCCTGTGAATTTCATGGCTTAAGGTATACCTCAATATAGAATCCAGTTCACTAGCTTTAATTCTTTGAGCAATTAGGGAAAAAGTATTTACATCTGATAGTCTCTCCTAATTTTCTTGAGCCAATCTGTTAGTGGCGGTTTGGTGGAAACCTTTACTCAAGTCAGATTCTTTTCCACATACTTTCTTGTGTTCCTCCTAAACCAGCCCCTACATTCTTCTCTGCTTCTCTTGCTCCGTCTTTCTGTCTCACTCTCTCACAGCTTAGTATTATTCTTTTCCGCATCCCAGAACACGACACAGCACCAAACTGCAGAGCATGGTACAGTGGACAGACCGCAATCAGCTGTTACCTGGTGAGATCCAGAAGGCAGGCTCTTTACTAGACCCTCTGTGTCGGAGGGAGACTTCCGTGAAACCTGCTTAACTGGTGACACATTCTCAGATGTATTGCAGCTGATAAGTTGGCAATTTGGAGAACAAATGTAAAAAAAAAATAATTAAAATGGAACATAAAATATAGAAATGCAAGTGATGACAAGATGAAGTAGCAGATATATAAAAACAAAACTCAACAAAACAATGACTATCAAAACAATCACATTTCTTGAAACTAATTTTTATCCCTGACACTAATTCTTCCAGGCCAGTGATGCTACTCCAGGAGAGGAAAAGAAACCAATGTGGGATGACCACTTTGCCCCAGTTTATACACGCTGAATGGGATTCTGGCTATAATCTACATTTATCCTTTGGCTGCTTTGGGTTTTTCCCCTGCTATCAGTCCTCCTTTGGCATACAGGTTTTAAAGGAGCAAGCTATACCTTCTTGATAGCAGTTCGCTTTTGTGATCATCAGAGGCAAACCTCTTCTGAATGTGCTTCCAAAACGACAGAGGCAGATCCAGGCTTGCAGCCGTGGCTCATCTCATCCCTTCAGTTCCCTGGGTCCCCATTGTTTGCTTCCCCACCATCCGCAACCAAACCAAAGAAAATCCAGGAAGTCACGGATCATAAGAAACTGTGGAATGCCACATCACATGGGTTGAACTTTTTCAGGGGTGCAGGGGGTTTTCAACAGCAAGGCCTGTCTCATAAATACACCATGGAGAATTGATGCCAAGAGGTAACTCATTACAGATTCCTTGATGGGATGTGTTTTCAGCAGAGCTAAAATCCTTTATGATGTACTTTTGAAAAATCTTAAGAAGTATGGAGAGAATCACTTAAAGTGTTGTTATTAAGATCAAATCATACAAAGCATTCTGCAAACTGTGCTTTCTCTGAACCAGGAGGCTATACACTCCAAACCAAAATGGTTTGAGTTTTCTAACACAAAGACGGTCTAACTCAGTAATAATACAGTTCAAGTATTAAAAAAAAACTAACACACACACACACAGAGGCATCTTACATGCAGAACATATATGTTCAGATGACCATAAAACCTGACAACCCAATTTCATTGGGATGGTACACTCAACATGTTTCTAATACAGACACAGGACATATTTGTGGACAAACCAGGAGAGTGTTGGGTTAGCTCAGAGATAGGTGGTTAGTTGTCAACAAGGGAGATGGGCTGGACACACAACAGGAGTATTAACAGCAACAGCCAGTGTGATTGGTTACCATGTGTCTAGTGGGAGTGGAAGAGGAGCCCCAGCCCTGTTATAGTCCCAGTGTGTCCTCTATGTCAGCTTTTCTTAAGAAGTGGAAGATAAGCAGGATCTGATCTTGGCACACCAAGGTAGAAAAGGCGGGGGAGGAGGGAAAAAAAACAAGTAAGAAGAATAGCAGCATTCATGATGCCATGCAAGATTCTAAGGCACACTCTTCTGTGCTTTCATTAATCCCGAAGCATGAACTAAGATTGGCATGTCACCTCCCGGATTAGCTTCATGTTGAAAACCAATGTTCCGGTTATATTTCATCATAAACTACTCACCATGCAAGGGAGCGAGGACAGCCAGCAAAACAGAAACATTCCAAGCAAGGGATACCTGAATTTGAACACTCAAACTCCTTAAAACACAGCACTCCTAAAAAGTAAAGCAGCAGAGCCCAAAGAAAGAGGTCCTCCCATCCACCAGCCAAGGAGTTCAGGGCATGCAACCCTCTCAGATCACAGTCCCTTCGTGCACTTGGGACGCAGCCCGTGCTCCATCAGGTGAAACCCAGCCTCACTCTCAGTCTTACCACACAAGTTCTACAGAGCTTATATGGGCTAGCTGTCCAGCTGGAGTGTCAAAAAGAGAGGGTCCTTCAGTGAGACACGCATCCTCTGCTCAAATGTGTTATCTCTGAGAAGCCACAAGCAAAAGAAAGTCCACTTTTCTTTACTGCTGGTATATTTTGGTTCTACTCTTATTATCCCCCTTGGATGAGTCTAGCCATGCATTCAAGAACAAGTCATAAACTACTTATAAAACTGCAAACAGGAAAAGTCCTGCATCATCACATCAGGCACCAGCACACTCTCCCCAGGCATTGTTATGGTTATCACATTTACCTAATTGAAAAGAAGAGCCTTGTAAGAGTATTACCAAGAGATAAATTAAACTCATACTGGAGCAAGAGATCTGTGGCTTAATAATACTAATCTCAGAGTGGAAGGTACTCAGAGAGCACAGACTACAGAGCAGTCCACTTCACCAAACCTAAGAAGGAAACTGAAACAGATATTAGCATCACACTCCACGTTTAATGGCAGTCCCTTGATCTCTGCTTGCCCACACAAAACACCTTCTAAGGAGACAGCTCAGTTCCGACATGAAGGTTAACAGCAGCTAATTCTTCACCATTCTTTTTCCACACAACATATAGCAGTTTTCACAAATTTTGACTCCTTCCCTCCAACTTTCCCCTCGAAAGCAGAGCTTCTTACCCAGCGTAATTCCGTTTAGAGTTTCTCCTTCTATAGAGGACAGCCAGAATCATGGTGATAAGCAGAGTGAGACCTAGGACCACGGCAGTAACTATACCCACCACTACCCAAATTGGAAATGCGGGCAAAATTTCTAGAGAGAAAGAACAACAAAATATGTTTAAGGCACATCGCTATAGGGAGAAGAAATGAAATTGTATTAAGTTAATAAACAAGTGTCTTCCTTTAGCAATTACCACACACTCTTTTATTATCCAAATTATGATATTCTAATACCTAACTGGTGACATATGAACATTAACTGATAAAGAATGAGCTTCAGAACGCAACACATTTATATATATATATATATATATATAAAATCTCTCTCAATGCTCTAATTCAAAGAAAAGCTGGGTATGTGAATTTACCTCAATCTATTCTCCAACAAAGCAGACTTTGTCTCAAAACGAGATCCAGAACCTGCATTTCCTGGCTTATTCTCCAAAAAAAAAGGTGAAGAAATAACAATACTGTTTCTGCCAATGTTAAAGCTTTCTCCTGGAGAATACCGTGTGTGTGAAGTCACTGAGTTGTGTCCGACTCTTTGCGACCCCATGGACTGTAGCCCACCAGGCTCCTCCATCCATGGGATTTTCCAGGCAAGAGTACTGGAGTGGGTTGCCATTGCCTTCTCCAGAGCATCTTCCTACCCAGGGATCGAACCCGGGTGTCCTGCATTATAGGCAGACGCTTTACTGTCTGAGCCACCAGGGAAGTCAGAATTTTAAAATAATACTAATCTCCTTTTCCACTACCCACCACATGTAACTATAAGAATCTGGTCTTAATTCTAACTAACAATGAACAATTCATACTCCTGGAATCTGACCCATATGCTCCAGACAGCAGGTATATAAATGGAGAAATTGAACACTCCAGTTGGAATGAGTTCTCTGACCCCCATGGATGTTTCGTAGAGCTACAGTCCATGGAAACAGGGATCATAACTGTGTGGCAGAAATACCCCTTTCAAACACATCCTGAAACATAACTCTTAAGAGGACTGTATCACTACTGCAAAAATATTCAAGGAAGTACCTTTCTCTACAACATAGAGCCTGATGTGTCCTGGCTGGACGACAATGTCAGGAGGGTTTTTGACGTCACAGATGTAGGTGCCATTGTGCATAAACTGCATATTTTCTATGTTGATTGATGCATCTTTCTTGTCAAGGTCTCCAGCCCAGCTGATTCTGTCCTTAAAGGGTGGATAATTCCCAGCATACACTTGCCCTTGGGAGTAGTGGAAAAACTGCAATTAGAAAAAAGAACACATGAGCTATTCTCAAAGGCAGAAGTTCTAAACACTAGTATAGGCATACAGTGGAGGGTTCTTTTTAAAAAAGACTTCATTTGAGGAGCTACAATCAAGATTGTGGAGCAAGGACATGGAAAAAAGACTGCATCCAGAAAGATATGCCACATCATCAAGATGTGATGATAAAAGAAATGCCGAATCTTAAGCAGTGGAACCAAGCCAGGCAGGGGTTTAGAAATCATGGAGCCCAGCCCTTTCAGTTGAGGAAATGAACTTGTACACTATCTCTAATCCTCTCAATACTCCTGTGACGTAGCAATTACCAGCCATATTTTTATAAATAAGGAGATTGAGACTCAAGCCATTTGCCCAAGGTCACCATGATAACAGGTGGTAGATTCAAAGTCAGGACACCTGATTCTTCAAAGCCAACGCTCTGACAGACACCATGATTGAGCCCAGTGAATCCAAAAGTTTCATCCTTAATTCACAAAGCTTACTATTAAGATACATGAGGGCATCAAGAAAAAGAAGCCGAAATATCACAGATCAGTTAATCTGGTGGGTTACCCCATTTTACTTATTTGTTTCCTGCAGAAAAGTCATGGATATGTGAAAGGAACACAGCCCAGACAACCCAAAATAGTCTCGTCCGCCTTTGCAGGTTCAGCCTTTAGCGCTTTCTCTTCGCAGTCTCATTCTCTCTGCAGCCCTGCTTTCAGCAAATGAACTCATTTCTCAAAGTGACTTTCTCAAACCCAGTCCCCTGAAAATAAGGCCAGGCCTGGAGGGTGGCGATCTATTTTCATATGTGGCTCCAATCTACACGGCTCTGCTGGAGGCCTGATGTCTTTGTTCTTATTCACAGATGGTGAAATTGTAGGGTTGAGGGTGGCAATCCGCATTAGTCAACCACTGAGCTGTACTAGCAATCCAAACACAACATTTTCAGAATCTTTTATAGAAGCTGAAGTCTCATCCATTCCTATGATTTAATGGCCATCTATATTTTGTTAACTTCTTAATCTCTCTCTCATCCATAGTACTCTCTGGAGCTCTAGACTCCTAATCCAACCACCTACTTACTTTAGCTTAGCTATCCTCACCCTCCCGTTTGCCACCTTATCCTACAAATTGTATCTTCTACCCGTGACATCTTGACTGATGGCAGCATGCCAGTCTCCCAAACCATACATTTTGGAATTATCATTGATTCGTCTTTCTTCCCATTCAGTTAGTCTCCCAATCCTGTCAGTTCTATCTCCTAAGTTTCTCTCTTCTATTTGATTCCCACCAATACTACCTGATTTTATGTCCTCATTATCTTGGACTATATGACCTCTTAATTGGTCTCAAGTTCCTCTAATCCATCCTCCATAATGCTTAAATGATTACTGGGAAAAAAAATTTATCAAATATATACCCTGTGTTTAAATAAACTAATGCTTGTCAGGAACTATGAAGGGTCGGAGATTTTACACTCTCTGCAACTCAGCCATAGGTTCACAGATGCTGGCAGAAACACAAGACTCACGGGAAGTCTTTGTTCTCCTGTTAGAAGACTTGGACACAAAGAACTCTATTACTTACAAACAGCCAGCAGCATGCTTTTATCTGTGGCCCCTGCCCCTCAAAGCCCACAAGGACAGCATGAAGGGACTAGGGCGGATGCTCCGCATCACAGCTGAGGAGCCCCAAGCTTGGAACATCCCAATCTTTTATAATGAGCAGTAAGCCCTTCTGACCTTTGCCCCAGAGAGAGGCATATTACTATCGTGGACAGTAAGCAAGTCTGTTTTCTGCTCCAGAAGGAGACACCCTCTCTGCCTGCTAAGACTAGTCACTGTACAAGAAAGGCAGCCAAGGCCTCTGCTTACAAGATGGACAGAAATGTGAAATACCATGAAAAATAACATTCTGACACTCATAACCACTCTACAAGGTAAGATTCACCTGCCAGACATTTTGCAAGTGAGGAAAGTGAGGCTCAGAACTTTAGTGAATTACTCAAGGTCACAGGTCTTAAGAGACAGAATTCAAACCCAGCTCTGATTTCAAAGCTTAAGCTATTTCTGTTATTTTAATGCCTCTCATGTCTGATCATATCTTGCCTGGCCCAAGCCCTTCACCCTCTCTTCTTTACCAGCAAATAAACCATAAGCTCTTAGCTTAGCAAGCAAGTCTTTCTATCATCTGGTCTCTGCTTTGCTCTCCACCTCATCTACAGACATTCCCCGCCCTGTATTTCTGAAACAGTAATGAAAACCTACACTACACCTTTTCCCACTGCTGGGTCTCTGCAACCCCTCCCTCATTAGACCTGATGCCTCGGAAACTGTATTTGTCTCTGCGCTTCTCTGCACTTGGCATATCACTGGAACTGCATGTGTTTGCTGAACTGCACGACTGATAATGATTTGGTCAAACCAGTAAGAAAGAGTAAAAAAATGGTAAAATAAAATAAGCTCATACAAAAAAGAGACTAGATCCCCTTGAAAGTGAAAGTTAGTCACTCAGCCATATCTGACTCTTTGTGACCCCATGGACTGTAGCCCACCAGGCTCCTCTGTCCATGGAATTCTCCAGACAAGAATCCTGGAGTGGGTTGCCATTTCCTTCTCCAGGGGAGCTTCCCAACCCAGGGATCGAACCCAGATGTCCTGCACTGCAGGCAGACTCTTTACCAGCTGAGCCACCAGGGAAATCAGATCTCCTTATCAACCAACATTTATCAAGCAAAAGCCAGTGATAACATCCTGAGGGGCATCAAAAGTATGATAGGTCTCTACCCTTAAAATGCTTCCATTCAAGATAATGAAGAGTAAAACTGTTCTCTGGTGGCTCAGAGGTTAAAGTGTCTGCCTCCAATGCGGGAGACCTGGGTTCGATTCCTGGGTCGGGAAGATCCCCTGGAGAAGGAAATGGCAATCCACTCCAGTATTCTTGCCTGGAGAATCCCATGGATGGAATAGCCTAGTAGGTTACAGTCCACGGGGTCGCAAAGAGTCGGACACGACTGAGTGACTTCACCTTCACCTTCACCAAAACTGTTCTAGTAAGGCACACTCTTTCACAGGAGTGGCCAAGATAATGTGGGCAGGGAGTTTTAAGAACAGCTAAAGCGGGAGGACTTCCCTGGGGGTCCAGTGGTTAAAACTTAATGCTTCCAGTGCAGAGGGCACAGTTTTAATCCCTGGTCAGGGAACTAAGATCCCAAATGCCTTGTGGCATGGCCAAAAAAAAAAAATAGCTAAAAGGTCAAAAGAGGTATTTAGAGGGATCAGAATGTGAAGATGGGACAGAACTTAAATGGTAAGAGCTAAGAAGTGGAAAAACAAAGCATAAAGTTCTTTTTGCTACACTGAAGGAGATCACATAGGAGAACACAAGTGGGCTGGAACTCAGTTGTGAGGATTTTGAATTCCAGACAAGAACTGTTCGCAATGGGAAACATGAGGATGCTGAAGAGGGCAGTGAGAGGTGAAAGAAGTTTAAGATGAGGCACCTGGTGGACTGCAAGGGTGGCTTGAAAGGTGGATGATATGAAGTGGAGGAATACCCAGGGGTGTTACTGCACCAGCCCTGGAAGAGTTTTTATCATGTAATGGAGAGCAGAGAAGCAGGAAGCTTAACAAAAATATAGATGCCAGATACAAAATAGGAAGATCCGGCAAATGTTCTTATTTCTTGGTTGAGTGAGAAAAGTGGAAGGGAAGAAGCTACGGATGGGGGAGGGAAGGACAAAAACCCCACCAACAAAACACAAGATTAAAAAAACAAAAAATCAGGTCCCAAGAAGAAAATAAATACCCAAAAACAACTAGCAGAGAAGGGAACATTGGGTAGAAAAGATGAGCTCAGTTTCAGACACAGGGACCCTAATTCCATGGACCAGAAAACCCCCTTTGGTATTTTGGGCTTGATTTTACTTCTCTTGAAAATCTGTAAAAATGAAGAGCATCCTACTCATCTTATTAACTGGGCACCAACATCTAGGGGTTAAAGCATCCCGTTTTAGTAACCAAACATTCTGGAATTAACTATGATCAGATTGATATGTAGGTATAAACTGACTAGCTAAAATATAGCATTAACCAGAAATACAGCCTCTTCCTTTATCTTTTTGGCTGCACTGGGTCTTTGTTGTGGCGCCTGGACTCTTTGTGGCGCCAAGTACATGTGGCACATGTGGCTGTAGCAGGCAGGTTTAGCTGTCCCGAGGCACGTAGGATCTTAGGTCCTCAGCCAGGGCCCCAACCCTCATCCCCTGCACTGGAAGGCAGATTCTTAGCTACTGGGCCACTGGGCAAGTTCCCAGCATGCTTTTAACATTAAGGCTTCGGGCATGTAAACATGCATGACGCACATGCCGAGGATGCTCTGAGCGTAAGCAGAACTGCTCTTCAAAGGAAAGAGCATCTAGGTGTCTTCCTGATGATGCTTTATTTTCAATAGGTTATATCCCTCACTTCTGGCCTGGCAAAAGATATCAGTGGGAATCATTACACATTTAAATAATTCTTTGAACTCTGCTGGGTAAATCTCTGTGTTTAATTCTGCATCTGTAGGATACATGTTCCACATGTTTACGGGAAGCAACAGAAGCCTCTGACTCTGTTTTCCCATGTTATATTTGTATGAGTTCCTGCTCTCACTCACTCTGGGACTCTGTTTTACCAAGAATTATACCTAACTGGACCCTATGAGGAAGTTAACTAAATCTGTAATCTCTGACTTTACCTCATCTTTCCTTCCTTCTAAGGCACAGCACCCAAGGGTCTCCATTTTTTATAAATCCTGAGGGATACAAGTCCACGCAAAGATTTGGAAATCAGGTATATATCCCAAGCCAGTAGATAGATGATAGAGATAGATGATACAGATATTAATATTGGTAACAATATCAATAAAAAGTTGCATTTTAGAGATGCTGAACTTATTTTCTTTCCTGGAGAGTCTGAGGCAAGAAAAGGGCCTTGAAGTGTCACTGACTTATTTTGCAAGTGCCCAATGAGAAGAATGCATCATTAATCACACTAGAGAAGTAAAGAGTCTCATGAGGCCATCGTGACATGAGTCGGTATGGCCATCGCCAAAAAGTCGACAAACAATAAATGCTGGAGAGGATATGGATAAAAGGGAATCCTCTTACACTGTTGGTGGGAATGCAAACTGATACCGCCACTATGGAGAACAGTATGGAGATTCCTTAAAAACTAGGAATAAAACCACCATATAGCACAGCAATGCCACTACTGGGCGTATGCCCTGAGGAAACCAGAATTGGAAAAGATAACATGCACCGCAGTGTTCATTGCAGCATTATTTAAACAGCTAGGACAGGGAAGCAACCCAGATGCCCACTGAAAGATGAATGGACAGGGAAACTGTGGTACATACACATAATGGAACATTACGCAGCTATAGGAAAGAACGCATCTGAGTCAGTTCTAATGAGGTGGATGAACCCAGAGCCTAGTTATTATACAGAGTGAAGTCAGTCAGAAAGAGAAAGACAAATTTGTATATTAGCACATATATATGGAATCTAAAAAGACAGTCCTGATGATCCTATATGCAGAGCAGCAAAGGAGACAAACATAAAGAACAGGCTTTGGACAGTGGGGAAGGAGAGAGCGGGGTGATTCGAGAGAGGAGCACTGAATCACGCATTACCATAAGTAAAGTAGATAGCCCCTGGGAATTTGACGTATGATGCAGGGAACTCAAAACCAGTGCTCCATGACAACCTAATGGGGTGGGAAGGGGAGGGAGGTGGGGGTTGCAAGAGGAAGGGGCCATATGTATAATTCAGATTCATGTTGATATATGGAAAAAACCATCATAATATCCTCTGATTATCCTTTAATGAGAGGATAATATATATATATATCCTTTATATATCCACAATATCCTTTAATTAGCCTTGAATTAAAAAAATAAGAAGAACAGAATGAGAGAGGACCGGGAGAGATGAAATAAGCGTTCCTACCGACACCGTGGTGTCGGTCCCCTCTGGCTGGAAACTCCAGGAGACTGAGGTCAACGTGCCAGTTGAGTTAGTAGACTTGAACGTGCATGTCAGCTTCCCTTGTGTCCCATTTGCCACGAAGATTTCCTTTGGTGTATACACCTCCAAGGCCGACACACCATATGTCACTGGAGAGAGAGGAACAAGGATTTAGCATGAATACCACAGTGCATATTTATCTGAGGACAAAGGAAAAATAAAAGAACACTACAAACTGTACACAGTAACCCACCACCACTGTATATTAGAGTCTGGGATTTTTATTTTTTAGTAAGAAGACATCTTTACTAGTTCAGTTCTACCTAATATTTAAGTTTTCTTTTGAATTATCAGATTTTAATTTTCAGAGCAGTTTGACGTTTGCAGAAAAGTAGGTAGTTCCTGGGACCTCCCAGGCAGTTCAGGGGTTAAGACTCTGAGCTGCAGGCAAAAAAAAAAAAAAAAAAAAATAGGGAGTTCCCATATATTCCCTCTTGCTTCCACCAAGTTCCAATTTTCTCCATTAACACTCTCATTCAGTTCAGTCGCTCAGTCGTGTCCGACTCTTTGCAATCCCATCATGCCAGGCCTCCTTGTCCATCACCAACTCCCGGAGTTCACTCAGACTCACATCCATCGAGTCAGTGATGCCATCCAGCCATCTCATCCTGTGTCGGCCTCTCCTCCTGCCCCCAATCCCTCCCAGCATCAGGGTCTTTTCAAATGAGTCAACTCTTCGCATGAGGTGGCCAAAGTACTTGAGCTTCAGCTTTAGCATCATTCCTTCCAAAGAAATCCCAGGGTTGATTTCCTTCAGAATAGACTGGTTGGATCTCCTTGCAGTCCAAGGGACTCTGAAGAGTCTTCTCCAACACCACAGTTCAAAAGCATCAATTCTTTGGCGCTCAGCCTTCTTCACAGTCCAATTCTCACATCCATACATGACCACAGGAAAAACCATAGCCTTGACTAGACGGACCTTAGTCAGCAAAGTAATGTCTCTGCTTTTGAATATGCTATCTAGGTTGGTCATAACTTTCCTTCCAAGGAGTAAGCGTCTTTTCATTTCACGGCTGCAGTCACCATCTGCAGTGATTTTGGGGCCGAAAATAAAGTCTGACAGTTTCCCCATCGATTTCCCATGAAGTGATGGGACCAGATGCCATGATCTTCGTTTTATGAATGTTGGGCTTTAAGCCAACTTTTTCACTCTCCTCTTTCACTTTCATCAAGATGCTTTTAATAAACTGTGGAAAATTCTGAAAGAGATGGGAATACCAGACCACCTGACCTGCCTCTTGAGAAATCTGTATGCAGGTCAGGAAGCAACAGTTAGAACTGGACATGGAACAACAGACTGGATCCAAATAGGGAAAGGAGTACATCAAGGCTGTATATTGTCACCCTACTTATTTAACTTCTATGCAGAGTACATCATGAGAAACGCTGGACTGGAAGAAACACAAGCTGGAATCAAGATTGCTGGGAGAAATATCAATCACCTCAGATATGCAGATGACACCACCCTTATGGCAGAAAGTGAAGAGGAGCTAAA
>SJXQ01004138.1:0-35025 GCA_006408695.1 Aepyceros melampus | reverse complement strand
TGACCTGCATACAGATTTCTCAAGAGGCAGGTCAGGTGGTCTGGTAGTCCCATCTCTTTCAGAATTTTCCACAGCTTACTGTGATCCACACAGTCAAAGGCTTTGGCATAGTCAATAAAGCAGAAATAGATGTTTTTCTGGAACTCTCTTGCTTTTTCCATGATCCAGCGGATGTTGGCAATTTGATCTCTGGTTCCTCTGCCTTTTCTAAAGCATACTGGAGTGCATTGCCATTTCCTGCTCCAGGGGACCTTCCCGACCCAGGGATCGAACCCGAGTCTCTTACATCTCTTGCATTGGCAGGCGGGTTCTTTACCACTAGCATCACCTGGGAAGCCCGCTGATTTAGCTCTTATAGGTCTTTGGTGAATATTTGTGCATCTTCTCCATTGTTTTCCCGAGGTCCTGGATCATCATCACTATCGTTATTTTGAATTCGTTTTCTGGAAGGTTGTCTACTTCCACTTCATTTAGTTGTTTTTCTGGGGTTTTATCTTTTCCCTGCATCTGGGATACAACTTTCTGCTTTTTCATTGTGATTAACTTTCTGTAATGGGTTTTTCTTCTAGCTGCTGTGGGATTGTTGTTCTTGCTTCTTTTGTCTGCTCTCTGATGGAGGAGGTTAAGAGGTTTGTGTAAGCTTCCTGATGAGAGGGACTGGCAAGGGGAAAAATTGGGTCTTGCTCTGATGGACAGGCCCTGCTCAGTAAAGCTTTAAATCCAATTATCAGCTGATAGGTGGGATGTGCTCCTTCCCAGTTAGTAGTTTGGCCTGAAACGACCAAGCCCTGGGGTCTGTGGACTCTATCCTAGGGTTAATGGCAAACTCCAAGAGGGCTCACACCAAGGGGACTTTCCAGGCTGCCAGTGCCCTCACCCCTGTGGTGGGCCCCCCACAGGAGACCCTCCAACACTAACAGGTAGTTTGGGCTCAGTTTCCCGTGAGGTCACTGCTCCTTTCCTCTGGGTCTTGGTACACGCAAGATTTTGTCTGTGCCCTCCAAGATGGGAGTCTCTGTTTCCCCCGGTCCTGTGGAAGTCCTATAATCAAACTCCTTTGGCCTTCAAGGTCAAATTCCCCAGGGATTCCTAGTCCCTCTATCGGATCCCCAGGCTGGGAAGCCTGATGTGGGGTTCAGCACCTTCACCACAGTGGGAGAACTTCTTTGGTACTGTCTGTGGGTCACCCACCCAGTAGATATGGGGTTTGATTTTATTGTGACTGTGCCCCTCCTACCATCTTCCCTACCCGCTGAGGTTTCTTCTTTGTCTTTGGATGTGGGGTATCTTTCTTTGGTGGGTTCCAGTATTCTCCTGTCGGTGGCTGTGGCACAGCTAGTTGTGATTTTGGTGCTCTTACAGGAAGAAATGAGCACACACCCTTCTACTCTGCCATCTTGAACCAGAAGCAACATATATATATTTTTTAATTTATTATAAAACCTCCTTATATCAGACATTATACTTTAGAGGAAATTAAAAGTAATAAATGATGTTTAATTTAGGAATAAATGTAAGAATAAATGACCATTAGGAAAAAGCCAAATACTGCTTAGAAATACTACTTCCTACATGCTCAACTCCTACATCTCCATCCAAATGGATTCAAATTGCCCCCTGAAACCATTCTCTGTTTTTCCACCAACCCTGTCATAGAGCTAATCCAGAAACAAGGTTCCAAAACAGGTCACTGAACCCCAACTCTGCTCACAACTGGGCAGAAGGAAACGGTCTCACATGGTGAAGAAGTTCTCCCTTCCACTTAATTCCATACTGTCCAGCTGGAATCAAAGTGTAGTTCCTTCCATTTTGAAGAGTTCAGTGCTGTTAACCTTATCTGATATACTGCTTTATCCAGACTCTTCTATTATTGTGTCAATGCTATATACCCCCTTGATGGTGCAGAGAGGAGGAGAGCTGCTTTACAAGAGCGCATGGCTGTGCCAATATAGCTCGACTCTGTAGCAGGGCACACAGGCCTTTCAAAGCATGGCTCCAGGTTACCATTCTGCCCAGCTGATCACTCTTCCCATCTCACCCCAGGCCCTCATTTCCGCCATATAAAACTTCTAGCCCTTTCCCCGACACAGTATACTCTTTAACAACAGTATGCTTTGTATTTGCTATTGCTCTTTTTGTCTGAAATGCCATCTCCACCAGCTCACTCCCTCAAACTGGGCCAACATTCCTGCTTCCTTCAAGGCAACTCCAAGATGACCATCTCTAAAGTCTCCCTAAATTTGGGGTCTAATCATGGATATTTTCTCTGAAGTTTCAATGAATTTGTTTTAAAAAGACTTATAAAGTGACAAAAATTAGGATATTTCATAAATACTAAGATACCACTGATGCCAAGACACATGATTTTATGTGTCATCAGGAAATATAAATGCTGTCTCTGACTCACAAGTGACTGTATGGCATATCCCAATGTCAGAGATATTAGAATGCTTAAAACTGAGTATCTTAAAATTTTAAAAATGTAATAAAACCCACAAATCTGAAAGGTAAAGATACTGTCTTCCATCTATCTGTTTACCTATAACACATCTCTTGATAACTGTTTCCCATTGGCATCTAAAATTTTGGATTTTACTCACATTTGATTCTTCCCAATAATCAGTTCAGAACCTAAAACCCAAGATGCTCAGTGTAAAATTTATGTGTCATCAGGAAATATAAATGCTGTCTCTGACTCACAAGTGACTGTATGGCATATCCCAATGTCAGAGATATTAGAATGCTTAAAACTGAGTATCTTAAAATTTTAAAAATGTAATAAAACCCACAAATCTGAAAGGTAAAGATACTGTCTTCCATCTATCTGTTTACCTATAACACATCTCTTGATAACTGTTTCCCATTGGCATCTAAAATTTTGGATTTTACTCACATTTGATTCTTCCCAATAATCAGTTCAGAACCTAAAACCCAAGATGCTCAGTGTAAAATAAGAGTCCAACTTACTTAAATTTAAAAATAAGAGTCCCTGACATTTTTCCAAAGAAGAAATGCAACAGGCAGAGGAAAAGATGCTCAACATCACTAACCATCAGGGAAATCCAAATGAGAGCCACAATGAGACATCACCTCACACCTGGCAGAGTGGCTAATATCAAAAAGTCTACAAGCAAAAAATATTGGCAAGGATGTGGAGAAAAGGGCATCTTCCTAACACTGTTGGTGGGAATATAAATTGTTGCAGCCATTGTGGGTAAAAGTATGGAGATTTCTGAAAAACCTAAAAAGAGAACTACCATATGACCCAGTAATTTCACTCCTGGGTATATATCCAAAAACAACAACAACAAAAGAAATACTAATTCAAAAAGATGCGTGCACCCAAAGTTCACAGGCACATATTTACACTGCCAAGACATGGAGACAAACCAAGTATCCATCAACAGATGAACAGATAAAACCTGTGAGATACACACACAAAATAAAATACTGGAGAATCCCATGGAAGGAGGAGCCTGGTGCGCTGCAGTCCACAGAGTCTCGAAGAGTCAGACACGACTGAGCGACTTCACTTTCACTTTTCACTTTCATCTATTGGAGAATGAAATGGCAACCCACTCCAGTGTTCTTGCCTGGAGAATCCCAGGGACCAGGGAGCCTGGTGGGCTGCCCTCTATGGGGTCGCACAGAGTCGGACATGACTGAAGTGACTTAGCAACAGCAGCAGCAGTAGCAGCAGCAGCAGCCATAGCAAAGAACGAAAGTTTGTCATTTGCATCAACATGGATGGACCTGGAAGGCACTATGCTAAGTGCAGTAAGTCAGAGAGAGAAAGATCAACACTGTATGATATCATTTATATGTGAAATCTAAAAAGTATAACACACTAGTAAATATAGCAAGAAGTAGACTCAGACATAGTGGTTACCACTGGGGAGGCAGGGAATGGCAGTATCAGGGTACAGGAGTGGGGAACACAAACTACTGGGTGTAGGATGAACTCCCGGATATACTGTACAGGGAGATGTAGCCAACACTTAGTAATAACTGTAAATGGAAAGTAGCCTTTAAAAATTGTATAAAGATAAATTTTTTTTCAAAAAAAAATCACGAAAAAGAACCAGTTCCTATTAAGCATCTCTCTAATAAAGTACAAAAAGAATGTCATAAAACTTAGAAATCATTAATCATAAATATAAAGCTTAAAAAAAGTTTATTTGCCCTACAGTGACCCAGGCAATACCCAATATTTCAACATCAGTGTTAACTCACACACATTGGAGATGTTAAATGTTTCAGTGTTTTTAAAAGTACACAGGTCTCCCACATTGCCGACAGACTTCACCAGCTGAGCCACCAGGGAAGCAATGCAGGGACCTAGGTTCAGTTCCTGGTTGGTAAGATCCTTGGAGAAGGGAATGGCTACCCACTCCAGTTTTCTTGTCTGGAGAATTCCATGGACAGAGGAGCCTGATGGGCTACAGTCCACGGGGTTGCAAAGGGTAGGACACAACTGAGCGACTAATACCTTAGTAAAGAGACAACACTGCTCCATAATATAAACAATAAAAAGAGCTTAAAATATATATCTGTAATAGAGAATCTGATGTTTGCTGACAACTTTCAAACTGTTCCTAAGCGCAAGCTGATAACATAGGTGAAACCTCCTTTGGAATAATGAAAAAAAGGCTTCCCTTGTGGCTCAGATGGTAAATAATCTGCGTGCAGTGGGGGAGATTTGAGACCCGGATTCGATCTCTGGGTTGGGAAGATCTCCTGGAGAAGGGACTGGCTATCCACTCCAGTATTCTTGCCTGGAGCTTTGGAGCAGATGGGAAGCTAAAACCCAGCACTGACCCGCAGCACAGCTGGGAGCTCTGATGTCAGCCCCACCATCTAATCACAATAAAAGCAAAGCCAGCCTTCTTTCCCTGTTATTTAAGCCACTTTTGGACTAGCTTAACAAGCCTGCCCTGCTATTCCCAGAAAGCCCAGTGCATGACTGACAGATCTTTCCATACCTTCTCATCTAGCATCATCACTTTCTATATCTAAACCAAGCATGGGGGTTCAGGCGGGGTGTCCATCTCACCTCTGTGGACTGATCACAGCAATATTTATTCTTGAATTGATGGCAGCAGATTGTTATGATTTCACTCTCAATTTAAAGTAAATAAATTTAATGATACAAGTAGATAAAAATGTTTATTCACTGTGGTAAAGCATTCATAATAAGGACTTTAATAAGGCCTATATGTAAACTTATTTCAGAGGGAGGAAGCGGGAAAACCATCTGCAGATGTGTAAGTTCTTACAGAATTCTTGGGGGGAATTCCCTGGCAGTCCAGTGGTTAGGATTTGGCACTCTCACTACCGTGGGCCTAGGTTCAATCCCTGATCAGGGCCAAGATTCTGTAAGCCACGTGTGCAGCCAAAAAAACAAAGAACTCTTGGGTTTCATTTAGACATACTTTCCAATGGATCTACTTCAAAAATTCTCCCCCTAGTAAAGTAAATTTTTAAAGAAGATATCTACAATTTTTCCTAGGAAACCAGCAAGTGGCTACATGGTCTGCAACTCTGGCAACCAGAGCGCTCCCTGAAATAACAAGGAATAATGTGTAACCTTGGGCAAAAACCTCTTGGTGCCTCAGCTTAAATATGTGTGGGGTTGCTCAGTCATGTCCAAATCTTTGCAACAACATCAACTATAGCACACTAGGCTCCTCTGTCTATGGAATTTCCAGGCAAGAATACTGGAGCGGGTTGCCATTTCCTACTCTAGGGGATCTTCCCAACTCAGGGATTGAATCCGTGCCTCCTGTGTCTCCTGCATTGGCAGGTAGATTCTCTACCACTGAAATACCTGGGAATCTCTTCTTCTACTGTAAATATACTCTAACAATACTATCTACCTCATGGAATTATTACAAAAATGATATTAGTTAATATTTAGAAAGGGTTTAGAAGAGTACCTAGCCTATGATAATCTCCATATATCCATTTGATAAGCAGCTGCAAGAAAATTTAGAAATATTGGTTCAACGTGATGCTTCTGGTCTATCTATTAAAATAGACAATAACCTCTCCTTTCTCTGAAAAATTACTGCATTAGTATGGAGTCTCCTTATTGCCAAATTCAGACTGAAATTGAAGACAGTAGGGAAAACCACTAGGCCATTCAGGTATGACCTAAATCAAATCCCTTACGATTATACAGTGGAAGTGAGAAATAGATTTAAGGGACTAGATCTGATAGACAGAGGCCCTGAAGAACTATGGACAGAGGTTCATGACATTGTACAGGAGACAGGGATCAAGACCATACCCAAGAAAGAAATGCAAAAAAAAAGCCAAATGGCTGTCTGAGGAGGCCTTACAAGTAGCTGTGAAAAGAAGAGCCACGAAAAGCAAAGGAGAAAAGGAAAGATATACCCATTTGAATGCAAGTTCCAAAGAATAGCAAGGAGAGATAAGAAGGCCTTCCTCAGTGATCAGTGCAAAGAAATAGAGGAAAGCTATAGAATGGGAACGCCTAGAGATCTCTTCAAGAAAATTTGATATACCAAAGGATTATTTCATGCAACGATGGGCACAATAAAGAACAGAAATGGTATGCACCTAACAGAAGCAGAATATATTAAGAAGAGTTGGCAAGAATACACAGAAGAATTACACAAAAAGATCTTCATGACCCAGATAACCACAATGGTGTGACCACTCACCTAGAGCCAGACATCCTGGAATGCGAAGATGCTTCCTGGATGCTTCCTGGGCCTCAGGAAGCATCACTATGCACAAAGCTAGTGGAGGTGATGGAATTTCCAGTTGAGCTATTTCAAATTCTAAAAGTTGATGCTGTGAAAGTGCTGCACTCAATATGCCAGCAAATTGGGAAAACTCAGCAGTGGCCACAGGACTGGAAAAGGTCAGTTTTAATTCCAATCTCAAAGAAAGGCAATGCCAAAGAATGCTCAGACTACCACACAATTGAACTCATCTGACATGCTAGTTGGAGAAGGCAATGGCACCCCACTCCAGTACTCTTGCCTGGAAAATCCCATGGATGGAGGAGCCTGGTGGGCTGCAAACCATGGGTTTGCTAAGCGTCAGACATGACTGAGCGACTTCACTTTCACTTCTCACTTTCATGCATTGGAGAAGGATATGGCAACCCACTCCAGTGTTCTTGCCTGGAGAATCCCAGGGACGGGGGAGCCTGGTGGGCTGCCGTCTCTGGGGTCGCACAGAGTTGGACACGACTGAAGCGACTCAGCAGCAGCAGCACATGCTAGTAAAGGAATGCTCAAAATTCTCCAAGCCAGGTTTCAATAGTACATGAACTGTGAACTTCCGGATGTTCAAGCTGGTTTTAGAAAAGGCAGAGGAACCAGAGATCAAATTGTCAACATCTGCTGGATCATCGAAAAAGCAAGAGAGTTCAGAAAAACATCTAGTTCTCGTTTATTGCAATGCCAAAACCTTTGACTGTGTAGATCACCACAAACTGTGGAAAATTCTGAAAGAGATGGAAACACCAGACCACCTAACCTGCCTCTTGAGAAATCTGTATGCAGGTCAGGAAGCAACAGTTAGAACTCAACATGGAACAACAGACTGGTTCCAAATAGGAAAAGGAGTACGTCAAGGCTGTATATTGTCACCCTGCTTATTTAACTTATATGCAAAGTACATCATGAGAAATGCTGGGCTGGATGAAGCACAAGCTGGAATCAAGATTGCCGGGAGAAATCTCAATAACCTCAGATATGCAGATGACACTACCCTTAAGGCAGAAAGCAAAGAACTAAAGAGCTTCTTGATGAAAGTGAAAGAGGAGAGTGAAAAAGTGGGCTTAAAGCTCAGCATTCAGAAAATGAAGACCATGTTATCTGGTCCCATCACTACATGGGAAACAGGGGAAACAGTGGCAGACCTTATTTTGGGGGCTCCAAAATCATTGCAGATGGTGACTGCAGCCATGAAATTAGAAGACACTTACTCCTTGGAAGAAAAGTTATGACCAACCTAGATAGCATATTCAAAAGCAGAGACATTACTTTGCCAACAAAGATCAGTCTAGTCAAAGCTATGGTTTTTCCAGTGGTCATGTATGGATGTGAGAGTTGGACTGTGAAGAAGGCTGAGTGCCAAAGAATTGATGCTTCTGAACTGTGGTGTTGGAAAAGACTCTTGAGAGTCCCTTGGACAGCAAGGAGATCCAACCAGTCCACTCTAAAGGAGATCAGTTCTGGGTATTCATTGGAGGGACTGATGTTGAAGCTGAAACTCCAATACTTTGGCCACCTGATGTGAAGAACTGACTCATTGGAAAAGACCCTGATGCTGGGAAAGATTGAAGGCAGGAGGAGAAGGGGCAGACAGAGGATGAGGTGGTTGGATGGCATCACTGACTCGATGGACATGAATTTGAGTAAGCTCTGGGAGTTGGTGATGGACAGAGAGACCTGGTGTGCTGTAGTCCATGGGGTGCAAAGAGTCAGAGAAGACTCTGCGACTGAACTGAACTGATGGAGTCTAAGTATGTTGGTCCCATTTACTTCATGGTATTAGTAATCTCTTCAAATGGGCTCTACGCACCTTGAGGGCAGAGGTCATCTCCACAGTACCCCACTGTACCTGCCACGCACGTTCCATGTCACACTGCCTAGGTGTCCTCAGCAGTGCCTCCATGAGATATACTTTTTTTGAAAAGAAAACTTTTCTAAAGTAGTCTCTAAGCAAAGAATGTTCAACAATCATTCATGCAGAATCCAGAGACAGAGGCCAACTTAACTAGGATCAGAGCAATGGAAGATAAAACACTCTGACTTAACTACTTTAAATCAGAAATCAGAGGCATTGTTACTTTCATTTATTTACATTCTGCCTAGTTATATAAAGGAGCTGAGGTGGCTTCCTATAAATACATAGAGACATAAATATTAAATAAAACACAAAAGTAGGAAAATACCCATTAAAAGATCAACATTAGGAGCAGGGTAATGGAACACTTCCACACAGCAGATATGGTCTACATACTGGCTAAAACAACGCTTTTCCCGGCCACCATCTATAGGGGGCGTGTCTTTAAGAACAGCTTGGAGCAGTCCAACAGTGAGTTTTAAAAGGAGGCTCTCATGAAACCTCATTTTAAAAAATGCCGATGACATCACATCACAACAGGATTCAAAGAAAACAACTGTGTAAGGAGCCAAAGCATCACTGTCCCAAGTAGAAACTAAAGCAAGGACAGGACATGGAACAGCTACAGAGACAGACGGACTGCATATCCCTTGAACAATCCTTTACAAGCATCACTTCCCTTAACCGGCTCCTGAAAAAAGTTGTTTGGCAAAACATTTCTGGCTATATATACTCTTAGCCAGTGTGGTCTGTGTTGATTATCAAAACTAGATCCACATTCTTGACAGATCAAAGAACAAAGCAGGTTGATTATAAAAACTGGGGTGCCAAATCAAAGATCTCACCATGCACGGCCATTTCACACAGGGTGGGAGGCGAACCATGGGAATGCCCCTTGCAAGCACCAGCAGCACTTCTCTTAGAGAATGACTTTGGGAGAGGGCCAGTTTAAAGTACAAGTGATCGATCACTCTGCCAGTTCTAGACCATAAAGCATAGGCAATATAATTTTAGGCCAGAAACTTTCCATGGGACTTGCTAACAGTCTCCCTACCTGGCCAGCAGCTACACAATTTGCAGGGCCCAAGACTGGGGTAGAGAGGGCGCGGTACTTGGGCCAGGAGGGTAAGATGGCCCTGCTGAGTCCCCCACCTAACCCTCTAGGGTGCTGCCATCCTGGTGGGCGACGGAATGGCCACCACGCTGTGCCATCCAAAGACGCCCTAGGGCACGTGGGGCTGGAGAGCAGTGGGGCAAAAACCCATCCCTGGAGGCAAGGAGGCAGCAGGAGGCAAGCTTCCGTGCGGGCTGAGGCTCTGAGGTCCAGGCACACCCACCGTCTCATCAGACTTCACTTCCAAAATATACATCAAACATAAACATTATTAAGACTTTCAAGACAGTGATCTTGGAGCATTAAACCCCAAGTTCATTATAGGGTCTTTCTGAGTTCAAGGCCCTGTGTAATTATGATGAGGAGAAGGTAATGGCACCCCACTCCAGTACTCTTGCCTGGAAAATCCCATGGACGGAGGAGCCTGGTAGGCTGTAGTCCATGGGGTGGCTGAGAGTCGGACATGACTGAGCGACTTCACTTTCACTTTCATGCATTGCAGAAGGCAATGGCAACCCACTCCAGTGTTCTTGCCTGGAGAATCCCAGGGACGTGGTAGCCTGGTGGGCTGCCCTCTATGGGGTCGCACAGAGTCAGACACGACTGAAGCAACTTAGCAGCAGCAACAGCTGCCTATGAAGCTGCCTCCAATAGCCATTAAAAGATCTGCAAAATGTTCTGACAAAGCATCTGATTTTGAAATGATAAGCCTTATCAACAAACTATCAACTGAACGAGTTAAAAAAGACATTCCTTGGTCACATTTACAATTCTCTTCATATCAAACATAGTACACACTGGTTTAAAGTTACCACCACCTAAAAAATGACCTATCTAGAGTTTCTGCACTAATTACAAAATGAAACTTATTATTCCTATTCTGACTGTGGTAGACTGATAACAGATTAGGGACTCCTTACCAAAATTCCTTTAAGAAATCCATGTATATTTATTTTAAAAGTTGGAAAGTACCCTTTTCATTTGAAAGTTACTATTAACATATCAGCCCATAATATAACAATTAATATACTCTTATGTTTATATTCCAGGCTTTTGACATAATGGAAAATAAGAGTAATTTGATCAGACTAATAGGTTTTTTAAAAATTTTCTTTATTTTCAGCTGTGCTGGGTCTTCACTGCTGCACGGGCTTTCCTCTAGCTACAGCGACTGAGGGCTTTCCTCTAGTTGCTGTACATGGGCTGCTCATTGCAGTGGCTTTTCTGGGTTTCAGTAGTTGCAGCTCCTGGGCTCTAGAGCACAGGCTTTATAGTTGCAGTCCATGGGCTTAGTTGCTCCGTGGCGTGTGGGATTTTCTTGGACCAGTAATTGAACCATGGTTCCTGCATTGGCAGGCAGATTCTTTACCACCTAAAACCTATTTTTTACCAGGAAAGCCCCAGACCACTAGGTTTTAAAACTTTTCAGGAAAATGATATGCAATTTATAATAGTTCCTGGGAATTCCCTGGTGGTCCAGTGGTAGGACTCCCTGCTTTCATTGACGAGAGCCTGAGTTCAATCCCTGGTCAGGGAACTAAGATCCCAAAAGGCGCATGGCACGCCCTCCCCCCAAAATAATAAAATAAAATAGTTCTTGCCTCTGTAGAAAACAGAACTGAGAGGAATACGAGCAGAAACAAGTAAATTAATTAAGAAGTTACTGCAGTAGTTCTGCAATAGAGCGATGGTAACCTGGACTGGCGAAGAGAAGATGGAAAGAGAAATGGACAATCAACAGAACTTCTTGCTAACAACTGAATATGAAAATGAAGAAAAAGAATAAGCCAAGAGTAATCCCGAGTTTCTGGTCTGAACACCTGGATAAACCAAGGCGCTTACGCAGCTAGAGATTTAACTGGGGAGAAGGAACAGAAACCAACTCCCACTTTTGGAAATGTTAAGTTTGCCAAGTCTATGAGACCTCCAAATGGAGTCAAGCAGGGAATGGAATATGCAGGTCTGAAACTCAGAGGTCTGGGTTGAGTACAAATTTCTGAAGTTATGAGCATACAGGTGGTATTTAAAACCGCAGAAGAAAATGCCATCATCTCACAAAACAATGTAGTAAAAGATGGGGGTCAGGCCTAAGTCTGGAAGAACACCACCACATAAGATCAGCTGCGCAGAGAGGGAAGACCCTGTCAAAAGTGGGAGAAAGGGAGCAGATTGTGAAAGGGGAAGAAAACTAGAGGATGAGGTGTCAGGAAAGTGAAGAGAAAAGGAGTGAGGGGGGTCTTGGATAATGTCTACAGAAAAGGCTCAAGAGAGCTTGGCAACTTGCAGTGCATCAGTAATCCTGATGTGAGAAGCTTCAGTGGTGTGGGCGAGGCAGCTGGGAGAGCAGGTGGGAAGGGCAGAGATCTGACAAAGACAGGAGGGAGTACAGACAACTTTTCAGAGATTTTGTTGAGAGCTGGTGTCTGAAAGTGTAGCTAGGGAGACTGTGGGACCAGGAAAGGATTTTTAAAGATGAGAAACTCTAGAGCTTGTTTATAATGTAATAAAAATGATCCAAAGAGAGGCAATGACTAAAGCAACAGATCCTTGAAGAGATGAAAAGAGATGATAGGGTTGGGGGTCAGTCAGTTGATTACAACAAAGGGACAGAAGGGGAAGAGAGGCAGAAGTATTAGAAAGAGAATGATTATAACAATGGACCACGGAGTCCAAGCTGGAAATGGAGAGGAACAGCCAGAAAGTGACTAATGTAAATGAGAGAGTGAAAAAGAGTCAGAAGTCTTAATGAGTTCCAGACAGCATTGCAGAGAGACTGTCAGAAGGAGGTCATCTTGAATAGAATGAGGTTTGGAGTTGGTGACTTTCTGGTGATGATTAGGCTCAGAGAAGACAAAAGGGTAAGAGAGACGGCCAGAGCAGGAGATGCTCAGAGTAGTAAGAAACAGCTCCTCAAGAGATGGCATGCACCTGGGGACCTCCCAAAGGCGACCGCGGTCAACAGGGATATGAAGAATGACAGGGTAAATCCAGATACTCTTCAAGAGTAAGGGACAAACAAGTTCTCTGGCTGCATTCTCCAGGGATACAGCTACTTAATGGGCTCCCTGGAGCTTCGTAGGGTGTCACAGCAATGCTTATGGGAAGGCAGCACCTACTGAGAATTTCAGAACTCAATTTCCACATTTGCATTAGGTAAATTATACTTTAGAGCTTGAGAAAGCTTTCATGTTTACTGTAAAAATTTAAAAAGCCCCTTTGTTTCAAAACTTTTAACTAATGAACTTTAACAAAGTGTAGCAACATTCTACCAACCCTCAACGAATATATTCAAACCAATACTTACTGGGTTTGTAAGTTCAAACCAATACTTACCACTATGTCCCAGGCACTTTCTAGATCTTAGGGAAGATTTATACTTTAGTGGGAGCAGCAGGAAAGAATAAACATACAGGGAAGAAATGATATATTTTCAGCTATAAACAGTAGGGAGAATACAAACTAGAGCAACGGAGATCAGCAAATACTGGGGTTAGTGCTGCAGGCTCATTTTATTTTGTGCCATTGCTAAATTAGCTGACATGGGCGTTCACTGTGTGTGTGTGTTCATTTTTGTGTACTCTGACTTCTAAGACCAGCATTCTTTCCGTTCAACATGAGTACACTAAATACCTTGAGGGGGGCTTCCCTGGCAGTTCAGTGGTTAAGACTCCATGCTTCCAACGCAGGAGGTGTGGGTTCGATCCCTGGTTGGGGAACTTAGATCCCACATACCACACGGTGCAGCCAAAAAATAAAAACCAAACACAAGTACCTTGAAATCTTGTATAGAACTGATTATTTCATTTCCGGCTGTGCTGGGTTTTCACTGCTGCTCGGGCTTTCTCTAGCTGCAGCGTGCCGGCTTCTCACTGCCGTGGCTTCTCTTGTTGCAGAGCGTGGCTTTGAAGCACAGGGTCAGTAGTTGTGATGCATGGGTTTAGCTGTTCCAAGACATGTGGAATCTTCCCAGATCAGGTACTAAACGCGAGTTTCCTGCATCGGCAGGCGGATTCTTTACCACTGAGCCACCAGGGAAGCCCCAGAACTAATTATTTAAAAAACAACAAGGAAGGTCAATGAATTTGAAAGAAAAAGTATCGGGACTCCCCTGGTAGTCCAGTGGTTAAGAATCTGCCCTCCAATGCAGGGGATGAGGCTTCCATCCCTGGTGGGGCCACCAAGCCTGCAGGCCACAACTACAGAGCCCATGAGCTCTGGAGTTCCTGCGCCACAATTAGAGAGAAGCCCCCCAGTCTCAATGTGTGCCTCAACTAAGACCCGATGCAGTCAAAAATAAAAATAAACTAATATTTTTTTTTAAAAGAATAAGTATCCGCATTCAATGAGTAATGTTGGTCATCTGTAGAGATATACACTCTATATCACAGGCTCTCCATCTAGGAAAACTTTCAAGATGCAGGAAACTCTCAAGGTTTCCAGTTAAGGTTTCGAGGTTGTCCCCTCATGTCTAAAGTATCACTGTTAGCATGTGACAGCACTCTCCAGTGAGGAGAGTGACTCAACCAGTCCAATGTGTCTGTCACTTATATGCCTAATCCTGGAGGGAAGGCTGGTTCAGCTCAATGACTGAAGCCATCATGGTCAACACATCCACTGAGCTGATCCTATAATCCCTGGGCAATCTTGTGAGGACAGTCTGTCTTTGCACAGGCAGAAAAACACATTAACAACTCAATCCACTTAAACATTCTAACACCCCAGCATTTATATACTCACTGAAACTCAATAAGCTGACACGATATCCTTATTGGATACAATGCTCTTGAGAGTTTGGTTAGTTTCTCCTCTGAGCCATATCACTGTCAAATGACTGCTCCCTGGATCTTGAGGTTCCAAGTTCTGGAGGACCTACCTTCCTATTCTCACTCATTCTCTGCTCTAATGTTTATATTTCCTACATGGGATTCTGTTCAACAGTTCACCTACTACCCACTAAACACTTACCACTACATTCTAGGTGGTGTGTTAAGCAATGAAAACCTAAAGACGGGTAAGGCACAGTTCTGCATTTAGTGAAACGATCATATAAAAACATAATGTTAGATAAAATGATAGAGTAGAAGCTTAGAGGCAGGGCACTTGGCCTTACTGCAGAATACCTGCCAGATGAGTTTGCACTTGAGATGGAAGGCTCCATAGAGGTAGCCAGGTAAATAAATAGGGAGAAGGGTAATTAACGGGCAGAGTGAACATACCATACAGAAAATCAAGGAGACAAAACAGTGAATCATGCAGAAACGCTGTAAACAAAGTGCAAGAAAGCTAATGGCAGCAGCTAAGGACCTAAGCTTATCCTGGAGATAATGGAGAGGGATGGAGGGTCTTAGCTGAAGGGCAGCACAATTAAGTCTGTCCGCAAGAGATCCCTCTGGCAACATCTGGGAGGGGAGTCCAGAGGGGAACATGACTAGCATTAGGGAGACCAATTCCGAGGCTCTTGCAGTCATCTGGACTTAAAAAGATTGACAGCTAATACAACGCAAAGAAGAGATGGATTCAGAAAAACAAGGTGAACACTGGGGGGACTCTAGTTAAATCCATGGAGGTGGGGTAAGGAAAAGGAAGGACTCTAAGATGATGTTCGAGTTTTAGTCTTAGGCGTCTGAGACAAAGGCAAATGGGACAGTGAGAAACTCTGAGAACAATGGCCAGCGGACTGAAGCAGAGGCACAGTTTGGAAAGGAGAGACATACGGAGTTGAATTTAAGAACAGGAAGTCTAACTTGCTTCTGGACATTCAGTGGGTAAGAGTCTGCAGTTCAAAGAACTGGAGATATATTGGGGAGTCACCATTTATTTAATAAATCTTTATCAAATGCTTTATCTGCCAGATATGAATTGCAATTAAAAAAAAAACTAGATGCGTCACTAAAGATGAGCATGATGAGACTAGAAGGCTGAGAGCAGAACAGAAGAAAAATCAATATTAGGGCACAGGCTGGTGCTGGGGGAATGCTTACAACAGACAGTGAAGAGAGAGGAGAATCAGAAGCAATGTCACAAAGAGAAAGGAAATAAGACTAGAGTGGTCAACAGTGTAAAGGAAGCAAAGAAGTCCAGAAAGAAAAGACATGAAATAGGTCAGCTGATTGGCAACCTCAGGTGCATGTGTGTGAAAGTCGCTCAGTTGTGTCCAACTCTTGGAGACTCCATGGACTGTGTAGCTTCTCTCTCCATGGGATTCTCCAGGCAAGAATACTGGAGTGGGTTGCCATGCCCTTCTCCAGGGGGTCTTCCCAACCCAGGGATCAAACCCAAGTCTCCAGCATTGTAGGCAGATTCTTTATTGTCTGAGCATTTATTAAAGTGTCAAATAGGTGACAGGAGGCAGAAGTCAGATCACACTGACTTGAGACGTAAGACATGCTAAAATAGAGCAAGGAAGAGAACTGTTCACAGTGAAAGGAAATCAACTATTTGAGATCTCCTCTTACAGCTTATCTTTTATAATTCATTACTGATGTGGTGGTTAATTTTATGTGTCAACTTAGCTGAGCCACCAACTGGGCCACTAATCTTTGTTGAAAGACTGTTGTGAATGTTTTTATGAAGGTAAGTTTTTAAATGACATTGCCAATGAAATTGGCCGAGTCTGAGTAAAACAGATTATCTTCCCGAAATGTTAGGTCACTAAGGTCACTAAGTCATGTCGGACTCTGCGACCCCATGGACTGTAGCAGGCCAGGCTTCCCCATCCTTCACTAACTCTGGGAGTTTGCTCAAACTCATGTCCATTGAGTCAGTGATGCCATCCAACCATCTCATCCTCTGTCACCCCTCCCTCTGCTCCTGCCTTCAATATTTCCCAGCATCAGGGTATTTTCCAATGAGTCAGCTCTTTGCATCAGGTAGCCAAAGTACTGGAGCTTCAGTATCAGCACTTAGTTTTAGTATCAGTAGTTCCAATGAATATTCAGAGTTTATTTTCTTTAGGTTTGATTTGATCTCCTTGCAGTCCAAGGGACTCTCAAGAGTCATCTTCAGCGCCACAGTTCAAAAGCATCAATTCTTCAGCATTGTTTTCTTTATGGACCAACTCTCACATCCATACAGGACTACTGGAAAAAACAGAGCTTTGATTATACAGATCTTTGTCAGCAAAGTGATGTCTTCATTTTTTAATACGCTGCCTAGGTTTGTCATAGCTTTTCTTCCGAGGAGCAAGCATCTTTTAATTTCTTGGCTGTGGTCACTGTACCCGGTGATTTTGGAGCCCAAGAAAATAAATTCTGTCACTGTTTTCATTTTCTCCCCATCTATTTGCCATGAAGTGATGGGACCAGATGCCACAATCTTTGTTTTCTGAAAGTTGAGTTTTAAGCCAGCTTCTCACCCTCCTCTTTAACCTTCATCAGGAGGCTCTTTAGTTCCTCTTTGCTTTCTGCCATCAGGGTAGTATCAACTGCACTTCGCATGGTGTGCCCTACAGATGGGATTCACAGGTGGTGCTAGCAGTAAAGAACCTGCCTGCCAACACATACAAGATGGTTAGATCCTTGGATCAGGAAGATCCCCTGGAGGAGAGCATGGCAACCCACTCCAATATTCTTCCCTGGAGAATCCCACCAAAAAGCCTGGCGGGCTACAGTCCACAGGGTCGCAAAGAGTTGAACATGACTAAAGCAATTAAGCACACGTGCACACACTCTGCATAGAAGTTAAATAAGCAGGGTGACAATATACAGCCTTGACATACTCCTTTCCCAATTTTGAACCAATCTGTTGTTCCATGTCCTGTTCTAACTATTGCTTCTTGTCCTGCATACAGGTTTCACAGGAGGCAGGTAAGGTGGTCTGGTATTCTCATCTATTTAAAAATTTTCCACAGTTTGTTGTGATTCATACAGTCAAAGGCTTTAGTGTAGTCAATGAAGCAAAAGCAGATTTTTTTCTGGAATTCTCTTGCTTTTCTATGATCCAACAGATGTTGGCAATTTAATCTCTGGTTCCTCTGCCTTTTCTAAATCCAGTTTCTATATTTGGAAGTTCCTGGTTCATGTACTGTTGAAGCCTAGCTCGAAGGATTTTGAGCATTACCTTGCTAGGATGTGAAATGAGTGCAACTGAGCAGTAGTTTGAACATTCTTTGGCACTGCCCTTCTTTGGGATTGGAATGAAAACTGACATTTTCCAGTCATGTGGCCATTTCTGAGTTTTCCAAACTTGTTGGTATATTGAGTGCAGTACTTTAACAGCATCATCTTTTAGAATTTGAAATAGTTCAGCTGGAATTCTGTCATCTGCACTAGCTTTGTTCTTAGTAATGCTTCCTAAGACCCACTTGACACTCCGAGATGTCTGGCTCTAGGTGAGTGACGACACCATCATGGTTTTCCAGGTCATTAAGACCTTTTTTGTACAAACCTAGACAAGAGTATTAAAAGGCAAAGACATCACTTTGCGGACAAAGGTCCGTAGAGTGAAAGCTGTGTTTTTTCCATTAGTCATGTACAAATGTGAGAGTTGGACCATAAAGAAGGTTGAGTGCCAAAGAATTGATGCGTTCGAACTGTGGTGCTGGAGAAGACTCTTGAGAGTCCCTTGGACTGCAAGGAGATCCAACCAGTCAATTGTAATGGAAATCAATGCTGAATACTCATTGGAAGGACTGATGCTGAAGCTGAAGCTCCAATACTTTGGCCACCTGATGCAAAGAGTCAACTCACTAGAAAAGACCCTCATGCTGGGAAAGACTGAAGGCAAAAGGAGAAGCGGGCAGCAGAGGATGAGATGGTTACATAGCATCATCAACTCAATGGACATGAATTTGAGCAAGCTCTGGAAGATAGTGAGGGGCAGGGAAGCCTGGCATGCTGCAGCCCATGGTGTTGCAAACAGATGGACATGGCTTAATGACTGAACAACAACCGCAAAGCGGTGGAGACCACTGTGTGATTCATTTACTTAGAATATCCAGGCACCCATCCATTCTCCTGCTGGTCCTGTGTCTCTGGACAATTCTGACTAAAACAGATTTTGGTACCAAGGGTGCTTCTTTCTAGAACAGAATCTTAAGGATGAATTTTCTGAATTGGTTCTGGAATTTGGGGAATTGGCTCTCCACCCTGATTAGATTTAAAGCACTAATGAACATTTAGTAAAGAGAGCACTGACAGTCCCTGGCAAAATGTGGCAACAGAGATATACAAACCATCACCAATGAATACCCCTAATCAAACAGTTAGAAAAGGAGGAGTTTGGGATGACCATGTATGTAACACTTTTGAACATTTTCTGTCAAACTAATGGGATAATAACGTAGTTCAACTTGCTCCTGTAGTCACTAGACACAGTCAGAAAGAACGGGATGAGCTCAGGGATTCAAATTCCCAATGCAAGAGCTCATAAATGATCAGAAAACTTCTTCCCTGAAAGTGGTACTTATCTCCTACAGCCACAGAGCTGAGACTGCGAAAACCAAACCCAAAACTCTCATCCTGAGACTGGCTGGATTACACAGCAGTTTGGATCCCCAGCTTCACAGGCGCCTACTATCAACGGGAGGCACTGAGCAGTAATAAGGCCACACAGGAAGCCTGATGGAGCTGGGCATGCGAGCCCCCACGCCTGAGTTTCCTCTACCAGGATAAGCATACCCCAGCCTGGGATTAACCCCGCTGTGCCCGGAAACAGTAATGGACTCCCCTGAGGCAGCTGCGGTGAAAGACACTGAAGAGTGTCCTCAGGACCCAGCCCAACCACTCCCCTTTGTTTCTGGACTGATCACTAGCCTCAAGGCACAGAAGCCTCCTGCAGGTGCACAGTATGACCCCGGAGGAGATGCACTTCATTCCAAAAGAACTACTTGATTTTTCTAATTCCCACAGAAAGAAGAATCAATGCTTTTGAACTGATACGTTAGAAAAGACTCTTGAGAGTCCCTTGGACTGCGAGGAGATCCAACCAGTCCATCCTAAAGGAGATCAGTCCTGGGTGTTCACTGGAAGGACTGAGCTGAAGCTGAAGCTCCAATACTGTGGTCACCTGATGCGAAGAGCAGACTCCCTGGAAAAGACCCTGATGCTGGGAAAGACTGAAGGCAGGAGGAGGAGGTGATGACAGAGGACGAGATAGCTGGATGGCATCTCCGACTCAATGGACACGAGTTTGAGCAGGCTCCAAAAGATGGTGATGGACAGGGAGGCCTGGCGTGCTGCAGTCCATGGGGTCCCAAAGAGTCTGGACACAACTGAGTGACTGAATAACAACAGACAGAAATCCAAGCAATATGTGTAGAATGGATACTAAGTATGCAGAACAACGGTGGTAGGAACATAAAGCTGACTCAGGCCAAACTGGTTGATAAGAGCCCATTAATCAGATATTCTGCATTTAACGTTGCAATTCAAGAGCATTAGAAACAGCGCTAACAGTTTGTATTGGTCCCTTGGCTAAAACATGGGCCAAAAGTGGCCCACAGAAAATGGGCTTGAAATGCCGGATCTGCCTTGGTTTAATGAAGAGGAAGGGATTCAAAGGCTCAGGGAAATTGGAAAGTTAGAGGGAATTTGTCTTCTTTTTTAATTAATGTTATTGTAGTTGCTTTACAACGTTGTGTTAGTTTCTGCTATAGCACAAAGTGAATCAGCTATACGTTTGCATATACCCCCACTTGGCTGGATTTCCTTCCCATTTATGTCACCACAGAGCTCTGAGTGGAGTTCCCTGTGCTGTATGGGAGGTTCTCATTAGCTACCTATTTTATACACAGGATCAATAGTGCATATACATCGATTCCAATCTCCCAATTTGGACTGTCATTTAAGACAAATCATCCATCCGCAGGTCCAAAAGACACGCCTTTCTGAATAACTATGAGAAAAAAATGTGTGAGGAGAGCCCCAGCATCCTTGAGGAGTCCTGGGACCACTCTCAGGAGGCCAGAACTTACAGAGCGAATTGCTAACACTGATGTGATGTTCCCTAACGACAATGGAAGGAACTGGATCTAAATGGCAGCATTCAGCTGCCAAAGCAAGTGCGTTTCCATAGCAACAGCAGAGGGCAAGCAGTAGCCAGAACAATCTGACTCAGAGATGGGCAGCACTGGCTAGCTGATCATAGTGTTCCTGGAAATGATATAGGTGGGCAGCCCACTAAATTCTTATTTGATCTGTGTCAGCACAAAAGTTCTAGGTCACATGAATAAAAGTCTAACTTGAATCATAAAAATAGAAAGTCACATCTCCTCCATCAATTCCCATACTTAAATCAGTTGAATAAAGACAAGGCCGCAGGGTCCAAACTAGCATAAGTTAAGAAATGAGTTTGAGTGAAGGTATTTTAAGTAGCAAGCCATTAGCTTCATGTATTAGATGTGTTTCAGGAGGGAGAATTTTTCAGATTTCATAAAATTAACACAATGCATATACTATATACTATACAACAGCCCCAGTTGGGTATAAGACAGCATCCCACAATCAAACATATAAGTATTTCTGTGGTGAAACATATGATTATTTTTCCAAGTGGATCACAATTGAAATAGTCTATTACTAGTTCAGGTCAAATTCTGCAGCCAAAAGAGTATGTATCAAACTTAGGAAAAAACTTTTCATTTTCAGAGCTTTTGGGATTTCAGAACTGCTGATAAAACTGTGGACCTATAATTTGAAATGAGAAATTGCCCCTCGGCATTTTCTGTTCTGAAATCCATATACAAATCAGCATCATCTTTGCTTATTATTAAAATATTCTCTAATTTCTCTAGTATATAAAGTTCATCACGCCTTACCAGGGTTCTTCTATATTTGCATTCACTGGGGGTGGGGGTTTGGAATAAATTCCAAACAGATGGAAGTGATCCAGACCAAAAGTCCCTACGAGTTAAGAGACAAGAGCTGGAACTTCTGCTCGAGGCAGGCAGAAAGGCAGCGGGGCTACAGAACCTCTGCCAGTGGGATGGAAGGGCCAAGAAAGGTCCCAGTGAGGAGCTTTTGGTTTGAACATTCTGAGCCTGTTTGGACATCCTGTAAGGCAAGCCTGCCAGGAGTCTAATGCAGAAGGATCTGCACAGCTTCCAGGGAGAAACTCAGCCCACGTGAAGAGGGAAGGCTCAGTGGCTTGGTCCACATGAGGGGCAAGGAACATTTCTGAGCCTCATACGGTGTCAGACACTTGGATAAATGGATTCATGCTGTGTCCTAGCCAGAGGGAGCAATACCAGAGTGAGAAACTACAAGAATCACACCATTCACAAGCCCTAGGGAGGAGCAAGGCACAATTCTGCATCAGCAGTGAGGAAGGCTTCAACATGGCAGCTTCGTCCTCTAGGTGGGAGCTGGCAGCATCAAGGCATGGGGCTCTTGGCACAAACGTGACCACAGACAGGACACTGGTGGATGCCCTGGGACAGTTCAAGGATTCTTCACAAACATTTAAGACATCCTGGAAACCTCTGAAAGAATGGTTAGAAACTTTAAAGGAGAAATTCTATAATAATGCAGAAAGTGAAAGTATTAGTCACTCAGTCATGTCTGACTCTTTATGAGCCCATGGACTACAGCCCACCAGGCTCCTCTGTCCATGAAATTCTCCAGGCAAGAATATTGGAATTGGTTGCCATTCCCTTCTCCAGGGGATTGTCCTGACGCAGGAACTGAACCTGGGTGTCCTGCATTGCAGGCAGATTCTTTACCATCTGAGCCACCAGGAAAACCCATAATAATGCAGAGTGGTTGCAAATACATGCTTTGCAGTTTTGAGTCCCAACTCTACTACACATTAGCTAAATGATTTTGCACATTACGCAACTGTCTGATTATTAGTTTCTCCATCTGTAAAATTAATAAAAATAATAATTACCACACAGAATTGTAAGGAGATGAAATAATGCATATAAATTGGTTAGCAAAGGCCTGGCACATGGTACAGACTCAATTAATGAGAGCAGAACAAAAGAAATAACATGAACCTAATTTTATATCCAAACTTCTAAGTTATACTTGGTTGAAAAGAGAAAGATATATATACCTGTATCTATATCTAGAAAGATAATGGGTTAATTAATTCAAAGTTTCTTCTAACTACTCACTTTCTCTCTACCCTTCATAACCATTTAGGAGATCTCAAATATTTGCATTTTAACATACTTTTCTCTTAGGAAGCTGAGTCCTTTACTTATGTTTCCTAGCAATATCCTTCAGAGGAGGGTATATAGCAATTATGACCTGGATATGAATAACTGTAGGAAACAGGCTGGTATAGGGTCATCCAACTTCTCACTGAAGCTTAGCCTACAATAAAGCATCTTTATCTTTTCAAGTGTTATCTGGAAGAAGCACAGGCTTATGTTAAGTTTACATAACTGCACGCTGTGACCTTCAATGTTTGGAGAGAAAAGAATATATTTCTTAACTTTGATAAAAAGCATTTTTTTAAATGGCTTTAAATTGCACATAACAAACTCACCAGATCCCAAAGTATTATAGACTATCACAGTCTCAGTACAGACCATGTTCACTGCAAATTCATCAACATTTGTTCAGTTAATTACAGCACAGTACTAACAAGCTTAAGTCATGGATTTCATTCTATGGGTCAATCTCATCTACAAGAATAAACAACCCAGGCTCAGCAAAGACATATTGTATCTCTAACCCCAATTAGTTAAACCTAAGAACTAGGTACAATGTATCACGGCTGTTGGAAATCTATTCAAGCCACAGGCTCTGAGAGCAAATCAGAGGTATTACAAAAGATCCTAATTTTTTAGGAGACTCTGAGTTTGAATGGCAAGGAAAAAAAAAAAGAATTCACTGAAAGAATTTATCAGTGAAACCATCTTTCTCTTCTTGGATAAAGGCCTAATGGAACCAAGGTAAAGTTATAAATGAATAAAAAATTATAGCAGCCCAAGTGAAGTGAAGTCACTCACCCACGTCCAACTTTTTGCAGCCCCATGGACAGTTCTACCAGGCTCCTCCATCCAGGGGATTTTCCAGGCAAGACTACTGGAATGGGTTGCCATTTCCTTCTCCAAGGGATCGTCCCAACCCAGGGATCGAACCTGGGTCTCCTGCACTGCAGACAGACGCTTTATGTCTGAGCCACCAGGGAACCCTTATATATGGCAGCCCACATACATTCAAAAAGATTTGATAAATAGAAGCTTAACAGCAAAGATATAAAGGTCCCAGGAGAAAATGACAATTTCTCCATTTAGGCACTACAAATAGTCACAAAGGCAGAGGAACCAGAGATCAAATTGTCAGCATCCATTGGATCATCGTAAAAGCAAGAGAGTTTCAGAGAAACATCTACTTCTGCTTTATTGACTGTGCCAAAAGCTTTGACTGTGTGGACCTCAACAAACACTGAAAAATTCTTAAAGAGATGGAAATACAGACCACCTGACCTGCCTCTTGAGAAGTCTGTATGCAGGTCAGGAAGAAACAGTTAGAACTGGACATGGAACAACAGACTGGTTTCAAATAGGGAAAGGAGTATGTCAAGGCTGTATATTGTCACCCTGCTTATTTAACTTATATGCAGAGTACATCATGAGAAATGCTGGGCTAGATGAAGCACAAGCTGGAATCAAGATTGCTGGGAGAAATATCAATAACCTCAGATATGCAGATGACACCACCCTTATGGCAGAAAGCGAAGAAGAACTAAAGAGTCTCGATGAAAGTGAAAGAATAGAGTGAAAAAGTTGGCTTAAAACTTAACATTCAAAAAGTAAGATCATGATATCTGGTACTATCACTTCATGGGAAATAGATGGGGAAACAGTGGAAATAGTGGCTGACCTTATTTTTCTGGGCTCCAGAATCACTGCAGATGGTGACTGCAGCCATGAAATTAAAAGATGCTTACTCCTTGGAAGAAAAGTTATGACCTACCTAGACAGCATATTCAAAAGCAGAGACATTACTTTGCCGACTAAGGTCCGTCTAGTCAAGGTTATGGTTTTTCCTGTGGTCATGTATGGATGTGAGAGTTGGACTGTGAAGAAGGCTGAGCACCGAAGAATTGATGCTTTTGAATTGTGGTGTTGGAGAAGACTCTTGAGAGTCCCTTGGACTGCAAGGAGATCCAACCAGTCCATTCTGAAGGAGACAACCCTGGGATTTCTTTGGAAAAAATGATGCTAAAACTGAAACTCCAGTACTTTGGCCACCTCATGGGAAGAGTTGACTCATTGGAAAAGACCCTGATGCTGGGAGGGATTGGGGGCAGGAGGAGAAGGGGACGACTGAGGATGAGGTGGCTGGATGGCATCACGGACTCAATGGACATGAGTCTGAGTGAACTCCGGGAGTTGGTGATGGACAGGGAGGCCTGGTGTGCTGCGATTTCATGAGGTCGCAAAGAGTCGGACACGACTGAGCGACTGAACTGAACTGAAGTGAACTGAGCTGAAACTATAATGAATTCTATGTCAAAGCAAACCACTTATTCTCTTTTTTAAAAAATGACACCAAGAGTCTTAGAAAGCAAGATTAAAATCTTGGCGGGACTTCGCTGCTGGCTCAGTGGATAAGGATCTGCCTGCGCCGGGGGCCAGGGGTTTGATCCCTAGTCTGGGCAGGTGCCACGCATCCCCGGCCCACTGCCACTGAGCCCACACTCTAGAGCCTGCGTGCCACACGTGCCCTCTAAGCCCACAAACCACAAGTAGTCAGCCTCTGTGCCACATCTACTGAAGCCCGAGTGCCCTGGAGCCAGCAAGTCACAACTACTAAGCCTATATGCTGCAGTTACTGAAGTCCATGTGCCTAGAGCCTGTGATCTGCAACGGAAGAAGCTATCGCAATGAGAGGCCCATGCATCACTCCTAAAGAGTAGCTCCCGCTCTCGGCAACTAGAGAAAGCCTGCCTGCAGCACTGAAGACTCTGCAGCCAAAAATAAATAATGAATACAGCACTGTGTATATGTCAAAAAACATTTTAAAAATAATCTCTGCAATATGTGAGATGCATATCCTACACAGAGAATCCAAATTCTCAGAGAAAAGCTACAACTTCAGTAAAAACACAACTGGGTTCCAGTTAGAAGATTGTACTCATCCACAAGAAATGTGATTAAGGCTCCACAAAATTAGCTTTAGTCATAATAGAAAGGAATGTGAGAAATACTTGTAGGCCAGCATTTACAAGGTGGAAAGGAGGCAGCAATGTTTCTGAAAAACTGTGTATATCATGTTTTCCCCAATTAAATCACATTTTAAAACTCAGCAGGAAAGAGCAACCATTAATGAAATCCCACGGTGGATCCTTCATAAGTTTAAAAAACATCTATCTTGTAATGCCAATAGTATTCTCTTTCTCTCTTTTTTTTTTTTTTTTTTTTTTTGGCCACACTGCGTGGCATGTGGGATCTTAGTTTCCTGACCAGGGATGGAACCCATGCCCCCAGGATTGGGAGCACTGCTGCTGCTGCTGCTGCTAAGTCGCTTCAGTCGTGTCCAACTCTGCGCGACCCCATAGATGGCAGCCCACCAGGCTCCACTGTCCCTGGGATTCTCCAGGCAAGAACACTAGAGTAGGTTGCCATTTCCTTCTCCAATGCATGAAAGTGAAAAGTGAAAGGGAAGTTGCTCAGTCATGTATGACTCTTCGCAAACCCATAGATTGCAGCCCACCAGGCTCCTCCATCCATGGGATTTTCCAGGCAAGAGTACTGGAGAGGGGTGCCATTGCCTTCTCCTGGGAGCACTGTAGGCACAACAGAAAAGTCTCCTTTTTTTTACTGCAAACTTTCACAACTGGTGAATATCTTAAATTGTGATTGCCAAAGGACCAACTGTCCTTTGGAATCCATTATTTATTTGAATGGTCTGTCACTCCCACTAGAATCTAGGCTCCCTGCTGCATCCAAAGTGCCTGAACAGTGCCTGGCACCCAGAAGGCGTTCATTTGGTTGAATAAGCGAATAATGACTTTGTAAAAACAAAAATTCACATTTTATGCACTTTACACATATATCTTTCATGTAATATTGTCTTTCTTTTCTTGGCAGCTTCTGAGCCCACTTAATACCCTGGAGTTCAGACAAAAATGTATGGTAGAATATTAAAAAAAAAAAAAAAGACTAAATTTTTATTTTATTATCCCAACTAGTAAATACAAACTAAAAGGCTGAGGGAATTGGTAATGAGATAGTGGCCTTTGAACTACAGCGGAAGTGTCTCTAGTCTGCATTTGAGACAGCAACAAGTACCAAAAACCAGAAAAGTTTTATGGATAAAACACTTATATACTACAACAAACATGATAAAACAATTATAGTACATAATAAGTAGTAATTCCAGAACTATAGTGCTTAAAGTGATCGAAGAATGTTAATTTACTCCATATATATCTGAGGAGTATGAAATAGTACTGAAAGAATGAAAATTATCAGATAATGCATAAAAATCAACTTGGAAAAAATATTCCTTCTTTCAACAAACATTTCTTAGATACTTCCTATGTGCCAGGCCAAATCCTAACACATGCAGCAAACTACTAATAAACTGTTATCAAGACATGCCTAAGCCTCCTTGCCATTTAATAAATATTTATTAGTATCTGTCATATTCAGTACACTAAACCCTAGGTATACTTCTATAAACAAGATCAACACAATCTCTGTCCTGGATTCTAGTGAAAGAGAAAAGAGAACCACCAAACAATGAGAAATTACAATAAGGACATAAACAAAGGGCCAAGACTGGTTCCAAGAAGGAAAAGGAGTACGTCCAGGCTGTATATTGTCACCCTGCTTATTTAACTTCTATGCAGAGTACATGATGAGAAACATTGGACTGGAAGAAACACAAGCTGGAATCAAGATTGCTGGGAGAAATATCAATAACCTCAGATATGCAGATGACACCACCCTTATAGCAGAAAGTGAAGAGGAACTCAAAAGCCTCTTGATGAGAGTGAAAGAGGAGAGTGAAAAAGTTGGCTTAAAGCTCAACATTCAGAAAACGAAGATCATGGCATCTGGCCCCATCACTTCATGGAAAATAGATGGGGAAACAGTGGAAACAGTGTCAGACTTTTTATTTTTTGGGGGCTCCAAAATCACTGCAGATGGTGACTGCAGCCATGAAATTAAAAGGCGCTTACTCCTTGGAAGAAAAGTTATGACCAACCTAGATAGTATATTCAAAAGCAGAGGCATCACTTTGCCAAAAAGGTCCGTCTAGTCAAGGTTATGGTTCTTCCAGTGGTCATGTATGGATGTGAGAGTTGGACTGTGCAGAAAGCTGAGGACTGAAGAATTGATGCTTTTGAACTGTGGTGTTGGAGAAGACTCTTGAGAGTCCCTTGAACTGCAAGGAGATCCAGCCAGTCCATTCTGAAGGAGATCAGCCCTGGGATTTCTTTGGAAGGAATGATGCTAAAGCTGAAACTCCAGTACTTTGGCCACCTTATGCGAAGAGTTGACTCATTGGAAAAGGCCCTGATGCTGGGAGGGATTGGGGGCAGGAGGAGAAGGGGACGACCGAGGATGAGATGGCTGGATGGCATCACTGACTCAATGGACGTGAGTCTGAGTGAACTCCGGGAGTTGGTGATGGACAGGGAGGCCTGGCGTGCTGCGATTCATGGGGTCGCAAAGAGTCGGACATGACTGAGTGACTGAACTGAAGAAATAATAACAGGGAACCCCACTGCATAGGGTGACTGGAGAAGGCCTCTCTGAGGAAGTGACACTTAGGCTAAGGCCTCACTGATGAAACTGAGATAGCTTTGGGCACTTCTGGGGAAAGAGCACATCAGGTATCAAGTGCAAAGTACATGAGATGGGAATGAGTGTCGAAGGGCAGAAAGATGGCTGCCACTGCTGCTGCCACTAAGTCGCTTCAGTCATGTCTGACTCTGTGCAACCCCACAGGTGGCAGCCCACCAGGCTCCCCCATCCCTGGGATTCTCCAAGCAAGAACACTGGAGTGGGTTGCCATTTCCTTCTCCAAGAAAGATGGCAGCATGGCTTGAATACAGTGAGCAAGGGGTAACAGTTGAAGTCAGAGTGGCAGGCAGAAGCCAGATCACGTAGAGAACTGTAGGCCAGGGACAAAAGCTGGAATGTCATTCAGAATGCAATGGGGAGCCATTAAGAATTTCAAACAAGAAAGCTACATGAACTGATTTGCATTTTTCTAAAAATCATTCTTGTGGTTGTGTAAAGAAGGAACTAAAAAGACGCAAGGGGAAATGGGAAGTCCAGCTGGGAGGCTACTGTTACTACAGAAACATAGCCAAGAAATGACAGTGATTTCGAGTAAAAATCTAGGAGTAGACCAATAGGAAAAAAGTAGGTGAGGGAAAAAGGAAAGTGGGTGAGTCCTAGAGGTATTCTGGAAATGGGAGAACTGAATGGATGTGGGGACTGAAGGATAGGAAGTTAATTAGGGTGGATCCTAGGTGTCTGGGTTGAGCAATTAGATGGATGATGGTGTCATTTTATTGAAGTGGGTGGCACAAGTTACTGAGATTTCTTCTTCATGTTCTGTGTATTCAAGCCTACCTAAAGCTTACCAAAGACATTCATTCCAATTGCCAAATTCAGTGAATCCTTGAAGTGTGCACACTCTTCATCTGAAACAGTTAAAACTTCACACTGTTTCAAGACAGCACGCTTCTGGTTCTTCTCTTACTCAACGAGTCTCCTTCTCAGGTTCCATATACCCCAGAACTCTGTTCTTGGCCTTCTACTATTTCCTTCAAAAACTCTCTCCCTTGCTGACCTCATCCAAGCAATCCATAGCTTTAACTACTATCCACATAAAGCCTCCCAGATCCATATCTCCTCCCAGAACTTTCTTTTCACCTACCCAACTGAACCATCTACCCAACTGTCCCATTTCTATTGAGCTATTTCAGCAGCACCTTAAACTCAACATATCCAAAAGTAACTTCATCATCCTCTTCCTCCAACACTCCTTTTTCTTCATCCCATATTCTTCATCTGTGAAAAGCAGAACTATGCCCAGCTTCCTAAGCAGGAAACTTAGGGTTATCTTTTAAGTCCACATCAAATCAATTTCCAAGCCCCATCAAATTTACTTTCTAACAAGTTCATGGATATGTCCTCTCTTCATAACCCACCATTTAAATTCAGGTCTTCAATCCTCCTGCTCTTGTTTCTTACATAACACTCTGGTTTCTTCAGCCTTACATCATTCAAACACACCCTTCACATCTCAATAGTCAGAGAAGTCCTTCACAGGCTTCTATACCCTTAGGATAAAATTCAGCCTTGTTAATGGCAAACAAGGTCCATTGGGAGTTAGAGCCTCTAGCTGGGTCTCCTGCCTCAACTCCCACCATCTCTCCTATACACTCCAACCTCTCACCACGCTGACTGACCAACGAGTTCATGAATCTGTATATACTGTTTTCTCCCAATTCCTACTTAATTCAAGCATCCCTTTCTTTTAGCAGTCTGAAATTCAGTCTGAGATGATGACTCTCCTCTGTGCATTTACAGCAAACCATTAATGAAAGACTTCCTCTATTGCTTATCACACTTTGTTTCTCACACTGAACTGCAAATTATGTGAGGCCAGGGACTATCTTTCCTAGAATATTTTCGGTGCTTAGTACTTAAAAAATGATTAGTAAGTGTTTGTGGAATAACTGCATCTAGATCAAACTTAAGAAGGCTTTCTGTAAAACATGAACTGCTACATATAGTATTCATGACAAGAAAAGGTAACCTGAAAGAAGAGACATTCAATAGTTTTCTAAAATTAACCAATAACAACAGCTGCTGACTTTCAGACATCAGCACTCATCTTCCATTGCTGAAGAGCTAGCTATGTCCAAGGTATGTATTGATGTAATTCTGATGATCTTTTTGTATTCATATCCATTAATATTTATTTCTTCAGTTCAGCTACTTTTTAGTACTCTGAGTTTAATTAAGATTTCTCTGACTGCTTTTGTCCTCAGTAAAGACAGAGGTCAGCTTCTCATGCATAATAATTCTGTCTGAATAAACAAGATTTCTGATACACATTAGTTTTAAGCTATTTTCTACTTGTTCACTAAAACATGAATATTACCATCACCACCACCACCACCAAAAAACACATGCTCCTAACCTTTTTCGCCCCTTCAGAAGAGACATTTATATAGAATGGATCCTCTTATATATACAAAGTACATCTTCACCTATCAACCACCAGAGAGTGAAGGGACTTTTACATTTATACTTTATAGCTCCTGAAGTCATTCATTAACTATTTTTCCGGCTCCAAAAATTACATACAGGGCTTTTCTATAAAAGTTATTATTGAGTTTTTCATGTTCAGACACTGTGATGCAACTGATATTTTTGCAAAACAAAGAAATGAACAAATCACAGTTTCTTGGGAGCTGGCTCTCTTTATAACCATAACTTAACCACATCCTGAGACAGCAACAAGTTCACCGCTTTGAGCAACAATACACAAAAACGTTCTATGGCAGACACCACTGCAGATGTCAGTAAAACAATTCATCCGATTCAGTAAATCCACCCTGAGGTTTTCAACCTTTTATCTCACTTATGATATCTGGCAAAGGAAAAAATGTGGATTTTTTTTTTTTAACAAAGACAGATGTGCCTTAAGCCAGGTCATTCCAGTGGTATTTCAGCTCTTTGCACCCTAACCCAGAAGTAATGCTAATTCTTCTTGGTGCTCTGCAGGTTACAGAGATAAGACATATGAAACTCTGGGGCCCTTCCATCTCCGAGACTTAAAAAACGGATTGGAGAGCACTGGAAATGGAACCAACAAGGTAAAACAAAAGTCGTTCAACAGGGAAACAAACCAACAAAGGACCCACAGAAGGAAACACTGCAACCTTCCGCCGACTCCCAGAGGTGGAGAATGCCAGAAGCCCGGGTTCCTGAACCGGAATCCCAGTCGGGCCTGGGCGACCCAGAGTCACCAAGCGGAGAAGGTGGGCAACTCAGCGAAGGCACAATGCAGCCGCCCGCCGGGCCCGCTCCCCAGAAAGCCCCCAAATTGACCAAAGTGGAGAATTCTCCCCGCCTCCTCTACACGCAGGGATCCAGGAAGGAGAAAGAGGCTCCGCGCCCCTCCAGCCGGCTGCGGGCCCGCGCTCCCCGCCCGCAGCTCAGCTCCCCAGGCCCCAGGGCAAGCAGGCCGCGCCCCCTCCCCACCCCTGCGCCCCGCAAGCGCCGGGCCGGCCACCAGGTCCCGCCGCCCCCGCTCTGGCCCCGGCATCACTCACGGAGCCCGAGCGCCGCCGCCAGCACCGACCACGACAGCGCCGGCGGTCTGGGGATGCAATCAGTGCTCCGGCCCCGGCGGGCGCTGCCATCGTCCTCCAGCCGCAGCCGCCGCGGCCCTGAGCCCCGGTCCCCACCGCAGCTAGCTAGGCTCCTGGCCGAGGGCTCCGGACTCGTCGTCGGCGAGCAGCGCCACGCCGCGCTCCCCGCTCGCGGCCCCAGCCACAGCCTGCCAGCACTGTGCCGGGGCCTGCGCCCCGCGCTGCCCACAGCAGTCAGCTCATTGGCCTGCCCCGCACACTTTGGAGGACGCGATTGGAAGGCACCGACTGTCCGTCATTCCCTCTCTCCAGGCGGGGCCGCGCCATCTCGGTCCCACCCAGGGCTCCTTCTGCCAGCGGTGGAGGTCCCTGGCTGTCCGAGGCGACGGCCGCCGAGCCCGGTGCCTGCCTGCCCGCCTGCCTGCGTGGCTGTTCGCCCCTCTTCTCAGCGCGCGTCTCCTCTGCGTCTCTGAGCGTCCAGCCCTCCGGATCTCTTCATTGTCTTTGCCTCCGTTTCTGCTCTTCTCGGTTTCTCTGAGCCTCACCTAGAGAAAAAGAAGCAGTTCGTTTACGCAATTAAAAAAAAAAAGGAATCAGATGGGGAGAGACTTCTGATTCGCTCGTGAAGATAAAACACATTTCCCCCCTTGCCCTATATCCCAAGTCTATTTTGCCTGGATTCAGATAATTTATGTGCCTATTGAGAAATCTAATAGCTTAAAAAGAAGTCTCCATCTTGTCTGACTTTCCTCTAAGGAACCCTTCCCCTCCCACTTTTGGCTAAGAAGGGTTGAGAACTGGGAATTCTCTCCTACTACCTGGAGCACATGTGGATGGGGTTTTGCTTTTGAAAATGTCCCTCGATTTATCAAAAATTGTCAAGTTCCCCTCCTGACTCTGAAGTCTGAGCCGGCTCCAGTTGGTTAGCAGTGTTTGCCACTTACTGGTTGCCCCAAAATTCTGGAAAGTGTTTGGAAGGGTCCTTATGAGAACACCCTACGAAAGGGAGAAACGGAGGGCAGGAGCACAAGAAACATGAGGGTGTAGGTAAAAAAGGAAGAATCCAGGTGGGAGGCCTGCAGTGTGACAGAAGGAAACAAGTATTAGACAGTTAGGAGGAGAGGGGGAGAAGAGCCGGGTGGGAGCACTCCCCTGCAGCCCCTCATTTCAGGGCTTTGTTTCAAGTCAATCTTATGAACAGCCTTCCTGATATTTTTGCTGTTTTAGCCTGCTAGCCTTGTAGTATGGCAGACTGATAGCAATTACCTTAGTCTCAGTGAGAGAAAAGTAAACAAACAAGGAAACACCATTTCACCTTTTTTGTCAGCAAGATCCTCATGAAGTGTTTTTGGAATGCCATATGTTGGAAAGACTACAAATGCATTAACTGAGCACCTACTGTGTGCTGCAGATGTAGAATACCCAGGCTTTACTCTTAAGAAGCATAGAGTCTACCAGTCAGTGTAGCAAGCAAGTACTGAACTAAAATTTTTTTACAGTGCTTGAAGAGAAGGTCAAATCAAGGAGAAATATAAGGCCAACAGGCAGTGATCCTCAAAGATACATGTCATGTTAAAAGCTTCTCTGCTGCCCATGACACACTTCGATACAGATAACTTCCTCTTCTGAGAACCACTGGCCCACGAGGTGTCCAGAAAAGATGCATCAAGGAAATAGCATTTGAAGCGGATTTTATAGGCTGGATAAATTTTCACCAGAGAGAAACAGGAAAAGCGAACTCAGAAATAAGAAAGCCGTACCAAGTGCAAGGATATATATATAGGTATATGTACATATATCAGTTCAGTTCAGTTCAGTCGCTCAATCGTGTCCGACTCTGCGACCCCATGAATCGCAGCACGCCAGGCCTCCCTGTCCAACACCAACTCCCGGAGTTCACTCAAACTCACGTCCATTGAGTTGGTGATGCCATCCAGCCATCTCATCCTCTGTTGTCCCCTTCTCTTCCTGCCCCCAATCCCTCCCAGCATCAGAGTCTTTTCCAATGACTCAACTCTTCACATGAGGTGGCCAAAGATTGGAGTTTCAGCTTTAGCCTCAGTCCTTCCAAAGAACACCCACGACTGATCTCCTTTAGAATGGACTGGTTGGATCTCCTTGCAGTCCAAGGAACTCTCAAGAGTCTTCTCCAACACCACAGTTCAAAAACATCAATTCTTCGGCGCTCAGCCTTCTTCACAGTCCAACTCTCACATCCATACATGACCACTGGAAAAACCATAGCCTTGACTAGACGGACCTTTATATATATATATATACATATATATGTATATGTATGTATATAAAGAAAAAAATTCCCACCAAAAAAAAAACCAGAAAGAGAATCTGGTCTGTGAGGAAAGCTAATGAACCGGGCCTTGAACACAGCTGAAACTTCTGAGAAAACCCAGATGGTCAATTAGAAGGCAGTTAGATATGTAGGTCTGGAGTCCAAGGAAGCAACAAGAGAGGCTAGCATGAAACCAGAACTTGCAAGGGCAGCAAAGTGTTTCCACAAGAAAACCAATATAAGATCATAAGTAGATTATAAATATTTACTGAATGCATAGATGAGTGAATGTTTATTAAATTAATTGAGAGAAGTTACCAAAAAAAGTCATGTGAAGTTGTTTTGGCCATAGTCCTTGCATTCTAGTTTTGGATTCTTCTGTAGAGATCGTAAATGGAAAACAAACCAACCTTTGGATTTTCAATCACTATTGTGAACTTGAGAGTCTCACTTAACAAAACTTCTCCTTAGGTACCTGCTTCTACCTCCTGGAAACCCCTCTTCTCAGCTCAGTCAGTCCAGGCATACAATCAGAATCAATTGAAGACTTTCCATCAGATGAGAAAAGTCTTTTTACTGGGCTGTGTTACCTCTGAAAGGAATGGACTGCTTGGAGAGAATTTTCCCTACAATCATTAAGAAGGAAAACCATGAGCAGAGTCTTGTCTGATAATAGTTATCTATGTACAGATCCAACAACACAAGAGAAGACTCTACACATGGACATCACCAGATGGTCAACACCGAAATCAGATTGATTATATTCTTT
>SJXQ01004137.1:12085-28361 GCA_006408695.1 Aepyceros melampus | reverse complement strand
ACTTTAATCAAGAGGCTCTTTAGTTCTTCTTCACTTTCTGCCATAATGGTGGTGTCATCTGCATTTCCTGGCAATCTTGATTCCAGCTTGTGCTTCCTCCAGCCCAGCACTTCTCATGATGTACTCTGAATAGAAGTTAAATAAGCAGGGTACAATATACAGCCTTGATGTACTCCTTTTCCTATTTGGAACTAGTTGGTTGTTCCATGTTCAGTTCTAACTGATGCTTCCTGACCTGCATACTGGTTTCTCAAGAGGCAGGTCAAGTAGGAACATCTCTTTCAGAATTTTCCACAGTTTATTGTGATCCACACAGTCAAAGGCTTTGGCATAGTCAATAAAGCAGAAATAGATATTTTTCTGGAACTCTCTTGCTTTTTCAATGGTCTAGCAGATGTTGGCAGTTTGATCTCTGGTTCCTCTGCCTTTTTTAAAACCAGCTTGAATATCTGGAAGTTCATGCTTCACGTATTGCTGAGGCCTGGCTTGGAGAATTTTGAGCATTAACTTACTAGCATGTGAGATGAATGCACCTATGCGGTAGTGTGAACATTCTTTGGAATTGCCTTTCTTTAGGATTGAAAATTGACCTTTTCCAGTTCTGTGGCCACTGCAGAGTTTTCCAAATTTGCTGACATATTGAGTGCAGCACTTTCACAGCATCATATTTCAGGATTTGAAATAGCTTAAGTGGAATTCCATCACCTACACTAGCTTTGTTTTGTAGTGATGCTTCCTAAAGGCCACTTGACTTCACATTCCAGGATATCTGGCTCTAGGTGAGTGTGAGTGATCACACCATCATGATTATCTAGGTCTATGTCAATATTAATATTCAAAAGTGTATATCAATATTAATAACAACATATTTAAAATCAAATATTATGATTATAATTACTGCAATGTAAAACAAGAATATTTGCAAATGATCTTTCAGTGTAATAATTGGCTGTAAATAAGTGTTGCTGCTACTAAGTCACTTCAGTCGTGTCCGATTCTGTGTGACCCCATAGACGGCGGCCCACCAGGCTCCCCTGTCCCTGGGATTCTCCAGGCAAAAACACTGGAGTGGGTTGCCATTTCCTTCTCCAGTGCATGAAAGTGAAAAGTGAAAGGGAAGTTGCTCAGTCGTGTCCGACTTTTAGCAACCCCATGGACTTCAGCCTACCAGGCCCTCTGCCCATGGGATTTTCCAGACAAGAGTACTGGAGTGGGTTGCCATTGAAATAAGTGTAGACCTGGATATATAAAGCTTGGGTATGAATCCTAAATTTACTAGCTTTGTAACTCAGGACCAACTACTCAATTTGTATCACAGTACTCTCATTTGTAAAGTGGACGAAATAATAGTACCTATACCTGTGGAGTGACTATTAGGTATAAGTTTAACATGTAAAGCTAGTGCCTATCTCATAGCAGTTATTACATAAATTCTACCTTTTATTAATATTCATATTGACATTAATATTATTAACTGATTATACAGTAAAGCTGAAATCCTAATCTTTTAACTTTGTCATAAGTTCTAGTCTCAGTGACAATTTTCTACTTTCACCCTTTGTCTATTGAATATTTAATATACAGAGAGAATACTTTACTGATTGATACAAGAAGTATTTTCTCTGAAGCTTGGCAAGCCATACAAATGCTTTGAAAAGTCAGATTACAGTGTCATGAGAGATGATATATGTGGTGTTTTGTCAGAGGGAAACTTTTACTTCAAATCCTATACATGTTGAAAATTAGAGTCAGTTCAGTTCAGTTGCTCAGTCATGTCTGACTCTTTGTGATCCTGTGGACTATTGCATACCAGGCTTCCCTATCCATCACCAACTCCTTGAGCTTGCTCAGACTCATGTCCATTGACTTGGTGATGCCAACAAAAATAGAGTATGTTATCACAAAGCATAGTACATAGGTATATTTTATTGCATTACCTACAGGTAGATCCTCATTTTTCAAATATATAATTTCAGTTCAGTCGCTCAGTCATGTATGACTCTTTGCGACCCCATGAATTGCAGCACGCCAGGCCTCCCTGTCTATCACCAACTCCTTGAGTTCACTCAGACTCACGTCCATTGAGTCTGTGATGCCTTCCAGCCATCTCATCCTAGGTCGTCCCCTTCCTCTCCTGCCCCCAATCCCTCCCAGCATCAGGGTCTTTTCCAATGAGTCAACTCTTCACATGAGGTNAACTATTCTCAACTTCAGAAAATAAAACTTTGTCAACAATTTGTTATCTGAACAGTCAATTGCATTGTAGCTGCCTATGTGAACATGCTTTTAGGTCACATGATTTAATCTTACATATTGCCAATAAGTTAAAATGTTGGAATATCTTACTCAGAAGAGAGATGTTGTTTTCTTCTTCCAGAAAGACAGGTAGTGAAGCAGATCTTTGAAACGTTTGTTGCTTTTTACTAAATCCATAAAGGTTAAGCTGTCGAATTAAACTTTTCATACTCTTGGTTTCAAATAATCTGAAAGGTGCCTTTCTTTCCAAGACTTCTTTCTTAAAGAGGTCTTCATTGATCACTATGCATGTGCCTGTCTCATCCCACCAAATAGATTCAAACTGATCACTTTCAACTATATTCCAAAGTTTTGTGGAAATGTGAGTGAAAGAAAACCATTCACCGCATTGGTTTCAGGGACATAATATGTATAGTGTGGCCTTTCGATCACAACTTCCTCAGACAAAGCCTGAAAAGCATATTCTTCAATCATAGATCGCAAACCCGAGTCCTCAGTAAGTGTATAATCATGCAAAGACCTAATGGAGGTTTCTGAACCAGTGGATTCATCTTTAGGAGATTCATCTGGAATTTCTGAAGAAATATGTGCAATCTCAGAAAAGTCTTTCCTCAGATACTTTTCCCATTTGTCTGGTTTTACACACTGCAAATTCCAAGGTTCCTTTGCTTGTCTACAGGAGGAAACTCTCTAAATCATCACCGAGGTCCTCCAAGCCAAAAAGCTGTGACATCACAAAGTCACTGATCTCCTAACAATTGAAGGTTAGCTGTGACATCATAATGTCACTGGCCTCCTAGCAATTGAAGGGTAATGTTCAACCAGTGTTTACTTCAGCATCAACTTAAAATACAGACTGCTTACAGAAATAGTAACCAAAACCATCAAGCATACAAAATCTCATTCCTAAAGAATTTTTTTTTCCTAGGTGCTGTGTTTGGGGTGGCATTTCTCTTTCTGGCATTTGTGATTCCTTTTTATTGTGGAGGTTCCTCCCTGTGGGTGGGGTTGGACGAGTGGCTTGTCAAGGTTCCCTGGTTAGGGAAGCTTGCATCAGTGTTCTTGTGGATGGAGCTGCATCTCTTCCATCTGAAGTGCAATAAAGTGTACAGTAGTGACTTTTGAGATATCTATGGGCTAGCTGTTTGGGCAGTGTGTATATTGAAATTATGGGATATGTTTCTGTGTTGGTGAAGAATTTGCATATATGTCTTTTTCTGGAATTTATTGGCTCTTCGGTGGTGCTTGGTTTCAGTGTAGCCATGGAGGCTTTGGATGATTTCTTTTAAAAAATGTATTTATTATCAGTTTAGTTCAGTTCAGTCACTCAGTCGTGTCTGACTTTGCGACCCCATGAATTGCACCAAGCCAGGGCTCCCTGTCTATTCACCATCACTCGGAATTGACTCAGACTTAACGTCCATCGAGTCAGTGATGCCGTCCAGCCATCTCATCCTTTTCGTCCCCTTCCCCTCCTGCCCCCAATCTCTCCCAGCATCAGAGACTTTTCCAGTGAGTCAACTCTTCCCATCAGATGGCCAAAGTACTGGAGCTTCAGCTTTAGCATCATTCCTTCCAAAGAAATNCCTGTGTTGGTGAAGAATTTGCATTTATGTCTTTCTCTGGAACTTATTGGCACTTCGGTGGTGCTTGGTTTCAGTGTAGCCATGGAGGCTTTGGATGATTTATTTTAAAAAAATGTATTTATTATCACTTTAGTTCAGTTCAGTCACTCATTTGTGTCTGACTCTTTGTGACCCCATGAACTGCACCAAGCCAGGGCTCCCTGTCTATTCACCATCACCCGGAATTGACTCAGACTTACATCCATCGAGTCAGTGATGCCATCCAGCCATCTCATCCTTGTTCATCCCCTTCCCCTCCTGCCCCCAATCCCTCCCAGCATCAGAGACTTTTCCAGTGAGTCAACTCTTCACATCAGGTGGCCAAAGTACTGGAGCTTCAGCTTTAGCATCATTCCTTTCAAAGAAATCCCAGGGCTGATCTCCTTCAGAATGGACAGGTTGGATCTCCTTGCAGTCCAAGGGACTCTCAATAGTCTTCTCCAACACCACAGTTTAAAAGCATCAATTCTTGGGCGCTCTGCCTTCTTCACAGTCCAACTCTCACATCAGGAAACAACATGGCCTTGACAAGACGGACCAGATTCAGCAAAGTAATGTCTCTGCTTTTCAATATACTATCGGGGTTGGTCATAACTTTTCTTCCAAGGAGTGTCTTTTAATTTCATGGCTGCAGTCACCATCTGCAGTGATTTTGGAGCCCCCCAAAATAAAGCCTGATACTGTTTCTACTGTTTCCCCATGTATTTCCCATGAAATGATGAGGCCAAATACCATGATCTTCGTTTTATGAATGTTGAGGTTTAAGCCAACTTTTCCGCTCTCCTCTTTCACTTTCATCAAGAGGCTTTTTAGCTCCTCTTCACTTTTTGCCATAAGGGTGGTGTCATGTGCATATCTGAGGTTATTGATATTTTCCCTGGCAATCTTGATTCCAGCTTGAATTTCTTCCAGTCCAATGTTTTTCTTGATGTACTCTGCATATAAGTTAAATAAGCAGGGTGACAATATACAGCCTTGACATACTCTTTTCCTATTTGGAACCAGTCTGTTGTTCCATGGCCAGTTCTAACTGTTGCTTTCTGACCTGCATACAGATTTCTTAAGAGGCAGGTTAAGTGGTCTGGTATTCCCATCTCTTTCAGAATTTTCCACAGTTTATTGTGATCCACATTGTCAAAGGTTTTGGCATAGTCAATAAAGCAGAAAGAGATATTTTCCTGGAACTCTCTTGCTTTTTTCATGATCCAGCAGATGTAGGCAATTTCATCTCTGGTTCCTCTGCCTTGTCTAAAACCAGCTTGAGCATCAGGGAGTGCAAAGATAAGTTGTCCATAGGTGTGTGGATTTCTCTCTGGGCTTTCTATTTTGTCCCATAAATCTATGTTTTTGACTTTTTACCAGTACCGTACTGTCTTGATGACTGTTGCTTTGCAGTATAGCCTGAAATCAGGCAGGCTGATTCCTGCACTTTCATTCTTCCTTCTCAAGATTGCTTTGGCTATTCGAGGTTTTTTGAACTTCCATACATATTTTAAAATTATTGGTTCTAGTTCTATGAAAACTACCCTTTGTAAGTTAAATAAAAATTTAAAATGAGGTAAAAGAAAAAAAAAGAAACATTGTAAAATACTGTAACTGAGTGAGAATAAAACCACAGCATATCCGAATTCGTGAGATGCATATGTAGAAGTGCTTATATTTTTCAATGCTTATATGAAATAATGTATAAAAGCCTAAGTCAATGGAAAGAAAAAATTGCAAACTCCCTCAAAGCTTTCAGCAAAGGCCCCATATAGGAAACGTGAGGGAGAGGTGTGATCAGCTGTTTCAGATTTCTTGCTGTCAGATCTCGTGTTCTTGAGGTAAGGTGGTGGTCAGCTAACTGTGACCTGTAATCCTCAAGGGAGACAAATAGTATTTCCTATTCCTTGAAAGGAGGTTCTGAAGATTGACTTTTACCTTTCAAGGTCCTGGCTGCAAGGAGGGGTCTCTATACAGCCTGGTTATCCTGCCTGAGATCACTCATCTAGCACCCAATCTTGTTAATCCAGCAGTGCCCAGTCCCAGCTGGAAGAAGCAGATCTCAGTTGTCTGTGCCCTTCCTTTAGCAAGGCCCCCACACCCTGCCCAGCCACCCTCAAAGAGGGAGCCAGGGAGCCAGCATGCAGCTGACTGTCAGGCTCCTCAGTCTACTCAAATGGGGAGCTGGGTCCCATACACTGTGACCCATGGACATTGCCACAACCTTTCAGATGTGGAGGCGGTGGTGGGACATGTTGGCCGTGGCTCTGAAACCTGGGCCAGGCCAGTGAGTGGATCCAGCAAGGGCTCTGGGACTCTGCAAGACACAGCCTGTATTCAAGCTTGTCCAAGCTCCACAGTTCATTACCCAGCCCAAGGCCCAAGGGCTTGGAGGGCCCTGTGGGAAGGCTGTAATATATCTTTCCATATATTGTGCTGAGAAGCTTTCTGTTGGTGGTCTGGGGTTTTCTAACTTCCCTAATGGTCCTGGGCCAAGGTCTGCAGCTCTGTTGTCCATCCTGCCTCTATTACAGTATCTTCCTTGATGAGCTTATTGAATCTGTGACTCAGTTCAGTTCAGTTCAGTCGCGCAGTCGTGTCTGACTCTTTGTGACCCCATGAATCACAGTATGCCAGGCCTCCCTGTCCATCACCAACTCCCGGAGTTCACTCAGACTCACGTCTATTGAGTCCATGATGCCATCCAGCAATCTCATCCTCAGTCGTCCCTTTCTCCTCCTGCCCCCAATCCCTCCCAGCATCAGGGTCTTTTCCAATGAGTTATCTCTTCGCATAAGGTGGCCAAAGTACTGGAGCTTCAGTTTTAGCATCATTCCTTCCAAAGAAATCCCAGAGTTGATCTCCCTCAGAATGGACTGTTTGGATCTCCATACATTCCAAGGGACTCTCAAGAGTCTTCTCCAACACCACAGTTCAAAAGCATCAATTCTTCAGCACTCAGCCTTCTTCACAGTCCAACTCTCACATCGATACATGACCACAGGAAAAACCATAGCCTTGACAAGATGGACCTTAGTCGGCAAAGTATGTCTCTGCTTTTTAATATACTTTCTATGTTGGTCATAAATTTTCTTCCAAAGAGTAAGCGCCTTTTAATTTCATGGCTGCAGTCACCATCTGCAGTGATTTTGGAGCCCAAAAAACCAAAGGCTGACATTGTTTCTACTGTTTCCCCATCTATTTTCCATGAAGTGATGGGACCAGATGCCATGATCTTCATTTTCTGAATGTTGAGCTTTAAGCCAACTTTTTCACTCTCCTCTCTCACTTTTAACAAGAGGCTTTTTAGCTCCTCCTAAAAGTTGGTAACTTGGGCCATCATGGGCCAGTTGCACTAGCCTGATGACTACATTCTACTTTGTTTCTATAACACACGGATATGGGCTTTCCAATGTCATGTTATGTAAAAGCTTTTGTCTGCCTCTAACTGAAGTATTTAACTTAGCATAATGTCCTCAAGGACACATACTGCAAACAGGGAGCTACCATTTATTTATACACGGCTGGAATTACAGTTGACATGTAACATATTTCCAACAATTATATTTGGGCTATAGTTGCATAATACTGTTGCTTTAGTTTCTGCTGTACATATGTCACACTGAATCAATTTTACGTGTACATATATCCCGTCAACTTTGGATTTCCTTCCCATGTATGCCACCATGGAGCAGTCGAGTCCCTTTCTTCTTTTACTTTTCTCATTTGTCTGCCTCTAACTGAAGTATTTAACTTAGCATAATGTCCTCAAGGACATATACTGCAAACAGGGGGCTACCATTTCTTTATTCACGGCTGGAATTACATTTGACATATAACATATTTCCAGCAATTATATTTGGGCTATAGTTGCATAAAGCTGTTGCTTTAGTTTCTGCTGTACATGTGACACACTGAGTCAATTTTAGGTGTACATATATCCCGTCAACTTCGGATTTCCTTCGCATGTATGCCACCACGGATCAGTCGAGTTCCTGTCTTCTTTTACATTTCTCAAAACAAAGTAGTGTTTAAAATTTAACTGGGGGTTAACTACTGTACAATATTGTGATGATTTCTGCCAGGCCTCAACATTAATAAGCCATAAGTGTACAGGAGTACCACCCATTCTGAAGTCGCTCCCATCCCTTCCTACACTATTCTTCTGCGTTGTTCCAGAGCACTTGCGTTGCATGCCCTGCTTCGTGCAGATGAAAACCTGAAAGATGATGCTGTTCTGCATAAAATACGTAATTTTCTCTATTTCACATGTGAGAACATGGGTGCAGATGTTTCTACCTGAAATAGGAAATTGGGATCTCATGGTAGAAAATCTACTTGTATCTTTTTCTTCCCATCCGTGGAATCATGTCTGTTTCACAGATGTATACCTGTGCACGTTTTCCTACCTGGGGAATTCTATATATTTTAGATACGAAAAGTTGAGCGTACACTTCCCTTCTTGAATTCTGAAGTTGTATACACTTCCTATATAAAAACCTCAATGAAATGTTACTGACGTGAAGTGTGGAATTAAGACCTAGGGAGCCAATATGGAACTGGAATTATCTCTATTTCATCAATGAAATTCTGGGCACCACTGTTTCTTTGTGAAATACTTAATTCTTTGTATTTCTCTGGTATGAAACAAGGACTGTCCACCATGAAATATGGAGTTCTCTATAGTTCCTTATGAAAATCTAGGCGTTCTTCTCCTTCATGAAATCTGGGCTTCTCTATATTTCATTCTGAAGATCAGAATGAACATTTTCCTGTGAGAATTAAAGAAATCTATGCATTTCATGTGAACCACTGGTTCTTCAGTCTCTTAAACACCTGTTTGCATTTGTGTCTCTCTGTGTTGCTCGTGTGTGTGTACACATGTGTACCTGTGTCACCTGTATATGTGTGTGTGTTTTGGGGGGGTCTGTGTGTGTGCCAGGCCTAAGATAGGTGCTCAGTGTGAAACACCAGACAACCTAGGAGACAGCGTGTGAGCAGTGCAAACTGTCCAGGCACTTAACCTGAGTGTGCCTACCTTAGCTATGCTGCTGGAAGCTAGGAGTAACTAATGGTCAGGAGGAGCACTTTGCTCGACTGGAAACACTTGCAGGAATAGCTCTGTTCCCTGGGAAGTGCATCCGCAGGTGCAAATGCTTAACTACCCAGGTGCCTACTGTAAGCCGTGGGCCAGGCCAGGGGAAAGGCCAAGAGCTGACAGACTGTGGGCCAGGGGCTCCATCCAGGGTGGTTTGGCTTGGGGCTGCACTGTGGGGCTCAGACAGCTAGCAGACGAAAGTGCTCTGCTTCTTCTTCAGAGGATGGCCACATTCCTGACACTGCTCAAGCCTAAGGCCCAAGTTTAGTGATGAATCTGCAGCACGCATGCAGATCACATCGGTGAGGTCGGCCTAAGCCCTCCCCCAACCCGCCCGCCTTCCCCTATCCCCTCCACCGCACACTCCCCCACAACCCCCGCAACCTGCCCCTGTCCCTCCTACTCCCCCCCACCCCAAACCCGTGGCTGGCAATTTGGATCAGAAGTGAGCAGCTCTGTCCCTGAGCTACCCAGGAAAACTGTGCCTTACCTGTGTGGGTCCCTGAGCACACAGAATCGCCTGCTGCTCAAGGGGCAATTTCAAGCTTGAGGACGATTGCAGCGGCATGTGGCCTGGCTCTTCCAGCTGCTCGTCGGGCACTGACTGTTACATTGTTAGTCAGGCAAACAGCTTGGGAGGACACGGCCACTTTGGGCTGGGCCGGGTTTGGCGCTCTTCACCTGCTGCCTGAAGGCCCAGGATTCCAAGGGGTGTGTCCCAGGAGCTAACGACTTTAGACTCCATTTGATGGGTTCCTTGATGAGGTGTGGAGGTCAGAGAGGAGAGTTCAACCCCTTCCCGCCGCCATATTAGATGTGCGTGCGTGGTGGCACAGGGTTCTGTGCATGCATCTCTCCCTTTCCCTGTTCGTCGGCTGTGGGCAAGTAATGCATTGGAGTACCACGTATACTGCGGCCGGTGGGCGGACTGCATGGTCCGCCTGCTGTGCTCTCGTGTCTGGCTTGTTTGCAGCTTGGGGCTACAGTGAGAACACCATGCAGAGTGAGACGGGGCCAGAGGGAGGCGGCAGTACTCCAGGATCCTGGACCTTACTTGTGAGTCCAGGTCTTCACAGGGAGGTGCCCAGGGGCCTACCATCCCAGTGGGGGTGGCAGAGGCAATGCAGGCCCCAGGTGGTGCGCCAGGCGAGGAGGCTGCCCTCCTCTGTGTGGAGGCAGTGGCGGAAGGTGTGGCCCTGGAGGAGGGAGAGGTGGTGGAAATCAGGCAGGAGTTTCAGGTGCTGGTGTTAGACGTCATGAAGGACCTGGAGATGGTGGTGTACGAGGAGCAGGAGCAGGTGTCCTCAGAGGAGCAAGGCCAGGAACATCCAAGGCCTGGAGCCCGAGTGACCAGCCTGCCCTGGAGGCGCTGGTGCCTGGCGTTGGATCCCGTGGTTCAGGAAGCCCAAAAGGCGCATGATCGTCTGAAACAGAAAAACTGGAAGAAGCAGAAGGTGCATCTAGAACACAGGAGTGCCATCATCCAGGGAATCCCTGGCTTCTGGGTCGAAGTTGTATCCCTTGGTGTGGTGCTTGTGAATTTTTCTTTTCTTTTTAACCTGGGCTATTGCAGGAGCAGTTTATAGATCTGGCAGTTCTGGTACAAAATTTACGTTTTTGGATGATGGTTATTGGTTACCTTCCTGCCTATCTGTTCCTTCTAGTAGGTGTGATGTCCTTGCATTCTGGCTAGCCAAAGTGATACTTGGGCTTTGCTTGTAGAGGTCCCAGTGAGAGTTGTTATCAGCACCAGGGACTCTTCAGAGAAAAGGCTTGTCTGGAATGCAGGTATTCTCCGAAAAGCTGAGCGAGTTTGGGGATGAGGTTGGGATGTGTATGGGGTCTTAGCTAGGAGTGCTTGTTTTCCAGAAGTAAGCTAACTTTCAAGGGGCTGAGATGAAGCTTATTTTGTTAGGAACCGAACCTCCTCCTAGTAGTGCATGCATAGGCACAGCCTTGGACCTTATTCGCCATTCACAGCATCTGCATCAGCAGAAATGTGACGAGTTACGGAGTAGCAAATTGAAGTCAAACAGTGTCATTCTACTCTCTAGGCTAGCGTTGTTCTTCCAGTACTTTTCCCTCTAGCATCTAGATGTTCCTTGACCTAAAGCAGTTTATGAACCACCCCCAGATGTCAATTTAGATGAGCAAGCAAGACAAAGACATGCTTCGCTTCATGACCAATTTGAAGGTCAGGCAGAGGACACTGAAGATTGTGGAGGGGAGGTGACTGGGGAGGTGGCTGGACATGGTTTATCCCTAAAACATGAAAGGACAACTCTTCTGTAAAGAGGTTTCACACCAACCCCACACCCCCACCCCCCACCCCCACACTTTGTCTGGGCAGCTGGAGGAATACAGGCATCCCACTCATCACTGGAAGATCACATTGTCCTTTCGGAGGAATAGGTATTTCCAAAATTAAGAAATTGTAAAGGAGTATCTGATTGATATCACTGGTAAGCAGCTTCCTGGATTTGGGGGGGTGGGGGGCAGAAAAGTGTAGGGTGAATTGAAAAGAGGTTTCACACCCACCCCACACCCCCACCCCCCCACACGTTGTCTGGGCAGCTGGAGGAATACAGGCATCCCACTCATCACTGCAAGATCACATTTTCCTTTCGGAGGAATAGGTATTTCCAGAATTAAGAAATTGTAAAGGCGTATCTGATTGATATCACTGGTAAGCAGCTTCCTGGATTTGGGGGGTTGGGGGGCAGAAAAGTGTAGGGTGAATTGCCTCTTTCTTTCGTAATCCTTTTCCTGCAGGATACCAAGCATCTTGTTCCACTCCAGTTCAGTGGTCCCAGGCGTTTGAACGTAAGGCATACCGCTGCAGGCACCATGACAGCAGCATTAACTTCTTCAACTGGTCCTTTGACCACATCTTCACTGGATCTGACCGGATTGCTGAGGTGGGATCCCACGTGGCCACTGGGCCAGAACTGGTGATCTATGTTGGAGTTGTGGGTGGTACATGGGAGGGCTCATGGTCTGGTTAACCCTGTGCTTACCTTGCTCATTTCCCTGGCAGATCATCATAAAGGATCTGTGGCCCAATCCTTTGCAGTACTAGGTGAAGAGGAAGGCTGCACCACGAGAGGTCCTGGGAGGACAAGAGGTGAGGCGCCCATCTTTATATGTCTCACCTTCTTTACTGCCCTGCATGTTGGATGTTCAGTACCACCTACGAGGGCCTCAGCTCCATAGATTTCTGTTAACATACAATGTTTGTTTTTATCTTTCTGATTGACTTCACTCAGGATAATGGGCTCCAAGTTCATTCCGTCTCATTAGTACTGACCTCAATGCATTCCTTTGTAGAGCTGAGTAACATACCATTGTGTATCTGTACTCCCAGCTTTCTGATCCCTTCATCTACCGATGAACATATAGGTGGTTTCCATGTCCTAGCTATTGTAAATAGTTCACTGGTGAAGCCTGGGATATCTGTGTTTTACTGTGTGCTTAGAGGAAATGAAAAGGTTCACAGACACTCTTCCCCTGGGAACTGACCTGAAAGATTCAACCTGCTGTTAGTGTTTTCCGAGAGGGCAGGTTTACATATTTCTTTCTCTCTCTGTTTTGAAAGGAACCCCCTCCCCCTACATTTTGAGAAACTTAGGATGCAGTGTCCCTGTGTACCTAGGGGGCAGCAGAGGCGATGCAGGCCCCAGGTGGTGTGCCAGGTGAGGAGGCCGCCCTCTTCTGGGTGGAGGCAGTGGTGGAAGGTGTGGCCCTGGTGGAGGGAGAGGTGGTGGGAATCGGGAAGGAGTTTCAGCTGCTGGTGTTAGACGTCATGAAGGATCTGGAGATGATGGTGTATGAGGAGCAGGAGCAGGTTTCCTCAGAGGAGCAAGGCCAGGAACATTGAAGGCCTGGAGCCCCGAGTGACTGGCCTGCCCTGGAGGTGCTGGTGGCCCTGCAGCTGAAGTTGGATCCCGTGATTAAGGAAGCCCAAAGGGCGCATGCTCACCTGAAACAGAAAAACTGGCAGAGGCGGAAGGTGCATCTAGAACACAGGAGGGCCATCATCCAGGGAATCCCTAGCTTCTGGGTCGAAGTTGTATCCCTTGGTGTGGTGCTTGTGAATTTTTCTTTTCTTCTTAACCTGGGCTATTGCAGGAGCAGTTTATAGATCTGGCAGTTCTGGTACAAAATTTACTTTTTGGGATGATGGTTATTGGTTACTATCCTGCATATCTGTTCCTGCTAGTAGGTGTGATGTCTTTGCATTCTGGCTAGCTCAAAGTGATACTTCAGCTTTGCTTGCAGAGGTCCCAGTGAGAGTTGTCATTAGCACCAGGGACTCTTCAGAANTGCAGGTAAAAAAGCAGCCAAAGAAACTTAAAAAACACAGGAAAAAGAAGTGTGACAATCAAAATGAAATGAAATGATGGGTGAGTGGGGGCACCACTTGAAACAAAGGAGGCTCACAGAGCTTTCTGGTAAGGGGAATTCATGAGGAATATGAGGTGGGTTGCAAGTTTAAGGGGAGGCTGAGGGTGGACTTGTTGGTCACGGAATGACAGTTCAGGGATGTGCAGCTGACTCAGATATAAATCGAAGTGACTTTGGCCTGGCCAGATGAAGTGGCCTGGCCACGTCATCTACCTCAAGCTTCTCTAGTTAGAACCTGTTCTTCACTACAGTTCTCTACCCTCGCTGTCTCTTGCCGATTCCCTCATGCCCTGGTGTCACTCTGTATTCCACGGAGTCTCACTTTCTCCACCAGTGAAATAAACGACCCAAGTTCCTGGACAACACTAATGCCAATGCTCAGACCCTGGGCGCCTCATCTCTTGTCCTCCCAGGACCTCTCGTGGTGGAGCCTTCCTCTTCACATAGTACTGCAAAGGATTGGGCCACAGATCCTTTATGATTATCTGCCAGGGAAATGAGCAAGGTCAGCACAGGGCTAGCCAGACCATGAGCCCTCCCATGTACCACCCACAACTCCAACATATATCACCAGTTCTGGCCCAGTGGCCATGTGGGATCCCACCTCAGCAGTCTGGTCAGATACAGTGAAGATGTGGTCAAAGAACCAGTTAAATAAGTTAATGCTGCTGTCATGGTGCATGCAGCGGTATGCCTTATGTTCAAACATATGGGACCACTGAACTGGAGTGGAACAAGATGTTTGGTTAAGGATTATGAGAGAAAGAGGCAATTCACCCTATACTTTTCTGCCCCCCACCCCCCAAATCCAGGAAGCTGTTTACCAGTGACATCAATCAGATACTCCTTAACAATCTCTTCATTCTGGAAATACCTATTCCTCCGAAAGGACAACGTGATCTTGCAGTGATGAGTGGGATGCCTGTATTCATCCACCTGCCTGGACAGTGTGAGGGGTGGGGGTGGTATGGGGTGGGTATGAAACCTCTTTCAGAAGAGTTGTCCTTCCATGTTTTAGGGATAAACCATGTCCACCCACCTCTCCAGTCACCTCCCCTCCACAATCTTCAGTGTCCTCTGCCTGACCTTCAAATTGGTCATGAAGCAAAGCATGTCTTTGTCTTGCTTGCTCATCTAAACTGACATCTGGGGGTGGTTCATAAACTGCTTTAGGTCAAGGAGCCTCTAGATGCTAGAGGGAAAAGTTCTGGAAGAACAACGCTAGCCTAGAGAGTGGAATGACACTGTTTGACTTCAACTTGCTACTCCTTAACTCGTCACATTTCTGCTGACACAGATGCTGTGAATTGTGAATAAGGTCCAAGGCTGTGCCTATGCATGCACTACTAGGAGGAGGTTCTGTTCCTAGCAAGATAAGCTTCATCTCAGCCCCATGAAAGTTAGCTTACTTCTGGAAATCAAGCACTCCTAGCTATGACCCCTTATACATCCCAACCTCACCCCCAAACTCGCTCAGCTTTTCAAAGAATACCTGCATTCAAGAAAAGCCTTTTCACTGAAGAGTCCCTGGTGCTAATGACAACTCTCACTGGGACCTCTGCAAGCCAAGCCCAAGTATCACTTTGGGCTAGCCAGAATGCAAGGACATCACACCTTCCAGCAGGAATAAATATGCAGGATGATAACCAATACCCATCATCCAAAACAGTAAATTTTGTACCAGAACTGCCAGATCTGTAAACTGCTCCTGCAATAGCTCAGGTTAAAAAGAAAAGAAAAATTCACAAGCACCACACCAAGGGATACAACTTCGACCCAGAAGCCAGGGATTCCCTGGATGATGGCGCTCCTGTGTTCTAGATGCACCTTCCGCCTCTGCCAGTTTTTTTTGTTTGTTTGTTTCAGGCAAGCTTGCGCTCTTTGGGCTTCCTTAATCATGCGATTCAACTCCAGCTGCAGGGCCACCAGCGCCTCCAGGGCAGGCCGGTCACTCGGGGCTCTGGGCCTTGGATGTTCCTGGCCTTGCTCCTCTGAGGACACCTGCTCCTGCTCTCGTACACCACCATCTCCAGGTCCTTCATGACGTCTAACACCAGCAGCTGAAACTCCTGCACGATTCCCGCCACCTCTCCCTCCTCCAGGGCCGCACCTTCCGCCACTGCCTCCACCGAGAAGAGGGCGACCTCCTCGCCTGGTGCACCACCTGGGGCCTGCATTGCCTCTGCCATCCCCACCGGGCTGGTAGGCCCCTGGGCCCCTCCCTCGTGAAGACCCAGACTCACAAGTAAAGTCCAGGATCCTGGAGTACTGCCGCCTTCCTCTGGCTCCATCTCATTCTGCATGGTGTTCTCGCCATAGCCCCAAGCTGCAAACAAGCTGGACACAAGAGCACAGGAGGCAGACCGCGCAGTCCACCCACCGGCCGCAGTATACGTCGTACTCCAACGCAGTTACTTGCCCACAGCCGACGAACAGGGAAAGGGAGAGATGCATGCACAGAACCCTGTGCCACCACGCAGACATGTCTAATATGGCTGCGGGAAGGGGTTGAACTCTCCACCCTGACCTCCACACCTCATCAAGGAACCAATCAAACGGAGTCTAAAGGCGTTAGCTCCTGGGACACACCCCTTGGAATCCTGGGCCTTCAGGCAGCAGTTGAAGAGTGGCCAAACCTAGCCCAGCACAAAGTGGCTGTGTCCTCCCAAACCGTTTGCCTGACTAACAATGTAGCAGTCAGTGCCCGACGAGTGACTGGGAGAGCCAGGCCACCTGCTGCTGCAATCGTCCTCAAGTTTGAAATTGCCCCTGGGGCAGCAGGCGACTCCGTGTGCTCAGGCACCCACACAGGTGAGGCACAGGTTTCCTGGGTAGCTCAGGGACAGAGCTGCTCACTTCCGATCCAAACTGCCAGCCACGGGTTGTGGGTGGGGGGAGTAGGAAGGACAGG
>SJXQ01004137.1:0-12053 GCA_006408695.1 Aepyceros melampus | reverse complement strand
CAGAGTCATCCCTAAACTTGGGCCTTAGGCTTGAGCAGTGTCAGGAATGCGGCCATCCTCTGAAGAAGAAGCAGAGCACTTTCGTCTGCTAGCTGTCCAAGCCCCACAGTGCAGCCCCAGGCCAAACCACCCTGGATGGAACCCGTGGCCCACAGTATGTCACCTCTTGGCCTTTCCCCAGGCCTGGCTCGTGGCTTAGAGTAGGCACCTGGCTAGTTAAGCATTTGCACCTGCGGATGCACTTCCAGGGGAACAGAGCTATTCCTGCAAGTGTTTCCAGTCGAGCAAAGTGCTCTTCCTGACCATTAGTTACTCCTACCTCCCAGCGGCATAGCTAAGGTGGGCACACTCAGGTTAAGTGCCTGGATGGTTTGCACTGCTCACACGCTGTCTCTTAGGATGTCTGGTGTTTCACGCTGAGCACCTATCTTAGGCCTGGCACACACACAGACCCCCCCACACACACACACACACATACAGGTGACACAAGTACACACGTGTACACACATGCCTGCAACACACAGAGACACAAATGCAAACAGGTGTTTCAGAGACTAAAGAACCAGTGGTTCACATGAAATGCATAGATTTCTTTAATTCTCACAGGAAAATGTTCATTCTGATCTTCAGATATGAAATATAGAAAAGCCCAGCTTTCATGAAGGAGAAGAATGCCTAGATTTTGATACAGGAACTATAGAGAACTCCATATTTTTTGCAACACACAGAGACACAAATGCAAACAGGTGTTTCAGAGACTAAAGAACCAGTGGTTCACATGAAATGCATAGATTTCTTTAATTCTCACAGGAAAATGTTCATTCTGATCTTCAGATATGAAATATAGAAAAGCCCAGCTTTCATGAAGGAGAAGAATGCCTAGATTTTGATACAGGAACTATAGAGAACTCCATATTTTATGGCGGACAGTCCTTGTTTCATACCGGAGAAATACAAAAAAATAAGTATTTCACAAAGAAACAGTGGTGCACAGAATTTCATTGATGAAATACAGATAATTCCAGTTCCATATTGGCTCCCCAGATCTTAATTCTACACTTCACGTCAGTAAAATTTCATTGAGGTTTTCATATAGGAAGTGTATACAATTTCAGAATTCAAGAAGGGAAGTGTACACTCAACTTTTCGTATCTAAAATATATAGATTTCCCCATTCAGTAGGAAAACGTGCACAGGTATACGTCTGTGACACAGACATGATTCCACGAATGGGAAGAAAATGATACAAGTAGATTTTCAACCATGAGATCCCAATTTCCTATTTGAGGTAGAAACATCAGTACCCATGTTCTCACATGTGAAATAGAGAAAATTACGTATTTTATGCAGAAAATCATCATCTTTCAGGTTTTCATCTGCACGAAGCAGGGCATGCAACACAAGTGCTCAGGAACAACCAAGAAGAAGAGCGTAGGAAGGGATTTGGGAGCGGCTGCAGGATGGGTGGTACCCCTGTACACTTATGGCTTATTAATGTTGAGGCCTGGCAGAAATCATCACAATATTGTACAGTAATTAACCCCCAGTTAAATTTTTAAAACTTCTGTATTTTGAGAAAAGTAAAAGAACAAAAGGACTCGACTGCTCCGTGGTGGCATACATGGGAAGGAAATCCAAAGTTGACGGGATGTATGTACACCTAAAATTGACTCACTGTGACATATGGACAGCAGAAACTAAAGTAACAGTGTTATGCAACTATAGCCCAAATATAATTGTTGGAAATATGTTACATGTCAACTGTAATTCCAGCCATGAATAAACAAATGGTAGCCCCCCATTTTCAGTATATGTCCTTGAAGGATATTATGATAAGTTAAATACTTCAGTTAGAGGCAGAAAAAAGCTTTTATATCACATGACATTGGAAAGCCCATATCCATGTGTTATAGAAACAGAGTAAAATGTAGTCATCAGGCTAGTGCAACTGGCCCATGATGGCCCAAGTTACCAACTTTTAGGAGCAGCTGAAAAGCCTCTTGTTGAAAGTGAGAGAGGAGAGTGAAAGTGTTGGCTTAAAGATCAACATTCAGAAAACGAAGGTCATGGCAACTGGCCCCATCACTTCATGGGAAATAGAAGGGGAAACAGTAGAAACAGTGTCAGACTTTGTTTTTTTGAGCTCCAAAATCGCTGCAGATGGTGACTGCAGTCATGAAATTAAAAGGCGCTTACTCCTGCAGGAAAAGTTATGATCAACCTAGATAGTATATTCAAAAGCAGAGACATTACTTTGTCAACTAAGGTCCGTCTAGACAAGGCTATGGTTTTTCCTGTGGTCATGTATGGATGTGAGAATTGGACTGTGAAGAAGGCTGAGCACTGAAGAATTGATGCTTTTGCACTGTAGCATTTGAGAAGACTTTTGAGAGTCCCTTGGAATGCAAGGATATCCAACCAGTCCATTCTGAGGGAGATCAACCCTGGGATTTCTTTGGGAGGAATGATGCTAAAACTGAAGCTCCAGTACTCTGGCCACCTTATGCAAAGAGTTGACTCATTGGAAAAGCCCTGATGCTGGGAGGGATTGGGGGCAGGAGGAGAAAGGGACGACCGAGGATGAGATTGCTGTATGGCATCATGGACTAAATGGACATGAGTCTGAGTGAACTCCGGGAGTTGGTGATGGACAGAGAAGCCTGGCATACTGTGATTCATGGAGTCGCAAAGACTCAGACATGACTGCATGACTGAACTAAACTGAACTGAGTCACAGATTCAATAAGCTCGTCAAGGAAGATACTGTAATAGAGGCAGGATGGACAACAGAGCTGCAAGCCTCAGCCCAGGATCATTAGGGAAGTTAGAAAACCCCAGACCACCAACAGAAAGCCTCTCAGCACAATGTACGGGAAGATATATTACAGCCTTCCCACAGGGCCATCCAGGCCCTTGGGCCTTGGGCTGGGTAATGAACTATGGAGCTTGGACAAGCTTGAAGACAGGCTGCGTCTAGCAGAGTCCCAGAGCCCTTGCAGGATCCACTCACTGGCCTGGCCCAGGTTTCAGAGCCATTGTCAACATGTCCCACCCCCGCCTCCACGTCCGAAAGGCTGTGGCAATGTGCATGGGTCACAGTGTACAGGATCCAACTCCCCATTTGGGTAGACTGAGGAGGCTGAGGGTCAGCTGCATGCTGGCTCCCTGGCTCCCTCTTTGAAGGTGGCTGGGCAGGGTGTGGGGGCCTTGCTAAGGGAAGGGACAGAAAATGACATCTGCCTCTTCCAGCTGGGACTGGGCACTGCTGGAATTAACAAGATTAGGTGCTAGATGAGTGCTCTCAGGCAGGATAACCAGGCTGTACAGAGACCTCCTCCTTGCAGCCAGGACCTTGGAAGGTAAAAGTCAATCTTCGGAACCTCCTTTCAAGGAGTAGGGAATACTATTTGCCTCCCTTGAGGATTACAGGACACAGTTAGCTGACCACAACCTTACCTCAAGAACGCGAGATCTGACAGCAAGAAGTTTGCAACAGCTGATTACACCCCTCGCTCACGTTTCCTATATGGGGCCTTTGCTGAAAGCTTTGAGGGAGTTTGCGACTTTTCTTTCCATTGACTTAGGCTTTTATACTTTTTTTCATACAAGCATTGAAAATTATAAGCACTTCTACATATGCATCTCATGAATTCGGATATGCTGTGGTTTTATTCTCACTCAGTTACAGTATTTCCAAATCTTTCTTTTTTCTTTTACCTCATTTTAAATTTTTATTTAACATATCAAGGGTAGTTTTCATAGAACTAGAACCAATAATTTCAAAATATTTATGAAAGTCCAAAAAACCTCGAATAGCCAAAGCAATCTTGAGAAGGAAGAATGAAAGTGCAGAAATCAGCCTGCCTGATTTCAGGCTATACTGCAAAGCAACCATCATCAAGACAGTACGGTACTGGTAAAAAGTCAAAAACATAGATCTATGGGACAAAATAGAAAGCCCAGAGAGAAATCCACACACCTATGGACACCTTATCATTGAACTCCCTGAACTTCAAGCTGGTTTTAGAAAAGGCAGAGAAACCAGAAATGAAATTGCCTACATCTGCTGAATCGTGGAAAAAGCAAGAGAGTTCCAGGAAAATATCTCTTTCTGTTTTCTTGACTATGCCAAAGCCTTTGATGATGTGGATCACAATAAACTGTAGAAAATTCTGAAAGAGATGGGAATACCAGACCACTTAACCTGCCTCTTGAGAAATCTGTATGCAGGTCAGGAAGTAACAGTTAGAACTGGCCATGGAACAACAGACTGGTTCCAAATAGGAAAAGGAGTACGTCAAGGCTGTATATTGTCACCCTGCTTATTTAACATATATGCAGAGTACATCAAGAGAAACATTGGACGGGAAGAAATTCAAGCTGGAATCAAGTTTGCCAGGGAAAATATCTGTAAGACCTAACGGCCTTTTCTCAGGATCTGTCACTCTAAAGACCACAGTGACTCGGATTCAATGCAACAGGCAAGAGGATTTATTAGGCCGGCATGCCGGGGTTCAATCTCCACCCGAGGAGATGAACCTCGAACACTAATCGCGAGGAACTTTTACACTGAAAAATCACAGGCAGGGGTGGGTGGGGTCAGGATATTGGGAACAATGTGGTAGGGAGCCATAGGCAGGTGTAGGTGGGGTGAGGACGCTTGATTGGTGGGATAGGTCTGCAGGTAATTAAGTCGAAACAGTTAACTGACCACCCTGTGGCACTTGGCCAGTTCTTACAAGAACAATTAACTGGAAAAGTCCGACAGAAAATACATCTTTTTGAGAGGGGGTCTCTTCGCAAGGTCAGGAAACTAGGTTGTAAGTCATCAGTTAAGAATTAATAGAATGGGGCTTTGTTAGGGACCAGGAGACTCTGAGTCACCAGATAAGGGGAAAGTTATCTTCCGTGAGGCATGGCCTGCCTCTGGGGTTTTAACATAAAGGGGACTTAAAATTTTAGCCTAGGTTCTTCATATCAATAACCTCAGATATGCACATGATACCACCCTTATGGCAAAAAGTGAAGAGAAGCTAAAAAGCCTCTTGATGAAAGTGAAAGAGGAGAGCAAAAAAGTTGGCTTACACCTCAACATTCAGAAAACGAAGATCATGGCATCTGGCCCCATCACTTCATGGGAAATAGATGGGGAAGCAGTAGAAACAGTGTCAGGCTTTATTTGCGGGGCTTCAAAATCACTGCAGATGGTGACTGAAGCCATGAAATTAAAAGACACTCCTTGGAAGAAAAGTTATGACTAACCCAGATAGTATATTGAAAAGCAGAGACATTACTTTGCCGACTAAGGTCCATCTAGTCAAGGCTATCGTATTTCCTGATGTGAGAGTTGAACTGGAAGAAGGCAGAGCACCCAATAATTGATGCTTTTGTACTGCAGTGTTGGAGAAGACTCTTGAGAGTCCCTTGGACTATAAGGAGAACCAACCAGTCCTTTCTGAAGGAGATCAGCCCTGGGATTTCTTTGGAAGGAATGAGGCTAAAGCTGAAGCTCCAGTACTTTGGCCATTTTATGCGAAGAGTTCACTCACTGGAAAAGTCTCTGATGCTGGGAGGGATTGGGGGCAGTAGGAGAAGGGGACGAAAAGGGTGAGATGGCTGGACGGCTTCACTGATTTGATGGATGTAAGTCTGAGTCAATTCCGGGTGATGATGAATAGACAGGGAGCCCTGGCTTGCTGCAATTCATGGGGTCGCAAAGAGTCAGACACGACTGAGTGACTGAAATGAACTAAACTGATAATAAATACATCTTTTTTTAATCTTTGGCCATCTGATGTGAAGTGTTGACTCACTGGAAAAGTCTCTGATGCTGGGAAGGATTGGGGGCAGGAGGGGAAGGGGACGAAAAGGATGAGATGGCTGGACGGCATCACTGACTCAATGGACATAAGTCTGAGTCAATTCCGGGTGATAGTGAATAGACAGGGAGCCCTGGCTTGCTGCAATTCATGGGGTCGCAAAGAATCAGACACGACTGAGTAACTGAACTGAACTAAACTGATAATAAATACATTTTTTTAAAGAAATCATCCAAAGCCTCCATGACTACACTGAAACCAAGCACCACCAAAGAGCCAATAAGTTCCAGAGAAAGACATACACGCAAATTCTTCACCAACACAGGAACATAGCCCATAATTTCAATATACAGACTGCCCAAACAGCAAGCCCATAGATCTCTCAAAACTCACTACTGTACACTTCATTGCACTTCAGATGGAAGAGATGCAGCTCCACCCACAAGAACACTGATGCAAGCTTCCCTAACCAGGGAACCTTGACAAGCCACTCGTCCAACCCCACCCACAGGGAGGAATAACACAGGAACATAGCCCATAATTTCAATATACAGACTGCCCAAACAGCAAGCCCATACATATCTCAAAACTCACTACTGTACACTTCATTGCACTTCAGATGGAAGAGATGCAGCTCCACCCACAAGAACACTGATGCAAGCTTCCCTAACCAGGGAACCTTGACAAGCCACTCGTCCAACCCCACCCACAGGGAGGAACCTCCACAATAAAAAGGAATCACAAACTGCCAGAAAGAGAAATGCCACCCCAAACACAGCACCTAGGAAAAAAAAAATTCTTTAAAAATGAGATTTTGCATGCTTGATGGTTTTGGTTACTATTTCTGTAAGTAGTCTGTATTTTAAGATGATGCTGAAGTAAACACTGGTTGAACATTACCCTTCAATTGTTAGGAGGCCAGTGACATTATGATGTCACAGCTAACCTTCAATTGCTAGGAGACCAGTGACTTTGTGATGTCACAGCCTTTTGGCTTGGAGGACCTCGGTGATGATTTAGAGAGTTTCCTTCAGTAGACAAGCCAAGGAACGTTGGAAGTTGCAGTGTGTAAAACCAGACAAATGGGAAAAGTATCTGAGGAAAGACTTCTCTGAGATGGCACATATTTCTTCAGAAATTCCAGATGAATCTCCTAAAGTTGAATCCACTGGTTCAGAAACCTCCATTAGGTCTTTGCATGATTATACACTTGCTAGGGACTTGGGTTTCCGATCTATGATTGAAGAATATGCTTTTCAGGCTTTGTCTGAGGAAGTTGTGATCGAAAGGCCACACTACACATATTCTGTCCCTGAAACCAATGCGGTGAATGGTTTTCTTTCACTCACATTTCCACAAAAACTTTGGAATATATGATGAATCCACTGGTTCAGAAACCTCCATTAGGTCTTTGCATGATTATACACTTACTGGGGACTCGGGTTTGCGATCTTGATTGAAGAATATGCTTTTCAGGCTTTGTCTGAGGAAGTTGTGATCAAAAGGCCACGCTACACATATTCTGTCCCTGAAACCAATGCGGTGAATGGTTTTCTTTCACTCACATTTCCACAAAAACTTTGGAATATAGTTGAAAGTGATCAGTTTGAATCTATTTGGTGGGATGAGACAGGCACATGCATAGTGATCAATGAAGACCTCTTTAAGAAAGAAGTCTTGGAAAGAAAGGCACCTTTCAAAATAATTGAAATGAAGAGTATGAAAAGTTTAATCCGACAGGTTAACCTTTATGGATTTAGTAAAAAGGGACAAACGTTTCAAAGATCTGCTTAACTACCTGTCTTTCTGGAAGAAGAAAACAACATCTCTCTTCTGAGTAAGGTATTCCAACATTTTAACTTATTGGCAATATGTAAGATTAAATCATGTGACCTAGAAAGCATGTTCACATATGCAGCTACAATGCAATTGAAAGTTCAGATAACAAATTGTTTAAAAAAAAGTTTTATTTTCTGAAGTTGAGAATAGTTGGAGGTTAAAATGTCGTGTGTGTGACAAACTTTCTTAGCGGCTTGAACCCAGATACTAATCCTGAAGCCACTTAAAGTGGTATTTCCTATATATATACAACATATTTTTTATTGAGCATATTCTTTCTAACCTGTTACCTGTTAAAACTGCTAATGGAGGGGTTCTATTTGGTGCTTTTTAATTGGTTTCATGAAAGGGATACATCTTTATAACTTAGCTTTGTTTGTCTATTTTATCTCAGTTTATAAAGAAACTAAACCATTTGACACTTTGATTTTAGTTACAGACCTACTCTAACCCAAATTTCCAAAGAGATCATCCCCAATTTTTAGTAAGAATGCAAAGAAGAGCTGGGATTAACAATGCATCTCCAATATCTTCATTAGTTCAAGATAATAAAAAGTATGTTAGAGCACATGTCAACAAAGATGATCGTAACTCAGGATTTCTTCCAGAAATGAGTGGAGAGAGCACATTTTCAGCNCTCTAACCCAAATTTCCTAAGAGGTCATCCCCAACTTTTAGTAAGAATGCAAAGAAGAGCTAGGATTAACAATACATCTACAATATCTTCATTAGTTCAAGATAATAAAAAGCATGTTAGAGCACGTGTCAACAAAGATGATCGTAACTCAGGATTTCTTCCAGAAATGAGTGAAGAGAGCACATTTTCAGCCTCCACCAGTGTAAGTGCGCCTTTCATACAAAAGCCTCCTACCAGCCAGAGAGTCACTAATACAAGTGCCCCATCTCCATGTGACTTACCTACCCCATCAGCAATATCAGTTAGACAAACAGACCAGACTGTGGGAGATCAACCTTCTGTTTTAAAACCGTTGAGCATTTTTAATTGGCACTCACATAGCAGCTACACTCAAGTAAATGGCTACATTGAGGACTTTGTTACTACAACATCTACCTCTCAGAACCACATCGTATCTCCATTTCAGAGTAGCTATTCTGGACTGATGATGGAACCTTCTAAATTTCCATTCAGGCATAGTGATATGTCACCTCATTGCAGTCCTTTTCCTGACATGCAAGAGAGAGGCAACTCATGATTCTCAGTGCGAATAATCGCTTATATATCTGCCTCTCTTTCAAGTAAACTCATCAATAAGCATCATTTTATGAAAACCATGCTAATTAAAACTGACCTATCAAATACGTGTCAGATTATGGAACATAAAGAAGATTGAAAGTTACATTCGGAGATGTCAACACAGACCCACAGTTCTTGTATTTGAACAATAAATTTACATGTTCAACTTCAGAGATTCATGTTCTATTTTCAAACAAAGAAGAGTAAAATGAGGTTTTAGTTCAATGATTGGCTATTTTACTGCAAAGTTTTATAAACTCTTCAATTCAAAAAAACTTTCTTTATGCATCCTAGGTAAATGACACCTGATACAATAATTAAAACTGACCTATCAAATACGTGTCAGATTATGGAACATAAAGAAGATTGAAAGTTACATTCGGAGATGTCAACACAGACCCACAGTTCTTGTATTTGAACAATAAATTTACATGTTCAACTTCAGAGATTCATGTTCTATTTTCAAACAAAGAAGAGTAAAATGAGGTTTTAGTTCAATGATTGGCTATTTTACTGCAAAGTTTTATAAACTCTTCAATTCAAAAAAACTTTCTTTATGCATCCTAGGTAAATGACACCTGATACAATATTTGTAAGCAGGAAAATCAGAGCAAAGGGAATAGAGGTAATTGATGTAAAGTGATTTCTGAAATCATCCCTGCTGAAGTGAAGGTGTGTCTAAATTATGATGGTATGTGTGAAGGTAAATAAAATTATAAAAATGAAAATACACATCCACTTTCACTTTCATCAAGAAGCTTTTTAGTTCCTCTTCACTTTCTGCCATAAGGGTGGTGTCATCTGCATATCTGAGGTTATTGATATTTCTCCCAGCAATCTTGATTCCAGCTTGTGTTTCTTCCAGTCCAGTGTTTCTCATGATGTACTCTGCATATAAGTCAAATAAGCAGGGTGACAATACACCAATGTTACTTGGCATTAAATTTAAAGAGTTTTCAAAGAAAGACCTTCTTCCTGGCAATATGACAGTATTGATCACAATCATTATTGCTGTAAAGGCTGTGTAGCCTCTTGGTTCACGGTAAGAATCAGAGTGCTTGAGTTCGAATCCTGCTTCCACCAACTGCTAGCTCTGCTGCCTCGGGCAGGTTACTCAGTCCCTCTGTGCCTTCTCTACAAAAGGTGATAACAAGGACTTTTCTGGTGGTCCAGGGGTTAGGGCTCTGTGCTTTCATACCTGAGGGCCCGAGGCTCAATCCCTCATTGGGGAACTAGGATTCTGCCAACTGTGTGGCATGGGGGAAAAAAAGTAAAATAAATCCCCAAACTTCTGGAAGCAGGATTGCCCATCAAAGGCACCTTGACAGCCGTTGCCGAGTGGCCTTCCTCGGGGGTGGCACCCATGACTGTCTCTCCCAGTGATGTCTGAGAGGCTCGGTGCCTCATGCCTCTCCAATACGGAGCCTTCTTGTGTTTCTGGATCTTTGCCCAAGTGTCCATGGACCCTGAATTGTGTCCTTACCATCCCACTAGGGCCAGATCCAGGCCCAGCTGCTCCCTGACCTCCAGCTTCCACCCTGGTGACCAGCTCTCAGTCCCCTCCAGATTTCCCTCCCTGCTTCACTGAGGCAGCCAGAGAGGTGCTGTAAATGACACATCTGCTCCTCTCTGCTGCTTAGAATCCTCCTTTGTCTCCAGAGTGCCCTCAGGAGGTGGCCCAAGATCCTCCTGCGGAGGATCCTCCCCAGGGCTTCTTAAGACCTTTGCTTATTTATTAAAAAAAAGATTTATTTATGTATTTAACTGTGCTGGGTCTTAGTTGCAGCACGTGGGATCTTCCATCTTAGTTGTGGCATGTCGGATCTAGTTCCTTGACCAGGGATGGAACCCAGGCCTCCTGCATTGGCAGCGTGGAATCTTAGTCACTGGACCATCAGGGAAGTCCCTCTAAGACCTTTCCTGGTCCAGCTTCTGCTGCCCACTCCTACCCAGCCCCCTCACCCCCCACTATCCAGCCATCAGGCCTTCGCTACTGCTGTTCCTCCTGCCTGAAGTGCTTTCCATCTGCTACCTTCAGTTCAGTTCAGTTCAGTCGCTCAGTCGTGTCTGACTCCTTGCGACCCCATGGACTGCAGCATGTCAGGCCTCCCTGTCTATCACTAACTCATGGAGTTTACTCAAACTCATGTCCATTGAGTTGGTGATGCCATCCAACCATCTCATCTTCTGTCGTCCCCTTCTCCTCCCACCTTTAATCTTTCCCAGCATCAGGGTCTTTTCCAATGAGTCAGTTCTTCACATTAGGTGGCCAAAGAACTGGAGTTTTAGCTTCAGCATCCTCATTGAGTTGGTGATGCCATCCAACCATCTCATCTTCTGTCGTCCCCTTCTCCTCCCACCTTTAATCTTTCCCAGCATCAGGGTCTTTTCCAATGAGTCAGTTCTTCACATTAGGTGGCCAAAGAACTGGAGTTTTAGCTTCAGCATCCGTCCTTCCAATGAATATTCAGGATTGATTTCCTTTAGGATGGACTGGTTGGATCTCCTTGCAATCCAAGGGACTCTCAAGAATCTTCTCCAACACCACAGTTCAAAAGCATTCTTTATAGTCCAATTCTCACATCCATACATGACTACTAGAAAAACCATAGCTTTGACTAGACGGACCTTTGTTGGCAAAGTAACGTCTCCACTTTTTAATACACTGTCTGCTGCTGCTGCTAAGTCACTTCAGTCGTATCCGACTCTGTGCGACCCCATAGACAATAGCCCACCAGGCTCCCCCGTCCCTGAGATTCTCCAGGCAAGAACACTGGAGTGGGTTGCCATTTCCTTCTCCAATGCATAGGTTGGTCATAACTTTTCTTCCAAGGAGCAGACGTCTTTTAATTTCATGGCTACAGTCCCCATCTGCAGTGATTTAGGAGCCCAAAAAAATAGTCTCTCACTGTGTCCACTGTTTCCCCATCTATTTGCCATGAAGTGATGGGACCAAGTGGCATGATCTTAGTTTTTTGAATGTTGAGTTTTAAGCCAAATTTTTCACTCTCCTCTTTGACTTTGATCAAGAGGCTCTTTAGTTCTTCACTTTCAAAGTGTGGTACTCAATATGCCAGCAAATTTGGAAAACTCAGCAGTGGCCACAGGACTGGAAAAGGTCACTTTTCATTCCAATCCCA
>SJXQ01004136.1:92716-122154 GCA_006408695.1 Aepyceros melampus | reverse complement strand
AAATATGCTATCCTAATGTGATACGTTAATAGTAGGGAAAACTTTGTATGGGAGTCTATGGGGACTCTTTACCATATTTACTACAATATTCCTATACAGAAACTGGCCTAAATATTTAAGTCTAATAATAAAAGTACTTTTGAAAGGACAGCTACAGAAATCAGTTATAAAACTTTTGATGAATTTCCAATGTATAAGGATGTCATTTGCATGACAGTAATAGTGCAAAGAAGGGAGAATACAGTTACATTGGAGCAAAAGTTTTATATACTATTATGTTAGGGTTCTTTTTGTACAACGTTTGATATATAAGTGTGAGACATCAAATGCAAGTAAATATTGACAACTGGTGACTTGGAAGAAGGATGTATTATTCTTTCAAGTTTTTAAAATAGCTTTGAAAGTGTTTAAGACAATCTAGGGAAAATGTATTTTTAAGTATTTTAAATATAGTTGAATAGTTTGCCTTGGAAACTAACAGAAATCATTCTGTAATTTTTGACTTTGTACCCAAGAACTGCATTTCGGACTCTCTTTTTGACTATGAGGGCTATTCTATTTCTTCTAAGGGATTCTTGCCCATAGTAGTAGGTATAATGGTCATCTGAGTTAAATTTGCCTATTCCAGTCCATTTTAGTTCACTGATTCCTAAAATGTTAATGTTCACTCATCTCCTGTTTGACCACTCATTTACCTTGACTTATAGGAACATTCCAGGTTCTTATGCAATATTGTTCTTTACATCATCAGACTTTACTTCCATCACCAGTCACATCCACAGCTGGCCGTTGCTTTTGCTTTGGCTCCATCCTTCCTTCTTTCTGGTGTTATTTCTCCACTCTTCTCCAGTAGCATATTGGGCACCTACTAGACCTGGAGAGTTCATCTTCCAGTGTCATATCTTTTCACCTTTTCATACTGTTCGTGGGGTTCTCAAGGCAAGAATACTGAAATGGTTTTCCATTCCCTTCTGCTGTGGATCACATTTTGTCAGAACTCTCCACCATGACCTGTCCGTCTTGGGTGGCCCTACCTGGCATGGCTCATAGTTTCATTGAGTTAGACAAGGCTGTGGTCCATTTGATCAGTTTGATTAGCTTTCTGTGATTGTGGTTTTCATTCTGCCTGCCCTTTGGCAGAGAAGGATAAGAGGCTTATGGAAGCTTCCTGATGGGAGAGACTGACTGCAGGGGAAACAGGGTCTTGTTTTGAAGGGCACAACTGCATTCATCTCACACGCCAACAAAGTAATGCTCAAAATCCTCCAAGCCAGGCTTCAACAGTACGTGAACTGTGAACTTCCAGATGTTCAAGTTGGATTAGGAAAGGCAGAGGAACCAGAGATCAATTGCCAACATCTGTTGGATTATCAAAAAAGCAAGAGAGTTCCAGAAAAACATCTACTCCTGCTTTATTGACTACACCAAAACATTTGACTGTGTGGATCAAAACAAACTGTGGAAAATTCTTAAAAAGATGGGAATATCAGACTACCTTACTTGCCTCCTGAGAAATCTGTATGCAGGTCAAGAAGCAACAGATAGAACTGGACATGGAACAACAAACTGGTTCCAAATCTGGAAAGGAGTATATCAAGGCTGTCTGTTGTCACCCTGCTTATTTAACTTTTATGCAGAGTACATTATGCGAGATTCCAGGCTGGATGAAGCACAAGCTGGAATCAAGATTGTTAAGATGGTAGGGAGAAATATGAATAACCTCAAATATGGAGATAACACCACATTTATGGCAGAAAGGGAAAAACAAAAGAGCCTTTTGATGAAAAGTGAAAGGAGAGTGAAAAAGTTGGCTTAAAACTCAACATTCAGAAAACTAAGATCATGGCATCTGGTCGCTTCTCTTCGTGGCAAACAGATGGGGAAACTATGGAAAGAGTGACAGACTTTATTTTTTGGGCTCCAAAATAACTGCAGATGGTGACTACAGCCATGAAATTAAAAGACGCTTACTCCTTGGAAGAAANAGAGGATGAGGTGGTTGGATGGCATCACCAATTAGATGGACACGAGTTTGAGCAAGCTCTGGGAGTTGGTGATGGACAGGGAAGCCTGGTGTGTTGCAGTCCATGGGGTCGCAAAGAGTTGGACATGACTGAGTGACTGAACTGAAATACAGTTGAGACAAATGATGTGAGTCCACTTGGATTTTTTTCAGTAAATATAAAAAAGATGCATGTGTACAAAATACATGTAGAACATCGTGTACAAGGCTATAGAAGTGGATAACCTATTCTTATAAAGGCATAAGGGAAGTGATATTTAATATAAAATTAGTGTGTCAGTTCTGTTTTATACCTTTGCTTTCAAAGAATTACATTACTGTACAGTATACCTCTCTAGAAACAGTGTCAGACTTTGTTTTTTTGGGCTCCAAAATCACTGCAGATGGTGACTGCAGAGAAGACTCTTGAGAGTCCCTTGGACTGCAAGGAGATCCAACCAGTCCATTCTGAAGGAGATCAACCCTGGGATTTCTTTGGAAGGAATGATGCTAAAACTGAAGCTCCAGTACTTTGGGCACCTTATGCGAAGAGTTGACTCATTGGAAAAGACCCTGATGCTGGGAGGGATTGGGGGCAGGAGGAGAAGGGGACGAGCGAGGATGAGATGGCTGGATGGCATCACAGACTCGATGGACGTGAGTCTGAGTGAACTCCGGGAGTTGGTGATGGACAGGGAGGCCTGGCGTACTGCGATTCATGGGGTCGCAAAGAGTCGGACACGACTGCGCGACTGAACTGAACTGAACTGATACCTCTCTCATGTAACTGAAGAAACTGCATAGCAGCCTATCAACATAGGTAAGTGGTTTAAGAGATGTAACAATATTTCAAATACTGTGTTATAAGTGACTATAATACTGTATATGCCATAAAGATTTTACAATGTTTCATTCATTAATGTACAGGCTAGGCTACCTTGAAGCAATTGCATTGACTATGCTAGCCTACCATTAAGAAATCATATTGCTGCTTCATATCAATGCATAGATTATACCTATAAATGAATTTTCCACATTATCTTTTCATTTCTGAAGTCTGATGTTAGTAGTTACATACACAGTTTTGTATTGTACAAAACAATATCAATATAGGTACAGCTTGTAAAAGACAAACTTACAGTATCAATAAATACAGCACTGTAAATGTATTCTCTTATGATTTCTTATAGTACTCTAGAGAAAATCAAGAATACAGCCTATAGTACACATAACATCAAAATGTGTTAGTCAACTGTTACCAGTAAGGCTTCTGATTAACAGTGAGCTTTGGGAGAGTTCAATGTTATCCATGGATTTTCAGCTGCAATGTGGGTCGTTGCCCCTAATTCCTACATTAAGGTCAACTATAAATATTAATGAAAAGAGATCTATATTTTGGCTTGCAGAACAATGAGCTCTAAAAGGAAATGTAAGCAAAATTCCAATAACTAGTTTCTGCCTAAGCTCTCTTTGTCATTTCATCTAGGTAAGCATTGATTCTATCTGGTGTCACTGTTTTCCTGGTGACTCCTGGCACATCTTTGTTTTCAGGCAGCCTGGCTGTTCCCAAACGACAAGATCAGAGAAAATCAGCTGGGCCATTTCACAGGGCAGCTAATCAAGGTGGCAATGTGGAGTGCTTCCATACAAAAATCGTTTGTGAGAAATAGAAAATTCAGTGCCAGGGCCACATCATCCCTAGGTACTGCAGACAACTGTGTGTCATCCTGGCATCCCAGCTCCAATCCCAGCTCCAATTTCAAGTGCAAAGGACCGCAGCTGTAAATTGGGTCAAACACCTGCAGAAGCAATCAGAATTCCCTTTATAGGAATAAGAAAAACTTGGTGTGGTATAGATGTACTTCTTTTGCAATCTACAGGTCTATACAGAAAAATTGGACACAGTAAGAAAGCTGAAAGATCTATTTTGTGTCACTAGTCAAAGGGGTAGACTAGATGATTCATGCTAAATAAACTCAGGCACCAGCTTGGAATCATGGATTCTAGCCCCATAGGCAGACTTTCTGATTTCGGGTCACCAGGCTTATAAGACCAAGGAGCAGGGAGGACAGGTGAGAATCATGTGGACCCTGCCTCAGGTATATTTGGCCATGCCTGGCATATTGCGTTGATCAAAAAAAAAAAAAAAAAGCATGGAAGAAAATTGAGGCAATTTGGGGAAAACATAATCCTAAAGTTTTAAAAAAATGTTATTACAGTATGTGGGGATTGTTTGAAATAACCCATTGAAAGACATTCACGAAAAAAATGCTAAGGGACCCCAGCTGAGCCAATTGTGTAGGGGCAAGATCTTAATAGTCCAGGTGGCAGATGAGAAGGGTGTCATGCTGTAAATACTAAATGAAGGCTTAGGAGTAATTTAAGGTCCTGAGATTGAGAATTAAGAGCCCTCCAGTTGATTTCTCTGGTCCTAGGATGGGCGCCTCGTACTTTTTAGCTGCTGTTTGAAGTAGGAGTTAAGATCCTATTTCATAGTCTAGGGTGGTCATGACCATTCATGAACCAGTGCCAACTGAATGTGGGCATAGAAAGTCAACTTCCAGGGTATCAGATATGCCTGGGTCTTCCCCCATGCGGGAGCATAGATGTCACCCATAGTTACCATATCTTTGAGCACAGCCTCTGATCCTAGCATCCTGTTTATGTGTAGAGGCATAAAGCTATCTGGCTTTGCTACTGGTGGAAGTGAAGTGAAAGTCGCTCAGTTGTGTCCAACTCTCTGCAACCTCATACAGTCCATGGAATTCTCCAGGCCAAAATACTGGAGTGGGTAGACTTTCCCTCCTCCAGGGGATCTTCTCGACCTAGGGACTGAACCCAGGGATTGAATCCACCTCCCACTTTGCAGGTGGATTCTTTACCCAGTGAGCCACTGGTTGCAAATGCTAAAAAAACTGGACTATTGGTTCAAGGAAAATATTGTATGAAGGCTGAGAAGATCCTAAGCAGTATTTTATTGCCTTATTATCTAAAGGTAAGTTTGCAAGATTTAACAAACACACAGGATGTGAAGTTTAAATAAGTGGTTTTTAAAAGTATAATTATGTTCCATGCAATAATTGGTATATACATATTCAAAAATTTTTTTCTGAAATTCAAAATTAACTTGGCATCCCTGTGTTTTATCTGGCAAAACTAGAGAAGGTTATGTATCAGAATAGACACTTTGAGGTAAAATATGCAAACATCTAGGGATACTGAGTCCAAGGGGCTAAGGTAAAGTGGACACTTCTGTTTGCAGATTCTGTTAATATTGATACCAAACCAAGCTGCAATATTTAATTGGTGCTAATAGAAGTGGATCGAACATAGCAAGAAAATTTAATACAGCCAAAAAAGCAAGTGCTGTATATAAATTGATGACCAACTATGTAGAGTCATCAGAAATTAGACTTCTGGCGTGAAAAAACACTTTCCAAGCGATTTCAGGGCTTTCAATTATTGGGCGGAGAGCCATCATCATGTTGGGAAAGACTGAAGGTGAAAGGAGAAGAGGGCGGCAGAGGATGAGATGGTTGGATGGGATTACCGACTCAGCAACATGAACTTGGGTAAACTCCGGTGGGGAGTGAGGGGCCGGGAGGCCTGGTGTGCTGAGTTCATGGGGCCTCAAAGAGCCAGACACAACTTAGCGACTGAACAGCAACCACAACAAAGCCGTTGTCAGGCCAGACATCCAGCCTCTTTTCAGGATTTAAATAGATCCCAAACAGTTAATGTGGTGTGGTAAATATATTCTTTAAACTCCTATGATCCCCAAATAGAAGTATATTTAAAAGTGACATAGCAACATGCCAAAAGCTAGTGAGGAGGCTGTGGCCCGTTGGGTGTCGAGTTTGGAAATATCAGGGGGAGGCCAGGAGACTGCAGTCTGTAATGGGGCTCTAGACTCTGCAAGCCAGGCTTATTGCATGAAACGGGGCTGAAGGAGATGAAGGTCTTTTTAAGCCCTCATCACGGGGTCTTTTCAACATTTTTACACTGGGCCTTATTAAGAATGCAAGGGCTGACTCAGCCAGAATATTTTAAATATTCTAATAAAGTACTCTGCTGCAGAATACTTTAAATCAGAGACGTTTTTGTATTGGTAAACGATTCGTGCAAAGAAGTGGTTTTAAACATGGAAAGAACAGATGTCATTGACATGGGTCTAGGAGCCAGGGGCTTCACATTGGCGTGGCTTTCATCTGCTATCAACGCACGTGACTCACTAGTGCATTTGTTCCTCTTTTCAGTCATACAACTCCAGGCCTTCCAGATTTAGAGCCACTGGGTCCCCGAAGGGAAACTTACGTCAGAATACACAGTGAAAGATCAACTTAATGATCCATGATTGCTCCCCAAGCACTCCAGATTCCTTGAGTAAAGGGACACCCCCTGACAGGGGTAACTGGCTCCCATCACCAGGAGGAGGCAGGGCATGAAAGAATCTTTAGTGCCTAGAGTCTTCGAGAAAATTAGAGATACCAAGGGAACAATTTCATGCAAAGATGGGCTCAATAAAGGACAGAAATGGTCTGGACTTAACAGAAGCAGAAGATATTAACAGGTGGCAAGAATGCACAGAAGAACTATACAAAAAAGATCTTCACAACCCAGATAATCATGATGGTGTGATCACTCACCTAGAGCCAGACATCCTGGAATGTGAAGTCAAGTGGGCCTTAGAAAGCATCACTATGAACAAAGTTAGTGGAGGAGATGGAATTCCAGTTGAGCTGTTTCAAATCCTGAAAGATGATGCTGTGAAAGTACTGCACTCAATATGCCAGCAAATCTGGAAAACTCAGCAGTGGCCACAGGACTGGAAAAGGTCAGTTTTCATTCCAATCCCAAAGAAAGGCAATGCCAAAGAATGCTCAAACTACTGCACAATTGCACTCATCTCACGCAACCCACTCCAGTGTTCTTGCCTGGAGAATCCCAGGGACAAGGGAGCCTGGTGGGCTGCCATCTATGGGGTCGCACAGAGTCAGACACGACTGAAGCAACTTAGCAGCAGCAACAGCACACGTTAGTAAAAGCAATGCTCAAAATTCTCCAAGCCAGGCTTCAGAAACACGTGAATCATGAACTTCCAGATGTTCAAGCTGGTTTTAGAAAAGGCAGAGGAACCAGAGAGAGATCAAATTGCCAACATCCTCTGGATCATCATAAAAGCCAGAGAGTTCCAGAAAAACATCTATTTCTGCTTTATTGAGTATGTCAAAACCTTTGATTGTGTGGATCACAATAAACTGTAGAAAATTCTGAAAGAGATGGGAATACCAGGTCACCTGACCTGCCTCTTGAGAAATCTGTATGCAGGTCAGGAAGCAACAGTTAGAACTGGACATGGAACAACATCTGGTTCCAAATAGGAAAAGAAGTATGTCAAGGCTGTATATTGTTACCCTCCTTATTCAACTTCTATGCAGAGTACATCATGAGAAATACCAGGCTGGAGGAAGCACAAGCTGGAATCAAGATTGCCAGAAGAAATATCAATCACCTCAGATATGCATATGACACCACCCTTATGGCAGAAAGTGAAGAGGAACTAAAAAGTCTCTTGATGAAAGTAAAAGTGGAGTGAAAAAGTTGGCTTAAAGCTCAACATTCATAAAACAAAGATCATGGCATCTGGTCCCATCACTTCATGGCAAATAGATGGGGAAACAGTGGAAACAGTGGCTGACTTTGTTTTTCTGGGCTCCAAAATCATTGCAGATGGTGATTGCTGCCATGAAATTAAAAGACACTTGCTCCTTGGAAGGAAAGTTATGACCAACCTAGATAGCATATTCAAAAGCAGAGACATTACTTTGCAACAAAGGTCTGTCTAGTAAAGGCTATGGTTTTTCCAGTGGTCATGTATGGATGTGAGAGTTGGACTATAAAGAAAGCTGAGTGCCGAAGAATTGATGCTTTTAGACTTTGTTTTTCTGGGCTCCAAAATCATTGCAGATGGTGATTGCTGCCATGAAATTAAAAGACACTTGCTCCTTGGAAGGAAAGTTATGACCAACCTAGATAGCATATTCAAAAGCAGAGACATTACTTTGCAACAAAGGTCTGTCTAGTAAAGGCTATGGTTTTTCCAGTGGTCATGTATGGATGTGAGAGTTGGACTATAAAGAAAGCTGAGTGCCGAAGAATTGATGCTTTTCAACTAAGGTGTCGGAGACGACTCTTGAGAGTCCCTTGGACTGCAAGGAGATCCAACCAGTCCATCCTAAAGGAGATCAGTCCTGAGTGTTCATTGGAAGGATTGATGTTGAAGCTGAAACTCCAATCCTTCAGTCACCTGATGCGAAGAGCTGCCTCATTGAAAAAGACCCTGATGCTGGGAAAGATTGAAGGCAAATGGAGTAGGAAGCAGCAGAGGATGAGATGGTTGGATAGTGTCACTGACCAAATGGACATGAATTTGAGCAAACTAGGAGCTTCCCCTGTTGCTCGGTTGGTAAAGAATCTGCCTGCAGTGCAGGAGACCTGAGTTCGATTCCTGGGTCAGAAAGATCCCCTGGAGAAGGAAATGGCAGCCCACTCCAGTCTTCTTGCCTGGAGAATCCCATGGATAGAGGAGCCTGGCAGGCTACAGCATGTGGGGTTGGAAGAGCTGGACAGGACTTAGTGACTAAAGCACTACCACTACCAGGAGATAGTGGCAGCCTGGTGTGCTGCAGTTCATGGGGTTGGAAAGAGTCAGACACAGCTTAGCAACTGAACCACCACCTGAGGAAAGCGCTCCCTGAAGAAAGCCCTGAGCTTTTACTGCTAGCCCTGAGCTGCGGGCTTGCCTTGGCTGAAGGAAATGTCTTTGCTTAAGCTCATGTGCCATTCCCAGGGTGTCAACCCTCTTCCCCCATCTTGAGATGGCTCTGAATTACTCTGTGGGGTCAGTAGTATCCTCTGTTAGAATATGTCATGGATGAGCTTCTCTCCATCCAATCCCTCCCAGGTACGGGTCCCAAAGATATACATACTACTTATACATTAATCTCCTTCTACAAAATGGATTTCTGAGTGGTTCAATATGCAATAGCTTTTGCCCTCAAGGACTACGGCCAGTTTCATTCAATCTCTTGAGCTCAGTGTGTCGTACTTCCAGACTGAAAAAAATCTGTGATTCCAGAAACACTGCATCTGGTGGCAGGTGTGTGTCTTCTGAAATGATCCATGACAGAGAGGTTACAGCAATGTCCATGGAGAATTAATCCTGGGGACATGGCACAGGGACCCCATATTCAGAGATTCAGGTGTGGACGATCATGAGACAGAGGAATGGATGGTCTTTGACAGGGGCTGGTCTTTCTTTGACAGAAGGACCAAGAAGACTCAGAGAAAGTCACTGATGTTCTGGAAGAAGGTCCACACTTCATTCCTGAAATTAATCGGATCTGAGGAAAACGTGGACAGGACAGCATCTGATACGTGCCTTTCAATGACCAGGGATTTTCAGGGGGAAGTATGAGCTTGGGTCAGGACTGCGTCCATTTCATATGGTTGTTAAACCACACTCTACTATTGGTTCATTGAGGTTGAGAGTTGAAGCCATTTCCATCAAGACAGTCTAATCTGTGTACGTGGTCTTGCCAAATGTCTCCCAGATTTCTCAGTTGTCCCACAGCTGGAATGTGTGACTGACAGCCACATTCTGGCTTTGCTGACGTGAGACTCCTTGGAAGTGCACCAGCTTAATCACATAGGTCCTACACTGTTATTCAGTTTATTCTATGACTCCCAGGAGATTTTTAAACTGGTGTACATAAAAAATAAAAATCAATTTAAAAAATTGAAAAAAAAACTGGTGTACAATTTACATAAATGTCACCATTTTAAAGTCTAGTATCTAGTACTCTTCAGTGGCATTTATTACATTCACAATGTTATACTGCCATCACCACTGTCTAGTTCCAGAATAGTTTCATTATCCCCAAAAGGAAATCTCATATCCACTATTTCTTCATATGGATCTGAGTTGCTGTCTAGCATCCTTTTCAGTGACGTCTGAAGACTCCTTTTGGTCTTCATCTAGTCATTAAGTTGCATCCAGCTCTTTTGCAACCCCATGGACTGTAGGCCACTATGCTCCTCTGTCCATGGGATTTCCCAAGCAATACCACTGGACTGTGTTGCCATTTCCTTCTTCAGGGGATCTTGCTGACTCAGGGACTGAACCCATGACTTCCTGCATTGGCAGGGGGATTCTTTACTACTGAGCCACCTGGGAAGCCCGAAAGCTCCTTCAGCATTCCTTATAGGAAGGACAGTTCTCAGTTCAGTCGCTCAGTTGTGTCCAACTCTTTGCATCCCCATGGACTGCAGCACACCAGGCCTACCTGTCCATCACCAACTCCTGGAGTTTACTCAAACTCATGTCCATTGAGTTGGTGATGCCATCCAACCATCTCATCTTTTGTCATCCCCTTCTCCCGCCTTCAATGTTTCCCCACATCAGGGTCTTTTTATATGAGTCAGTTCTTCGCATTAGTCCTTCCAACAAATATTCAGGACTGATTTCCTTTAGAATGGACTGGTTGGATCTCCTTGCAGTCCAAGGGACTCTCAAGAGTCTTCTCAAACACCACAGTTCAAAAGCATCAATTTTTCATTGCTCAGTTTTCTTTATAGTCCAACTCTCACATCCATACATGACTACTGGAAAAACCATAGCTTTGACTAGATGGACCTTTATCGGCAAAGTAATGTCTCTGCTTTTAATGTGCTATCTAGGTTGGTCATAACTTTCCTTCCAAGGAGCAAGTGTCTTTTAATTTCATGGCTGCAATCACCATCTGCAGTGATTTTGGAGCCCCCCAAAATAAAAGTCTCTCATTGTTTCCATTGTTTCCCCATCTATTTGCCATGAAGTGATGGGACCAGATGCCGTGATCTTAGTTTCTGAATGTTGAACCTTAAGCCAACTTTTTCACTCTCCTCTTTCATGTCCATCAAGAGTCTCTTTAGTTCTTCTTTGCTTTCTGCCATAAGGGTGGTGTCATCTGCATATCTGAGGTTATTGATATTTCTCCCAGCAATCTTGATTCTAGCTTGTGCTTCCTCCATCCAGCATTTCTCATGATGTACTCTGCATAGAAGTTAAATAAGCAGGCTGACGTACTCCTTTTCCTACTTGGAACCAGTCTGTTCTTCCATGTCCAGTTCTAACTGTTCCTTCCTGACCTGCATATAGGTTTCTTAAGAGGCAGGTCAGGTGGTCTGGTATTCCCATCTCTTTAAGAACTTTTCACAGTTTGTTGTGATCCATACAAAGTCTTTGGCAGCAGAACCAAAGCAGAAACAACACCTGGTTGTGGATGTGACTGGTGATGGAAGTAAAGTCTGATGCTGTAAAGAGCAATATTGCATAGGAACTTGGGATGTTTTGTCCATGAATCAAGGCAAATTGGAAGCGGTCAAACAGGAGATGACAAGAATTTGGAAATATTTAACTTGGAATTCAAGAATTTTAGGAATCAGTGAACTAAAACAGACTGGAAAGGACAGTTGTACTAATGTCAGAACACAGGATCTCATAATATTTCAGATTAACTGTACGTGTGGCTGGTTTTCTATGCCCACTTGATTGGCCCACTGGGTGCCCAAGTATTTGGTCAAACATTCTGAGTTTGTCTGTGCAGGTGGTTTTTGGAGGAGATTAACATTTAAATGGGTAGATTAAACAGATTGGCAGGGGACACCCAGATTAGGAAGGACAATCTGTGGAAGGTCTCCAGTGAATGACAGATCTTCTCCCAGGAGAGGATTCTTCCTGCCCACGTGTCTTCAAACGGGGATGTTGGCATTTTCCCCGCTTTGGGCTAAAATGGAAACACTGGCTCTTCCTGGGTCTTGGGCCTACTGGCCTTTGGACAAGAACCTTCCCTTGGCTCTCCAGCTTACTGAGTCACTTTGCGTATCTTGAGACTTGCCCACCTCCGTAATGGCATGAGTCAGTACCTTATTACCGACCTTCGCATTGACTCTGTTCCTCTGGAGAGTTCTGACTAACACAGCATGTTGGCTGGTGAATGGTATCTCATTAGCGTTGCAGTCCACTCGGCGTTCCGCCTCCCATGGGGTGGCCATTTCATCAGCACTCAGTTGCCTCGTAAGCTCTGCATTGACTAGGTCATCCATTGCTCTTGTTCTAGGTCTCCTGCAGCTGGGAACAAGGACGAGTCCTTGGGGTTTTATTGTTTAGGAGATTAGCACAAAGTGGTGGTGGATCCAGGACACTAGCTCAAGTCCATGGATTCCCAGCATCAGGTAATAAAGACCTTTCAGCCTAAGTCAGAAGACCTTGGATTCCATCCCTTCTCCACCAGGAACTTGTTGTCTTACTTGAGCAAGTATAGCACCAAAACCCTGCGCCCCCTTCTAAAGTGGGACAGTGGTTTCTGCACATCTCTGAGTGGCACACTTCCCCGTTCCCAGTCACAGCTCCTTCCCCAGTTATTTGGGACCATAGCGCTCAAGTCACCCTGAATCACACAGAAGCTCTGTTCCTAAGGAAAAGATCGACTAACCACAGTCCAGCCTGTCAAAGTGTTTCCTTATGGGCCAATAACATTTACTTAATTACTGATTCTGAAGTTGCTGTTTACATGTTTACAACAGTATTCTCAGTCTGGTACCCAGCCAGTACTTGGTGAATATATTCATGAAATTTAGCTGCCAGTTTTCTGGGGTCAAAGACTAAATAATGGCTGAGGCCCCATCTACGTTTTGCATCCTGGGCACAGTTAATGCAGTTTTATCCTGAAGAGGGGCCTAGAGACAATAGCTCCCCTTTTATTCATTTCCTCCTCAGGAGAAGCATCAGCAATAAGAATTTCGGCCAAGTTTTACTGTGAGCATCCTGCCTTTTGCGGTCTCACAGGACACCTGCCACCCCATAGGTTTATTTGGATCAAGCAAGTGACACTCTGAAGCTTTACAGAGATTCCTACTGGTCGATGAAGCCGCATCTACATCCATCACCATTTAATTCTCAGAGGCCACAAGAGCTAGTGAATGAAATTGCATCCCCAGGACAGGGCCTAGCTCTCTGTGGGCACTGTGATGACAGCCGTTTTCCTCATTACGGAGTCTTTAATTAGAGACCATTCTGCAACTCCATTTGGATCGATATGGCTGCTTTTATTGAGCAGAGGACCACACAAGACTCGGCTGTCTCTAACAACTGCCAGGTTAAATGGAAATTAGTGAGGAGAACTTTAACAAAGAGCATCAAGAAGGGCTTCAGTGCATGGTCCTCCCACAAGCAAACAAGGCTCCACCCCTTGGTATTCAGTGGTCCTCCACTGCTCCCCCCCACCAAGCTCCCACCTGACACTGGTTTCCATGGTGATACAGAATCCCTCGGCTGCTGTTAGGCCAGTCAAGTGTTCAGCCATCTCTTCCCTGGCCTGTTCTTTTGAGCCAAAAACCTAAGCCTCACCCTGGCTTCCTGAACTGGGGGTAGTCAGTTTCCAAGATTCTTTCCTGAAGGATCGAGGAAGATTTCAAAGAAAAGAAGGGCTCTTCGAAGGGGCCTGGTTCTGGCAAGACCTCCTCATGGTCTCCTCCTGGGTCCTGCTGGATGAAGGCTGTCATGCCCTCCCTCCACCCACTTAGGGACTTGCATGCCTGCAGCCCTGCCCGCTGCCCCCTTTGAGTGAGCAAGAGTGAGTACAGGAGAGCTGGTAGGGAGGAAGGGAAGGAGGCAGTCAGGCTGCTTTGGGAGACTGGTTTCCTGCAAAGACAGCCGTGCAGCCCTGCTCACTGCAGCCCAACAGCATTTCAGACACCCCTCCCCTCCCCTCCTCCAGGAAACTGGACCTCACAGGGTTCACGGGCCTGCTCTCCAAGGACTCAGTGCCTGGACCGGGGCAGTTCTCTGTGGAAGGACACCTTTGCCTGCTTCCTCTGCCTTTTCCTTCCTCCTCCAATTAACTGGGATGAGCACCTGGGCCTGGAGCCCCTTTCACGCTGGTTCCAAGTTCATGGATTTCCTGGGATAAGGGATCCCTTTGAAGGATTGAGCCTTTGAGGATTTCTGGAGGGTGAGTATAGTGATCACCTCTCTTTGGGTGGAAGGAAGGCACCTTGAGAGTTGTTTCGTATGTTATAATTCAAACGAGAAGACTACCCAATATGTGAATTTTCATGGTACATTTGGGATGTAGGTAAAAAGGAGGTGTCATCCTTTGGGACCTTGCTGGGCTAGAGTGTTAGGCTTTCAGAGGAAAGAGCAGTGATGTCAGCTTAGATTAAATGCAGGAGTAGCCACTGGAACTGTGGGCCTAGAGCCAAAAGGAACGTGCAGGCCCTCTCTTATTAACTATCGAGAATGCCAAATGCAGAGCCCAGGGTGTGTGTGACTTCTCAGGTCATATGCCCATAGACAGACCTGGATTAAGAGACTTGGTGTAGGGACAGGACAGTTGACCTATGTCTGAACAATATCAGTAGAATATAGACATGTCACCATAAGGTCATTTTCTTCACTCAAGTATCTTGAGTTTTTCTAAAGTAACTACTGAGTTTTAGAAGTTACCTTTAGCTGTGTCTGCATCTGGAGAGAAGATAGGTCATAACTGCTGAAACTAGGAAAAGTTACCAAAAACAAACAAACAAACAAAAAAAACTATACAGGCATCAGAAGCACAGATGACTAGATAAACTAAGTTCCAGAGACGGAAACTGTCAGGGTGACTTGCTTACAGCTGACCGTATTTTGCTGGCGGCAGCTGTCAGTTCTGGAGACGGGCTGAGGATCTGAATGGCCTTGGCTGGGGTACTGTTGGGACAAAGAGCAGGGAGCTTCTATTGATTGTACAGGGCTGCTGTGACAAATTGGAAATTTGAAGGGCTTCAGAGTGCATGAGTTTTCCCAGGGGACATCTTCTATATCTTTGGGCTGTTTAGAAGGCTGGAGCTGCTACTGCTAAGTCACTTCAGTCGTGTCCAACTCGGTGCGACCCCATAGATGGCAGCCCACCAGGCTCCCACGTTCCTGAGATTCTCCAGCCAAGAACACTAGAGTTGGAAGGCTGGAACTTGGGCTGAAAGCTTATAGATAGCAGAGTGAAACCATTCGCCATCCTCCCATGCTTGAACACAGCCCCACACCTGCTGCTGTCTCCTCTGAAGATATCTTCCAGGTGTCTAGGCTGTGGGAAAGGGGTAGGATTCTCTGATGGGCATATAGTGAGATCTCCACAACTTTCATGGTGAAAAAAACAGACCTCCCAAGCTCTCAACCGAAGCCCAGAAACAAGGGCAACCCAGAACCTTACTAAAAGGGCCATCTGGCCTTCCAGCTCAGTCTTTGATGGTAGGGTGAGGGGAGGGTCTCCTTACCCACACACTCAAAGATGACCCTTTTCTGGTAGAAGGTATTCTTAAGATTTTTTAATTTAAAATTTGAAATGCCATTTGTTCAAATTGTTAGACACGCAAAGAGAATATAGCCAAGATTAACAAGAAAATCTCAGCAGACCCACTGCCCATCCGATCTTAACTCTATGCAGAACATCTGTGTTCCCCCTAGGACCCTCACATCCCCCCTTACCATCTGTGTGGGAGCAATTCCTCATGCTTTATGAGCATAAGAATGTGATGAGGGATGCTATGCACTAATTTCTCTCATGTAGTTTCAAAAGTTCTCAATTTTAGTACATCAGATCAGTGATCTATAAAAATAATTCAGCATGATCAAATGGGTTTTGCCCCCCAGGAATGCAAGAGCTATTTTAAACCTAGGACAAGAACTCAGTGAATTTCACATTAACAAATAAAGCCAAAAAAGTCATGATCACTGGGATATATGTAGAAACATCTGAGGAAAAAAAATCACAACACCTTGTCATTGTTAAAGGAAGTAGCATCAGCAGACAGTAAACATTGTGCTTTAGTGGTGAAATACTGGAAACATTTCTTCTGAGTTTGGGAAGATGTCCAAAGTCACTACTTTCCCTGAATTATATAGTGAAGGTATAATAAAGTAGAAAGACATGGAAGGCCTAAGGATTCTAGGGAAAGAAAATATGCATAGTGACTATGTATAAAATTCAAAAGTAGCTACAATCTGAGAACAATTTTTTTTAAACAAATCACTGGATATGAGGTTAACATTTTTAAGTCAATTGCATTTCTTCACACAGAAAAGAGGTGGAAGATGAAAAAGAACTGAGTACAGGTGTGTTAGCACTGCAATGAATGAAGTTCAGGTATGGTGTGTATGCACTTTTCTGAGTATACATTGTAATTTTTAGTGAAAATAAAATTGTCACCAGCAGATTTCCACTATAGGGAAAGACCGTTCTTCAGACTCAGCAAAAAACAAACCAATGAAAATGAAAAGGTAACCTATGGAACAGGAGAAAATATTTTCTAATCATATCTAGTAAGCATGGTGTCCAAAACACATAAAGAGCCTGTAAGTCAACTATACTCCAATTAAAGAAACTGTACAACTCAATAACCAAAAGAAAACCACCAAAGCTAAGATGGGGCAGAAGAACTGAATAGACATTTCTCAAGAGCAGTCATACAAATGGCAGATACCTGAGAAGAGGCGCAACACCACTGACCAGGGAAACACAGATCAAGACCGTGAGGTTATCATCGCACCCTTGTTAGAAGGACTTTCAAAAAGAAATGTGTTGGCAAGGATGTGGAGAAAAAGGAAACTTTGTGCACAGTTGGTGGGAAGGTAAATTGGTGTAGTCACCATGGAAAACAGTATGGAGGACCCCACCCCAGGAAAAAAAAAAAAAAACCAAGAAGGGCCCCACTGTTTGAAAACTGGCAGGGGTAGGGAGCGAGGGGAACAAAATCAATGTCAACTTGATAAAAAAAANGGTGTTGGAAAAGACTCTTGAGAATCCCTTGGACTGCAAGGAGATCCAACCAGTCCAATCTAGAGGAGATCAGTCCTGGGTGTTCAGGACTTGGAAGAACTGATGTTGAAGCCGAAACTCCAATCCTTTGGCCACCTGATGCGAAGAGCTGACTCGTTGGAAAAGACCCTGATGCTGGGAAAGATTGAGGGCAGGAGGAGAAGGGGACAACAGAGGATGAGATGGTTAGATGGACATGGGTTTGGGTGGACTCCGGGAGTTGGTGATGGACAGGGAGGCCTGGTGTGCTGCAGTTCATGGGGTCACAAAGAGTTGGACACGACTGAGTGACTGAACTGAACTGATAACATGTTTATCCTCATTAACATCAAAATTCATTGTAGTGTAATTATGACTTGTGTGGGCACTTAACATGTATGCACCCATGAGAAGTTCATCCATGTACCCAACCAGTGCCAGCCAAGGGACTTGATATGGGCTTTGTCTGCAGTGTCCAGCCTAGAAACCAAGATACAGGACTCCACCTTCATTCCTAGTCATAACCCAAGAGTCTTCCCCTGGCCTTGAACTAGAGTCCTCAGCAAGCAATCAAGATACCAATTGTTTCCTGGAACACTCCCCAGCAGAACTCCAAGAGAAGGCTCTGGAGCATGGCTAGCCTGGGCCCCAACCACATAGGTACTGTACTGGACTCAGTGGCCAACCAGGCTATCACTGTGCTCTAGCCAGCTAGACTTGTGGAACGCTGGGAGCCGGGTCTCTACAGCACCCCACTCTGTGGCTCAATAACCCTTGAGTCCAGTACCGTCTTTTAAAAATTGACAAAGAGGGCTTCCTGGTGGCTCAGTGGTAAAGAGTCCGCCTGCCAATGCAGGAGACATGGGTTTGATCCCCGATTTAGGAAGATCCCACATGCTGCAGAACACCTAAGTCTGCACACCACAGCTATTGGGCATGTGCTCTGGGACCTGGGAGCCACAGCTACTGAAGCCTAGAGCCTGGGCTCTACAATGAGAGAGGCTATTGCAGTGAGAAGTCTGCACACCGCAACTAGAGAGAGCCTGTGCACAACTACGAAAACCCAGATGAACCAAAAGTTGGGAAAGAAATCAGTGACATTCCAGATAAAGACTCACCCACCCCCGCCAGCACCTTGAGGGCTTTGATCAGGCTGTTCCGTCTCTCCAGCGCCTAGCAACATCTGAGAAACACTTTCCCCGTGCCCCAGTGTGTCTCTCTCTTTCTCTTTGGAGAATGACATGAGCAGAGATGGCTTTGAGGCGGGACTCATCGTCCGCCCCTCAAACTTTCCTGGGCTTGGGGACCCGAGGGCCGTGAAGGACCAATAATGAAGTAGGAAGCAGGATGTGCCTGCTGCTCTGGTGACCCTGGGTTTCCAGACTGTGGTCCATATTCCGCTGGCAGTTCATGAGATGGTTACAGTGAGAACACTGGGAACCCTTTAATAGTTCTGTTATTAGAAGAGCTATTATGTATTTGAAATAAATAGTAGTTCTCATAGTCTATGATATAATAATTGTATCAGGAATTGTAACGTCAAACACATTGAAAGAAAACACTAATTTAAAATAAATGGGATGTCATTTGGTCTATTGTGTTATAGAGGATACACCCCTCTCCTACACCCACATCAGCGCAAAGGAATCCATCAGAGACTGAAAGCAGGTGGGAAGTGATTGAAGGAGAAACCACACGTTTGTCTCTCAGTCTCTTTGTGACTTCTTTTATTTCCCCTTCAACTTCCATCAACAAGACGGTTTAGTGTCAATCTCAAGACCACATAGAAAGAAACAGCCAGCCTCATGCAGCTCAGAAGGCTCTCGGGGTCCCCTCCTCACTTTGCTCCCTACATAGGAGGTACACAGAGGAGGAGGAACAGAGCGAGGCAGGTCAGCCTCAACTGAAGGGGTCTGTAACCTCCTAAGCGCCAAGTCCCAAGGGCGACACTTGCCTCTAGACCAGACTGCCCACCCCCGCCCCACCTCGCCTTCAGGTCAGTGGCCAGATGGCCCCGGAGCTTGCCCTCTGGGGGAGAATCAGGTGGAACATGGCCCTTTAAAGGGGGCAGCTTCCCACAGACCATGTTATGTTTCACACTGTATTAACAGAATCTGAACCCTCTGCATCAGCATCCACACAAGACTCCACACAAACACCCTGGACCGTCCTGGGGACGCTGAGTGCTGTTTGTGACCTGGAACAGGTTCCTCTGGCCTGCGATATGAAGACTGCAACTGGAAACTCTGAAAGCCTGTTCACCTCTGGACATCAGGTGGCACTGAAGAATAATTGCCACTCGTTGCTTTTTGAGGGACAAATCAAGGTTCTTTCATGGTGACATTTTGTCCTTGGAGACCACCTAACATGGGCTGAGGTCACAGATGTGGTGTGATTTATTTTGGGAGAAGGTTCCAGCTGAGAAGGAAGCCAACTCAGTGGGCCTTTTGTGCTTGTTATGACATGGAAAAAAAGGCACCTCTTGCTTGAAACTGCCATCAAATACAAGCATAGAATATGTGGTAGGGTGGGGAGTGACATCAAAGGCCAAACAAAATGAGCTCTGGGGCAACATGGAGCTGTGGGTCCAAGGGGTCCCGAGATAATAGGAGAAAAGCCAAGCGGCAGGGCAGGGACAGCCAGCGATGAAGGAATCTCGACCCCTCTTAGCACGTTCAGAGATCTCCAGCCCAGCAGCTTCCCCAGGAGACAGGACTGTCTTAGAATCCTCCTCTGCAAGGCCTTGTCACCTGACTTGTGTGTCTGATGCTCGAGTTATGAGTGGGTCATTTTCCAGATGAAGAGTTGCTGTTTGGTGGACAATTTAAAGATATTGTGGGCTATTTTGGGTTTGCATCTAAGATTTCCTCTGAGGTTCCTGTAGTCAAGGTCACAGCAGAGGCAGACACTGGTCCATGTCTAACAGGGGCTGGTGGCAGAAGAGGTCTGCGAAGGAGACTGGCACTTAAGGCAAGTGTGGTGGGCAGTGGCCCAGAGGTCATGTGATCAGGACACAAGTCACACCCTCAGACCCATCCCATAGAAGCCAGATCCACGAGGAACCGTGCACAGCCCGGGCTTTCCCGGGTGACGCTAGTGATGGAGAACCCGCTGCCAGTGCAGGAGACAGAAGAGACTAGAGTGATCCCTGGGCCAGGAAGGTCCCTTGGAGGAGGGCACACAGCCCACTCCAGTACTCTCGCCTGGAGGGTCCCACGGACAGAGGAGCCTGGAGAGGGGCTGCAGTCCTTGGGGCCGCACAGGGTCGGACATGCCTGAGGTGACTTAGTCCTGCACAGCACACACGCCACTCAGATCCTACTCACCCCACAGCCCCAGACTGTAAGGTAAGAGGTTTTTTTGTTGCAGCTGTATGGAAACCACACCCTTAAGATGCGGGAAACACTCTTCCTGGGTGCTGTGCATATGAGATGACACCCTCATCTGACCCGCTCCCTAGCCCACACGGTCTATTACTGTACAACCTGCGCATCAAGGCTGCATAGGACGGCACGGTGAGACACACACAGACCAGAATCAACACAGAGCAGCTTCCACTTCCCACAGAGCCCAATCGGTGGGCCTGCAGCACACCTGCAGCCCTGGGGTTAGCACCAAACAGCTGGCATGCCCTGGCAGAGGGCATTCTGAAACGCTCCTGGGATGGCCACAAAGGTGGCACGTGGAGACCAACTCCAAGAGATGCTTCAGTCAGAGACACAGGAGGCCAGGACCCTGACCCAGAGGGGAGCACAGAGTATCAGGCCTGGATTCTGCTCCATACATAGATTAGGAGTACTCCGGCCAAGGTTGTTGGTTTTTTTTTTTTTGGATAAAAACTCCTTTAAAAGAACAAATGTCTTTAGGTACACAGCAAAGTTGAGAGGAAGGCATAGACAATTCCCACGTGCCTCTCCCCACCCCCATGCACAGACTCCTGTATTATCCGCAGCTCACACCACTATAGGGATGTTAACTAACACTTGTAATGTTTGGTGAACTGACACATCACTGTCCAGAGCTGACCTTAGGTTTACTCTTCATGCTGTACATTCTGTGTGTTCCAACAGCCGTATGATGACATATACCTATCGTGGTCAGAGATGGTATTTTCAGGGTCATGTGTGGTGTTTTCACTGACTAAAAACCCTGTGCTCCCCCTATACCTCCGCTTTTGTTTCTCTTAAGTGGTCTCAGTTTCGGCTTCCACTGTTCTCTCTCTGCCTGCAGGTCTTTGACCCTGAACTTATTTGTAGTACCTTCTGGGCAACCCACTCCAATGTTCTTGGTGGGAGAAGCCCATGGACAGAGGAGCCTGGCGGGCCTGCAAACTCCATAGTGTTGCAAAGAGTTGAACAAGATCGAAGCAACTTAGCACACAGGCACTGGGCTCTTCTCTCGACCAAGTTCAGAGAGCCCGGGGTAAGGACTGTTCCAGGACATGAAGACCGTGTTCTAGGTCTAGTGTTGGGAGGTCCCGCCCCACTCTGGTTGCAGGTGAATCACTGAGCACCCGCTCCCCACAAAGGGTCTTCAGTGCCACCATCACCGAGGACTCTCCCCTCCACTGTAAGAGGCGGTGTGCACTCTGAGGCTTACGCTCTTCTCTGCAGGCTTGGTCACTTTCAGCACTGGTAAGAAACAGGAGCAATAGTGTCACTCAGGGAACCACTTCCTTAGATCAATGTCACCGTGAGAATAGGGAGTTTCTACATTTGATGCCTCTGATGAGATGCCACGGGAAAGCCTCTCTTCAATTCTGGGATGCCAGGAAGGGAATTCCCATCAATCTGAGAGGGTGAATCTATTTGACTTTGCTCCAAACAACCTAACCCTCCAGAATTAGGTCACTTCATCACTCCTGGTGCTGCAGCCACTGAGAACTCTCAGGGGAAGCGCCTCTCCTGGTCCTCCCGTCACCCACCAAGAAACACCAATACACATTGTGCAACACCTTTTCCTTCAGAGACTCCACACTGTGTTCCCAGCAAGAACGGCCCCCTACCCCCACCCCCTCCAAGCCTCCATCCTGTTGAGTAGGGCCTCCAGTCCTTTAGAGCTGAACTGGAGGTGGTTAAGCACAAAGTCCCCTGGAAGAGTCTAAATTGATGGTGAGGGGCCACACCCACTTCTGCCCCATGGTTCCTGGCCTCATGGGTTCTTCCTACTGGAAGACAGCACCGCAGAGTTCTACTTGACCTGAATTCTGAATCCTGAGGATGGCACTCACCCTCACGGAGCCCTGCCTGAGCTCATGTTCTGGTGACACAGACAGCAGGCCATTGCTTAATCGGGACAATTCTGGGGTGCTGTAAGCAGATGGCCTGCCTTGGTTTAGCACCTTGGGACCCTGCAGTGTGATTTTCTCTCATGGTGGTTTACCATGAGCTCCACGATGTCCCCTTCCCCACCAGTCACACCTCCCACACCTTAGGGTCTGCCTGACTGTATGGCCCAAGCGTCAGGGCTCATGCCTCACAGCCCAGACCCTCCGCAGAGCCCACCCCTGCTCTCAGCCTCACACAAAGCTGGTGGCCTCCCTCGTGTCATCTGGTGCAACAATCGACCTAGACTTGGAGAGTGGCTTCTAGAACCCCGACAAGCCTAGCAGGCACAGTGGTTCTTTACTGTTCTAGATGCAAGATACGATTTGTCTTTTTCCTTTGCAGAGATGTCCCAGGACGTCTTGACTTCTTGGTTCTAAGCGTCCTTACTGAAAAAGCAAGCTCCCTTCACGATGTCCCCTTCCCCACCAGTCACACCTCCCACACCTTAGGGTCTGCCTGACTGTATGGCCCAAGCGTCAGGGCTCATGCCTCACAGCCCAGACCCTCCGCAGAGCCCACCCCTGCTCTCAGCCTCACACAAAGCTGGTGGCCTCCCTCGTGTCATCTGGTGCAACAATCGACCTAGACTTGGAGAGTGGCTTCTAGAACCCCGACAAGCCTAGCAGGCACAGTGGTTCTTTACTGTTCTAGATGCAAGATACGATTTGTCTTTTTCCTTTGCAGAGATGTCCCAGGACGTCTTGACTTCTTGGTTCTAAGCGTCCTTACTGAAAAAGCAAGCTCCCTAAATCCTCGGAGAATTTCTCTCCCACCTTCTGAGGTGCAGTGTCTTACCAAGTCCTCCTACACGCTGGCCCCTCTAATTCATCATGCACGCTGAGCACGGTGTTGATGTGATGGGATTCTTCTTCTTCAGGACACTTGGTCATTTCAGTCATTTGAAATAAAATATAATAAGATGAGGAAGTTTATGAAGTCCTGGGAGAAAACTGGATGCATATTGTTGAAAGCTCTGAATGGCAAAGGGTGCTGATCCTATTGCCCTGCTGAGATGTAAGTTAATGCATCTGCCAAACCAATGGGCATATAGAACACAGCTGACGCTCCTGAGTAGCCCCTGCTCTACCAAGGATGCTGTGCCTGCCACAGCAGCTAGGATCAGGACTTCAGGCTCACGGTGGTCTATCGTCATCCTGCAGAATCTCTCCAGTTTCTGTGGTGGGAAATGAACACCCTGGGGGTGTAATGACGACAGCCACTCCTGCATCTTGAGCATCCTCAAGGATAGTCTGGATCTTGGCCATTACCCTGGGATACAGTATTGTTCGGGAGTTATTTTTGCTGGGAGAAAAGACAGCTTAAGCTGCTTCCACTTGGCCTTGCCTACAATGATAGCTTGTTTCACAGCAAAGAACAACATGTGTCATTCCACATCAAGGATGTCACATTCCCAGTCGTGGATCCAGGTTCTAGAGATAAGGCAACAAGGTGTGTCTGCAGACGTAGTGGCCCTAGAGAAAGCTGGGCTCTGACCAAGTGCCCATTTAAAACTTGGCCCCAAATGTCCTTTAATCAGAAGTCACAATGAAAGTGGCTAGAGGGTTTTGGGTATCAAAGAGTTTTGACTCTAAAACAATCCTTGAAGTGGCCGAGTTCCTTTCTTCCTCACGGTATTGTTTGGAGTAAATGGCCATAGGTCTTCTTGGGAAAGACCTGGGTCAAATCCCAAGAAAATATATTTGTGTTGTGGATTCTTTGGGTATCTGATCACTTCTTTAGTCAATAGGTGCTGGGTCTAAAAGCCGTCTTAGGTCTAGGAATTGTGAGATATTTTAACCTATGATTGCTCTATCTCCTGTTTATAATTCTCACTTCCTTTTGATCATATCCATAGGCTAAACTAGATATGCACCCAAGTAGGATACAGCTTAGTATCTCACAGGTTCTATTAAGTCATTTCTACTGTGCTTTGAAGGCCACGGCCTCTTGGCTGCAACAGTGGCCTTTCCAACCATCAATGGGTAGGTGCTGCCCTCTGAGTTGGGGTGTGGAGCAATCCCCACTGCTGATCGGTGACCTGAGCTCCATGAGTGCGGCTGCCATCGGCCCTTCCGCAGGGGAGCCGCCACGGCACTCAATGATGCTGTGCCCTTCTCAGAGCATCGCTGGTGGCCTTCCTGAAGCCATGTCATCCAGGCCTTTGCAAGGGCATCATCTTCTGGTCTCACATAAATACACACTCTCCCTAGCATGCTAACTTTCCCGGGCCCCTTCCATTCCTCTCTGCTGTCTGCCAGGGCAACTCAAACATTCCAGTTAGAAACCTGGGGAGACTCTGGCTGAGCAAGGGGCCAGTGCAATGGGTTTTCTGTTGCCTCAGGTGTTTAGGGCTGTCAGAGGAAGGGGTAGAGATGAGGATTCCCTTCTGCTGTCCCTCTTCAAGAGTGCCTCCACCTCCTCTAAGGCAGCTGAGATACCACTGGGCTCTACAACCCATTCTTTCCATATAACCAATTAACATAGAGAATACCATTCCTTGTTGAGGGGACTGAACTTCCAAATAAGAGTAAGTCTTGTCTTCCTAGCATCAACAATACCATTGACCTTGCTATGGAAGGAACCATTTTGAAACTCAAGACCATATACCTGAGATCAATGAGAGTCATTGATTAGAACTTCTCACCTTGCAACCGTAGATAGCCAGAAGCCCCCAAGAGGGCCCCGGTTTGTCTTCCCTGATATTCACCCATGTGTCCAAAGGTTGTGGCTGCTATATCACAAAGACGTACAGCCGAATAATCAAGCTTTATGGCAATTCTTCCACTGAGCGGGCAGTGGATATAGTTCTGGGTGCTAATGAACACAAGTTTCCAATCTCATTGATAAGCAGCACTTGGCAAGACTATAGGAAGATGGGAGTTCCTCAAAAGAAAGGTGTCTCCCCTTCTTGGGTAATTTCCCTCAATTCAGCTCCTAGCCTCTCTGGCAGTTGTCTCAACTTGTACCCTTCTTGCATCTCTAGAAATTTGTTTTCCCCTAAAAATTTGCATTGCAAGATGTAGGAAAAGGGATTAAGTTGTTTTAACATCTCTATATTCTTAGTGTAAAAGCAAAGGAAAAGAGTGGCTTAAAAATAAGACCAAGCTACCTGAGATTTCCTTCACAGAAGAGGTATTTTAAGAGTCAAGTGTTATCCTTGCAAATAGACTGTGTAGAGATTTTAAGTTCTTTGTATCCTTTTGAGGTTTAGTTATAGTAAGCTGTACTGTAATTGAGCACATGATCTAACACCACCATTTAAACTCCTTTAGCGTCTCAAACCAGAAAAGGCGATGGCACCCCACTCCAGTACTCCTGGCTAGAAAATCCCATGGATGGAGGAGCCTAGTAGGCTGCAGTCCATGGGGTCGTGAAGAGTCGGACATGACTGAGCGACTTCATTTTCACTTTTCACTTTCCTGCATTGGAGAAAGAATTGGCAACCCACTCCAGTGCTCTTGCCTGGGGAATCCCAGGGATGGGGGAGCCTGGTGGGCTGCCGTCTATGGGGTTGCACAGAGTCGGACATGACTGAAGAGACTTAGCAGCAGCAGCAGCCTCTCAAGCCATGGAATAGCTACCTACCTTGTCTGGACACCCTCTTGTGTTTATGGCAACCATGGTTACAGAGAGGGGTCATCTATGAATGTGGAGCTGAAATCAAGAAACCCAAAGGGTTGGGAAAATTCCCAGAGTAAATTCAAACCAACACATTCGTGCCCACAATCCCTACCTCTAAGGCAATGATTTCGAAAAAGTTCCATTTGTTTATTCAGATAGCCAGGCAGCTCACATTTAGGCTTTTTGTTGGATATTTCACATAGAATAGAACAGTCCTTTTATCTAGTTCTTCAGATAGCTATTTTAGAGAGGTATGCCTCTTCTAAGGTTATGTCATCAAGAACAGATAATTGCATCTGAGTACATAGCTTAGTTAAGTGAAAGTTATAAGAAAGTCATAACACCCGAGGAACAAAGAATTCCCATGAGGACAGAGCTGGAAGGGGGGTAAGTCATACATCTCAAACCATGGATTTTCATGACGTCAGTTAGAATCCGCTTATTCCAGTTGTGCAAGTGGACATGATCTTCCCTCTGGGGATGGGCACGGCACCTTCTGGATTAGACTATGGCACATAGGTTATGATTAGACCAGACTGTGGCATATAGCAAACTCTGAGAGATAGTGAAGGACAGGGAAGCCTGGTGTGCTGCAGTCCAGGGGAGGCAAAGAGTCAGACATGAGCTGGAGGCTGGACAACATAGGTCTAAAAGCCTAAGTTACTGTGGACATGACTCTCAGCTTTTTTGCATCAAGAGTGGAGGGATTTCTAGTTTCATAAACTAGAAACTTAGCAAACCTAGCAAGTTTCATAAACTTGCTAAGGCTGCCCTTATTCCCACATGATCAGCCTGCTTTTGAGTACACAGCTTAGTTAAGTGAAAGTTATAAGAAAGTCATAACACCCGAGGAACAAAGAATTCCCATGAGGACAGAGCTGGAAGGGGGGTAAGTCATACATCTCAAACCATGGATTTTCATGACGTCAGTTAGAATCCGCTTATTCCAGTTGTGCAAGTGGACATGATCTTCCCTCTGGGGATGGGCACGGCACCTTTCTGGATTAGACTATGGCACATAGGTTATGATTAGACCAGACTGTGGCATATAGCAAACTCTGAGAGATAGTGAAGGACAGGGAAGCCTGGTGTGCTGCAGTCCAGGGGAGGCAAAGAGTCAGACATGAGCTGGAGGCTGGACAACATAGGTCTAAAAGCCTAAGTTACTGTGGACATGACTCTCAGCTTTTTTGCATCAAGAGTGGAGGGATTTCTAGTTTCATAAACTAGAAACTTAGCAAACCTAGCAAGTTTCATAAACTTGCTAAGGCTGCCCTTATTCCCACATGATCAGCCTGCTTTCTTTGGGTTAATAGAGATTTTTATTTAAATCTTCCATGAATGGCTTATCTTCCACTCAGCATTTTTTCCCTCCTGAAACGGGAAAGCTGACAGGGATCAGAGAACTTAATGAACCTAGGAACTCATTGCTGGCTTCAAAGAAGAGTGTAAAATCCATTATAGCTCCCGGGTGGTGCTATGTGTTCTGTTGACCATGGAGACGTAATACCCAAGTTCTCATATGCTTTCTGTATCCATGAAAGCCTGAGGAGTCAGTGAATAGCTAGAAGATTCTTGCTGCCCAGCTGTGGCGAGTGAGGCTAACAAGCCACCTTCAGATTCAGCTCCTTCAGGGCTGCCTCGCGTGAGACTGCTCTTCCCACAATCACACCCTTCTCAGGGCGTCAACAACCGATGACCCAGAAGGTGGCAATGCAAGGGTCTGGCTGTTCTGACCCAAGGATTTGGATCTAGATTCAAGTTCAGTCTTTCCTCTGTCTGATCCCATGTCTTCCCTCTTCTTGACTCAGGTTCTGGGCCCAGTACACATCCTTTTTTCTTTAAAAACTTTACTGGACTTGCTTTAGAATAGTTCTGCTGTACAGCACCAAAATGAATCAGCTGTAAGTATACATATATCCCTCCTTTAAAAAAAAAAAATTATTTCCCATTTAGGGCTTCTCTAAAGGCTCAGTGGTTTAAAAAAAAATAAAAGAATCCACTTGCCAATGCAGGAGATGTGGGTTTGATCCCTGAGTCAGAAAGATCCTCTGGAGAAGGAAGTGGCAACCCACTCCAGTGTTCTTGCCTGGAGAACCCCATGGGCAGAGGATATTGGAGGACTACAGTCCACGGGGTCACAAAAGAGTTTGGACCTGACTGAGCAGCTAAGACAACAACCCATTTAAGTCACTACAGGGCACTGAGTAGAGTTCCCTGAGCTATATAGTAGGTTCTCGTTAGCTATTTTATACATAAGATAGGCATCCATCCTTTCTATAGGACCATTTCTCAACATCTGCTCGTGGAGAAGACAACCCATGAAAGAACAGAAATATGAGATTCGGAGAAAAACCATAAAAGTTAGGGAGGAGGACGAAGGACATTTGGTCATTTGCCATTTTGCGCTGGTTCTTCTTGTCCATCTCCAGACAGCTGCAGAGGAGGTCTTGGTAATGCCTTGTTCCATCACTGGCAGGAAGCCACACTACATGCTGGTCTTCCGTGAAACTAAGTTTGGTCCCACTACCTGTTGAAAGCTATCAAAACACTTCCTATCTGCTCGTGGAGAAGACAACCCATGAAAGAACAGAAATATGAGATTCGGAGAAAAACCATAAAAGTTAGGGAGGAGGACGAAGGACATTTGGTCATTTGCCATTTTGCGCTGGTTCTTCTTGTCCATCTCCAGACAGCTGCAGAGGAGGTCTTGGTAATGCCTTGTTCCATCACTGGCAGGAAGCCACACTACATGCTGGTCTTCCGTGAAACTAAGTTTGGTCCCACTACCTGTTGAAAGCTATCAAAACACTTCCCACCCATCTCTCTCATGGCCTTCGGCCAAAGGCAGAAGTCAGATCATTCGGATCCTAACCAGCACAGTGATTCCAGTTAGAGGCTTGAGACTAATCTGTAGAGTTACTTATACTCTTTTCATTGCCTGGTAAGTTACAGGAATATCTGACTTCACACATGTACTGTACCTCTGAAGAGTCTGCATAGGATCCACTAGCTCAATGTAGCAGCAAAATAGCGCTCATAAACAGGACTAGGTTCTGATTAGGAAAACATAAGAACATGCCTCCAAATCCAGCTGGGTCTTATTGTGAGAAGCCAGGTGGCTTTTTAGTCTAGTTATAAAGCTTTGTACCTGACTGAATGTACTATATGTAGCTCCAGCAAGAAGTGTTTGTGCTAGCCCAAATTCCTCCTCGCTCAGAGAGCAGGAAAAAGTGAAGAATAAAAATCAAGCAGTCCATGACTGTTCATCACAACTATGGCTGATGAATTTAAACTTGATTGCTGGGCCTCCAGAGAAGAGCTTGTCCAGGGCGAGAGACATCACTGACCACTTTCCATTTGGATTATCCCTACGCTGCAGGAATCCAAGCTTGCACAGCCTGTGTGAACAGTGAGCTACCAGAAATTCTATGTCGCCATAGTCACTAACTTTGGAGGTTTCTGGGTATTCTTAAAGAGAAACAGTCCACTGGATGGGAGGTGGTTTCTTTTTTGAAAAACGTTTTAGTTGGAGGATAATTGCTTTACAGTGCCATGTTGGCTTCTGGTCCACACCAGTGTGAATCAGCCATAGTACACATCTATCCCCTCTCT
>SJXQ01004136.1:82056-92556 GCA_006408695.1 Aepyceros melampus | reverse complement strand
CGAGCCTCACTCCCACCCACCCCCTTCCTGTTCCTCTAGACTGTCACAGAGCACTGAGCTGAGCTCCCTGTGTTGTACAGTAACTGATAGGAGGCAGTTTTAAGTCTGGAAGTCTAGTAGTGACCCCTTGTTCTCTCTGTTCCCGAGGGGCCCTGTGGGACAGTGTCCTCTCCCAGGCTCCAAGTATACGTGACAAGTAATCTTCTGTGACTCTCATCTGTCCGGCAGTATCACCATGGTGTCTGTGTCAGGTGGGGGGGGCGCAATGATTAAAACAATGCACAGCAGTAGCCATAGTCTGAGAAGGAACACTCACAGTGTCTTTGTTTTGGCTTAAGTTTCAAATGATGAACATAAGGAATCAGAAATAAGAGGATGAAGATAAGCATACAGAGACACGTTCAGGTGGCTGCTAGGTTGTGTCAGTAAGTAGTGGGCAAGATTAGTAGATGTCAAGGGAATAAAGAGATGCTGGGGAAGTCAGAAAGCCAGTATTATTTCACTATCTGGAGAGAAGCAGTAATTCCCCACAAATTCCCCACAGTCAGCAGCTCAATTTGACACTTTGGGGCTGGAAGCTGTCTCCTCTCTGCAGGAGTCACCTTCTAGGAAGTTCTGGAAGTAGGAGAGAAGGCGGCCTCCAGGCTAGGGACCCTGGGACACAAGAACCGCCTAGCAGTGAGCTGCCTTGGTTGCTGTCTGACCTTCTATACCCCCTTGCCTAGGCACCAGGGAGATCAGAAATCAGAAAATGCCAGTGGGCACAGATGAGAAACAGCCCCAAAGAAGGTCCATCCTATGTTGCCTGGGGAAAGGATGCCCAGCTTGGCAGGATCCCCTTAATCACACCTTTCTGTTTGTTTGTTTTTTTAATTGATGACCCCCTAGCATGGAAGTAAAGGAGTCACTTTTTAAAAATCCTGGCTGCAGTGGGTCTTCATTGCAGTGCACAGTCTTCTCTTGTGGCTCTAGAGTGTGTGGGCTTAGTATTTGCTGTGCCCAGGCTCAGTAGCCCAAGCTAAGCCCTGTGGTTATGTGGGAATCTCTGACCAGGGATTGAACCTGTAGCACCTACATGGGAAGGCAGAGTCTTCACCACTGGACCAGCAGGAAGTCCACACCTGCCTGTTCTTTAGTTGGGAAGAGTCAAGCTCCTCCCCTACCCTGTGATCAGGTTTTCGGCAGAGTTCACGGAGAACCTTTTTTCTGCAGAGTGAGGAGGAGGCCCTTTCTCCCAGAGCCTGCAGGCACGATGCCCATGTCCACCTCCCTTCCCTCCTGGGGATGGCAGCTCTCCTTCCTGCCCCGAGGAGACCCTGGGGTAACACCGGTGGGATTGACCAGAACAGCATGGCAGGAGCTTTATCAGCTGAACTGACATTTGACTTACAGCTTCTAAGTGTGCTATGCTTTCTGAACAAATGGGCTTTGACCACCTGCTAAAACAAAAAAATCAGTAGGAATCAGTCTTAAAATATTCAGAAGCCTAAGAACAGCCCCAAATTGCACAGTCATATCAAGATCCAGAAACATTCCTGGGCTTTCAGACCACACCAGGCCAGTCTCATCTCCTAGTGTCTGGTGGAAAGACTAGGATTCCTACAGGAACCATTCAGGAACCCCCTGCCCTGAGAACTCAGCCTTTAACCTCACGCCACAGGATAGAGACTGATCCAGGTTTTGCCTCTGCAACAGAGGAAGGCCACATGGGCGGAAGTGCCCAGTTTTCCTTTCATGGAGAAGGATGTGGAATCCAGGGCTTAGGCACAAGGCAACAGCCCCATTCTGCCACAGTTTAAGCCCAAATCCTCACTACAGGCAGGTTGCCTTCAGAGAGGACTTCTCCAGGAGCCTGATCCTTCTGGTTATTTCAGGCTATGATCTAAGTCCTCAATTATGAAAGGCAGGAGGAGTTGAGATTTGATTTGTGTTAGAGTGTCATGGGCTCAACATTACTTGCAAAGACTCAAGTACTGAGTCGTATCAGGGACATTTGAAACTTTCTTGTTCCTCATTCACTGCCACAGAATTTTTAAAACTTTTGAGTAAACTGGTATACAACATATATTCTGCCTTGGGCTCCTTCGGGTTGTCTAATATCACTTCATAGCAATAATAATCCTCTCTTAAAAACAATCACAGCAAATCTGAACCCGTCTGTATTTCTCGACCGAGGCCAAGAGTTGTATTTCACCAGCCATGCTGGGGATGGGGGACTCAGTCAAAACTGGCACATTGACTTTTGGAAAAAGGTTCTTTCATGACCTGGTTTCCCCGCAAACCCCTAGTTTTAGGGCGTTCATCACCACCAGGGGCACAGAAACTCAAGACGGTACTTTCAGCCATGCTCGTGCGACCACCTACCTTGGAGGTCCCTCTCACACTGGGACCTACCGTGACTCAGTTCTCAGGTCAAAAGCAGGCTAATCTTGGGACATTGTTTCTCCCCCGTGACCATCGGGAGTTTGGTTTTGTTACAGACTTAAGAACTGGGCACTTTAATGCATTTACCAAAACAGCTTATCCAGTGGTTCACTTTTGGAGCTCTAGCTAACAGTATGCATGCTGAAGCGTTTGAGGGTGATCTGTACTGATGTCTGTAACTTACTTCACATGCATCTCCCTTTTTTGTAAGATATATTTTTAAAAGTTTTACAATGTTGTTGGTTTCTGCCATACAACAGAATGTTTTGTTTTCAGGAAAACAAAACCCCAAGCAGACACCCACCCCCATGACCAAACAAAACAACTGAGCACCTTAAATCTCAACAGTTCTCATGTAGGGCGGACAACTCTGGAAGTCAGTTATCAGAACAGGGTAGGGACTTCAGCAAAGATTTTTAAGACTTTTGATGAGGACCATTTTTAAAGTCGTGGTTGCATTTGTTACAATGTTGCTTCTGTTTTATATTTTAGCTTTTTGGCCACAGGCATTGGAAAGACAGTTATGACCAACCTAGACAGCATATTAAAAAGTAGAGACATTACTTTGCCAACAAAGGTCCGTCTAGTCAAGGCTATGGTTTTTCCAGTGTATGGATGTGAGAGTTTGACTGTGAAGAAAGCTAAGTGCAGAAGAATTGATGCTTTTGAACTGTGGTGTTGTAGAAGACTCTTGAAAAGTCCCTTGGACTGCAAGGAGATCCAACCAGTCCATCCTAAAGGAGATCAGTCCTGGGTGTTCATTGGAAGGACTGATGTTGAAGCTGAAACTCCAATCCTTTGGCCATCTGACGGGAAGAGCTGACTCATTGGAAAAGACCCTGATGCTGGGAAAGATTGAGGGCAGGAGAAGGGGACAGCAGAGGATGAGATAGTTGGATGGCATCACCAACTCAATGGACATGGGTTTGGGTGAACTCCAGGAGTTGGTGATGGACAGGGAGGCCTGGCGTGCTGCAGTTCATGGGGTCACAAAGAGTTGGACACAACTGAGCGGCTGAACTGAAGTGGGATCTCAGTTCTGGACCAGGGATTAAACCCACAACCCCTACACTGGAAGGCAAAGTTCTAACCACTAGACCTCCCGGGAGGTCCCAGGACTTGATTCCTTTTAAAGGTCACTCCCCTCATCTGTGGCCCACCCTAAAGGTGCTCTCCAGTCCTGGGTAGGCAGATACTGTGCTCATGAAGGAGCTGCATTCCCAGAGCTGCCCTGTGATGGCTGGGGATCTACCGGTAGGTGCCCATTGGTGCTCTTGCAAACAAGCTGCAGAGGGAGGTGTAGTCATTCCCCCAGATCCAGCCAGAGGGATGCTCTCTGCTGGACGCCATGCCATCAGTGACCCACACTAAGTGCCCAGGGGGACCTTCTGCCCCTGCGTACGTTTTGACTGAGTGCCTCTTTCAGAAGCACAGCTGGTACCAGCCTTTCATGTGGTTGATCTGCCAGGCTTCCCTTCACGGTGACAAAGTCTTTGTGCTGCAGCTGGAAGACAGGCTTCTGGTTCAGGTCTAACGACGCTGCTTTGGTGCTCTTGCAAACAAGCTGCAGAGGGAGGTGTAGTCATTCCCCCAGATCCAGCCAGAGGGATGCTCTCTGCTGGACGCCATGCCATCAGTGACCCACACTAAGTGCCCAGGGGGACCTTCTGCCCCTGCGTACGTTTTGACTGAGTGCCTCTTTCAGAAGCACAGCTGGTACCAGCCTTTCATGTGGTTGATCTGCCAGGCTTCCCTTCACGGTGACAAAGTCTTTGTGCTGCAGCTGGAAGACAGGCTTCTGGTTCAGGTCTAACGACACTGCTTCTGAGAAAACACTCCCAAGACACCCGGTGTCAGAGGGAGAGCAGCCCAGGACTGGGAGTTCATCATCTTTTTTTTTTTTGGTTTACTTTAAGCAGACAGTTGCCTGCCTGGGGCACAGCTGACCAAGGGGCAGCTGGCCCGCAGATCATCCGGGTTAGCAAATGCCTGGCCCTTCTCACCAGCACCGTGTTTGGTTGTCTGCATTGTTGTTTAGTTGCTAAGCCGTGTCCAACTCTTTTGTGACTCCACAGACTGTAGCCCACCAGGCTCCTCTGTTGATGGGATTTCCCAGGCAAGAATGCTGGAGTGGGTTGCCATGCCCTCCCCTCCAGGGGATCTTCCTGACCCAGGGATGGAATCTGCATCTCCTGCATTGGCAGGAGGGTTCTTTACCACTGAGCCACCTGGGAAGCGCAGTTGTCTGCCTGGTGGTGTGCTAATCCTCAAGAACAGAGGAGATTCCCCCTCCCCTCCCAAGAGGGTCTCAGTGTGGATGGTGGAACCAGGCCCCTTATCAGCAAGTGAGTCACTAACTCCAGTCAACCTCACTAGACAAGGACCAAGACCGACAGCAGATCTGCTCACAGGTAACTGAAGTCACCCCACCTGCACGGCACCAGGTGGAGGTGAGGCTCGGCAAGGACCAGTCCAGTGAAGCATCAAGGTCAGGGTCCTTCATTACACTTCAGACCCAATTGCCAAACTCCAACCACTCAGGAGCCAGACTTAACAAAGAAGGTCCTGGCTGGAGGTTTCTCCACAGTCCCCTCCTTCTTGTAGGACTCATCCTGTAGGCCGGACACTGCCAACCTTTCTGCAGAACAGTTCACTTTGGATCCCCCGCTTACTTCCAGCCCGTGGGCAATGCTTGGTGATATTTGGGCCAACTTTTGGTGTTTTAAGTTACTTCAGCATTAAGTTACTTGAACGCTCAACGCTCCTTTGACAAATGGAATCCTTATTAGCTCCCAAGCTAGACTCAAGCAGAAAACTATGAAGCAGAAGAAACACAGCTCTAAGGAATCCCTGAATGTCTTAGTCTGTCACTTAAAAAAGACGGAGGCCATGGGGAAGGGGAGGGCAAATAGCTAACAGCTGAATGTGAACCCTAGCAAACCTCCAAATCATAGGGAATCTGAGCCAGGTCTAAGGGCCTGCTTCAAGTGCAAGGTGGGCCAGGTCAGTCTACTCAGCTCCCACTTGGATCCAGAGTGAGGCCATCAGACCCTTTGTGGGCCCGTGGTCCATTTGTGTTTCGTTCCACTGGGACCTGAAGTTGTGAGGGACTCTGGTCTTGGGTAGTAAAAGCCTTGTGACCCCATGGACTGTACAGTCCATGGAATTCTCCAGGCCAGAATACTGGAGTGCATAGTCTTTCCCTTTCTCCAGGGGATCTTCCCACCTCTGGTCTTGGAAGCAACCACTATTCCTTAATCCTACGAGCAGAGGCTTGAGCCAAGCTTTCTCCCCACAAAGCCTGGCCTTTCTCGCTCGGTACTCTGGGATCCTCCGAACATTCTTACCGACCTGACATTTATACCTAATACCTATCAAGTGAGGTTTTGGAAAGATTTTGCTTTTTTGCTCTTAACTCCTATATCCTGACGAGTCTCAGTAGGGAACAGAGAAATGAGGCTCATGGGAGAACACCGGCGAAGACAGCCACAGGACTTGTTCTCCATTGGAGCCTGCACATGGAGACTTCTGAATCAGGTGTTACAGGCAGCACTGCCCCTGGGGAGTAATGAGTCTGTCCTCTGGGCACCTGGAGCCTCCCAGTGTCCACCATGGGGGCCACCTCGGCTCCCTAGTGCCCTGCATGCACTCGTCTAAGGGCCCCAACACAGACATCATGGGACAGTGTCAGACCCCCAGTGATGGGACCCTGCCCACTGCATAGTCTAACCTGATGAGCTGCTGAACACTTACACCTCAGGTACATCAATTGCAGCCATTCAAGGCCTAGTTTTATAACAGTCTTTAATATTGTTACTTCTCTGAGAATTAGAAACCATCACCCACCAACACAAACCCTTATTGTTTGGGAACAGCTAAATGACTGGCAAAACCCTCAAGGGGACTTCTCTCAGCCATAATAGAGGGCAGGGCAACTTGCAGAAGCTACAGTGAAAAGCCAGGATTGTGATCGACACAAAATGAGTTTAATGGCTTCTTCTAATGAAGAAACATAAACTGTGGATTGTGGTATTTTCTTCACCAAAAAGGAAGTTTAAAATGCAGCAATGTTTACAGCAGCTAGGCAACACTCTGCATTGTGAATCTCCTCCCCAGGATGCTGGTTAGAGACAATTGCTAGTCCCGTGCATCTCCACGCTCTCCATAAGGAGCCCTGGCCTCACCTGCATCTGAAATGCAGCTAATGGCTATTTGAGGCAGCGTTCAGGGGCTGTCTCGAGCAATCTAGCTAGCACTTCATGGCCAGCTGATTTTCTGCTCCTGTACTCAGTGGTTTAGTCCTTGTCCCCCAGCTTTGGGCCTATGTCACACTGTGAGGGTGCCTGCGAATGCCTCAGAAGCTCTTACCTATCCACATTGTCTTACTAGGTAGGATGCCAGCATCAAAGCAGCCTAGAAAGCCTATTTACTAGGATGGAAAGAAGCCTGGCTAGAACTGAGTTCACTTAAGGTATTTCCTAACATAGGAGAGGGATCTGCCCTGTGGCATATGAGACCCAAGCGTGGAAGCATGTCATGAGATGCTGGAAACTGGGGTCAGGGTCTCTTCCTCTTGGAACACGAAGGTTGACCAGAAAGTGAGGCCACTGACAAGGACTGTTAACCCTTGCCCAGGTTAAGGAAAAAAGATTGGGCTCAGTTTAGTTCATGAACTGCCCCAGTCCCAGAGGGGACAGTTAAACTGGCACAAATTCAAGTTCCACAGCTTGTAACTTGCTGACAGCTTATTACCCAGGTAGCACTTTGGCAACAGGAGGCAACATGCCCCGTGCTTCATAAGTTAAGGCGTGTGGTCCGAGGGGGTTTCTAGTGGTCAGCTATGCCAAGGATGACCTGCTACTACTTCTCAGCCCTCCCTTTCCAGGAGCATTCGAGTCTGACCTGATTATTAAAGGGGCCTAAGGACCAGAGCCTCTATTTTAGGCGCCCACTTCCTAGAACAGGAGCCAGCATCCTGAACTTCGGGAGAACGGCTGCCAGATCCCTGCCTATCCCAGGTCCGTGCTCCTCCTTACCTATGCTGTGTGCTTCCCCGCCTCCCCACACAGCTGGCCCAGATTGGGAGGGAGTGGGCTGGGAGTCTGTGGCTCTCAGTTCAGGACTGAGGAGCTGCTTGAGCCCTCCCCCAGCTTCAAGAGGACCTGATGAAGCGGCCCCTAGAGGACAGTGCCCAGTGCCCAGGGGCATGCATTGGCAGTCGCTGGCCCCGTTGGTTACAGGGGGAAAGCAGCCTGCATGTAGGGAGGCCTGCAGCTCAGCTTAGGGTCTCTCTCACTTCTTCATGTTTGTTTCTTCGACGTGATGGTTGTAGTACAGTTAGGCTGGCCTGAGTCTTGTGGAAGGCAGACAGCAATAGCCCCAGGCCCTCAAGTTTCTCGACTTCCAATTCCCAGGCTTTGCAGAGGCCTTGGCCTGGCTCTTACCCTAACATTAATTTCCGTGGAGATGCTGGGAGGGGGAAGCTTTTGAAACCCTGCTCTTCTGTTTCCTCTGAGGCTGAGTCATTAGGGGCCTGGCCAGCTTCTTTCTGTCCTGTTCTTCTAGATAAACTATGAGCTTCGCCTATAACACCCTGGACCAAGGACGTGCTGTCCCCACCTCTTTTAAGGAGAAAGGAAAGGCCCATAAACAGAAGAGGCTCTTTGTGCAGAGGCGGCTGCAGACAGCAGCAGTGGAGTTGCCGAGATGGGCTTTTGTTGGTTGCAGCCTCTTTACACTTTAGCAGGAGAAAGAAAGAGGCAGGAGCATCTTCAGGAGAGAGAGCTGAACCCAGAGAAAGAGGTGAATGTGCAAGCTTGAAAACTGTAAGGCGAGTGCAGAGGAAAAGAGAGCAAGCTGGGCAGTCAGGCAAGAAGAGGAAATTTATTGGAGGAAAAAGAGAAGGTGACTGGCTCTTAAGGAGAACCAGCATCTTCCCTTTCTGACAGTGTCCTTCTTATACCCCACCGATGCAAAATTCCCTGAAGGGATGGTCACGTAGCTGGAGGCCTGGAAATCTGGTGGTCTTACAGCTTTGAGAGGATAAACGCCAGTGAGATAACAGGATGCCATTTGGTCAATCTCGCAGATCACTGTGATTTTATTCTTCATTTTTCGAGGTTGACAAAACAAGCCATCTTACCAATGAGAACCTATGTGGGCCCTATCAAAAACACCCCCCCCCCGCAACCCCACCCGTCAGGGAGCAGCAGAGCCCCAGTGCAGCTCAAGGTGCTCAGGCGCCCTAAGGGGGCAGAGGGGATGCAACCCTCCTCCTTATGCGCCGCGTTCTCCCCGCCCCCCACTCAGCCCCGCTCCAGCCACCTGTGCCTGCAGCCCCTCACCTGCCCACCCTTCAGCCTCCTGTCAGGTTCAGGGGCTAAGGAGGGGCAGCTAGGCGTCCAAAGGCCCAGTCGATGAGCACAGCTAAGGAGGGCGGAGGTTAGAAGCTTACTCTGAAGAATAAAGCCTCTCATGGGCCTCCTCCTGGCCTAGGGGGGTAGCCGTGGGGGAGGGATCCTTTTTGCAGATGAGCTAGGGGTCCAGGTGGGGTAAACAGCTTGTTCCTGCTGCCTGGGACCATCTCCATGTTAGCTCTGAAAGTCCTGTATCCTGAGAGACCCGGCAGCCCTGGGCAGACAGAAGATGTAACTTCCCCTGGGTTCTGGAACAAAACTCCACCAGGCAGAGGTGCCTGCACTGCCCCCCCACAACTGGCAGGGGTTGGACTGAGAGCTATAGGAAGCATTCTGCTTTAATGAAATGTTTTTGTGTTTTTTCCTTCACTACCTAAATTTATGAACAACCTCAGACCTCTCTCAATTCTGCCAGTTTAAACCCAGGAAACCTTCCCCTAATGCTCGTAATTCAAATTGTTTTAATTTTTGATAGAAAAGGTTAAAAGTTTTGTGAGCTTTGTTAAATGCATATTTCTGTATATTAGTTATGAACAAACACCAATTTTGGATGGAGAGATTTTTTTTTTTTTTAAAGTTTGATTATCCCTCATTTGAGGCATTAAATGTCAGGTTTTTAGCATTAGAGTTCAGTCCATGTGAAAGATGCTTGTTCCAAAAATGCTTGTTGTGATCCTACAAACAGAATGCAAGAGGCTCAGTCAGTCAGTTCAGTTGCTCAGTCGTATCTGACTCTTTGCGACCCCACAGACTGCAGCATACCAGGCCTCCCTGTCCATCACCGACTCCCGGATTTTACTCAAACTCATGTCCATTGAGTTGGTGATGCCATCCAACAATCTCATCCTCTGTCGTCCCCTTCTCCCACCTTCAATTTTCCCAGCATCAGGGTCTTCTCCAATGTAAACAGCTAGAGTTAGGAATTTGGAATTTTGACTCTGCAGTGGTTATTGGTTTCATTGTATTTATCCTCAGGACTGGGAAATCCAGTGAGTTTAATGAATTAAATGGGTTTTGTTTCATTGCCAGCTTTGAAATGTTAAAGCATCTTGAAATGACTTCATTTGTAAAGTTTTACTTTAATGGATATGTATTGATTTTAGCAAACACCTCTTAAATGTTATGTATGTGTACATATGAAGACTCTTATTTTATTGTTTACATGTAGTTAATTAAAATATTCTATATCCTAGGGGCCTTTAGTTAACTTTGAAGTAACTTAAATGAGATTCTACACCTGGAGGAGCTACCAAATACCCCTCCACTTCTAAGGGACATGAGAAGTAATTTCTCTTTGGTACAGTAAGCACTGGCCAAGCCATGTGGCTGCCTTGAAAGCTGCATGAATGCCAGCACCTTAGGTGCACAGGGTCCAGGGACCCAGCAGCCTGTCAGCCCAGCACCTTCTCTTATACCCCGGATTAAGGCCAACTTGCGGCGTTGCAAAAATCCTTGAAGAGATGAAAGCTTTGACCTGCTCTTGTAGATATCAGTGCATTTGCCCCAGAGGAACATTTTCACCCTGTTTTTGGAATGCTTGGGGACAAAGTGTAGGGAACTCTCTGAACTTCTAGAGCTACCTGACCGCATGGGGCTTGACTGCTAGTGAATTCTTATGTGTTTTTCAGAATGGGCTCTAAACCTTACCTTGGTTGTGATA
>SJXQ01004136.1:34821-81738 GCA_006408695.1 Aepyceros melampus | reverse complement strand
CCTTGGGTGACTTCGCTTTACTCAATTGGCAAAGGAGACATTTTAAGAATTCTTTTCAAAAATTTTAAAAATTCTTTTTAAGAATTTTTTGGTGATGTGAACCATGTTCAAAAGTCTTTATTGAATTTGTTACAATAGTGCTTCTGTTTTATGTTTTGGTTTCTTGGCCCCAAGGCACATGGGATTTTAGCTTCCTGACCAGGAACCCAACCCATGCCTCCTGCCTTGGAAGGCAAAATCTTAACCACTGGACTGCCAGGGAAGTCCCTGCAAGTGGACTCGCCTGCAGGGTAACAACACCTGTGTCCACAGCACAGACAAACAGTTTAGGACATCCCTGTTCTTTAAACACATTTTCTGTGCATTTGTTGAGCATCTCTTACATCCTGGGAAACACCATCACTGCTGTGAATGGCAGTGAATCTAATCAACACAAACCCAGTACTCGTGGAACTTGTGTTTTAGTGGGAGCAGTTCGATAATAAGCAATGATACTTCTTGCATGTCAGGTGGAGACTGTCATGGCAGAAATCATCATGTCGGGTGGATTGGTGGGGGTGGGGGTACCATCTAAAATCAGGTGAAAGGCAGAATAAAGCAAAGCCTGAAGGAGCCCCTGTCCCTGTCTAGGGGAGACTCATTGAACTGGGGGAGCTACTTGTGCAAAGGCCCTCAGGTGGGACTGTGCCTGCTTTGTTCCAGAAGCAACTGTGCCACCAGAGCTTCTTGATAGTGGAGAAGGGCTTAGGGAGCGAGGCGAGGGAGGTAATTGCCAGGGCACCTGGGCCCTTGAAAGATTTTGTCATAACTTTGGCTTGTCCTTTATGGGACTTGGAAAAGCCCTCAATAATTTAATCTGACTTACATTCTCAAAGTATGTATGTGCTTTACTACAACCGTTGTTTTCAGCGTGTGCACAGACCCTGGGGCAGCAGAATCAGCTGACCTGGGGGGTTGTTGTTCACTTGCTCAGCTGTGTCTGATTCTTTGTGACCCCATGGACTGCAGCACACCAGGCTTCCTGTCCTTCACTATCTCCCAGAGTTTGCTCAAACTCACGTCCATTGTCGGTGATGCCATCCAACCATCTCATCTTCTGTTGTCCCTGCCTTCAATCTTTCCCAGCATCAGGGTCTTTTCCAATGAGTCAGCTCTTCACATCAGGTGGCCAAAGGATTGGCGCTTCAGCATCAGTCCTTCCAATGAGTATTCTGGGTTGATTTCCGTTAGGGGGTTTGTTAGGATGGCACATTCCCAGCCCCCACCCCAGACCTCACGAATCAGGAGCAGCAGCAAACTGGGTTTCACCAAGCCCTCCAGGAAAGGGATGAACCACAGACTTCCCAGTTACATTTGAATACATTTGATAAACAGTGAAAATTTTTTTAGTATAACAAAGTCCCATGTAATATTGCATGCTCATATGAAAAAAAGTGCTTATCTAAAATTCAAATTAAACTAGGCGTCCTGTACTTTTACTTGCTCAGCCTGTCAACCCTACCTCTGGACGATTCGATGTACACTGAAGTTTGAGAACCACTGTTCTAGAAGCTACCAATGACCCACCGAGGTGTCCTTTGCCTGGCCAGAGTAACACCCCAGACCTCTGTGAGTGCTGATGGCTTTGAAGGTGGAGGAAGAAGCCACAAGCCAAGGAATGTGGATGTCCCTTTGGAACTGCAAGAGGCAAGGACACAAATTTATGGATTTGCCCCCAAAGCCTGGAGATTACAGTGCTGTGGCTGAGAGCCAAGGAAAGTGGGCAGCCTCTAGAAACTGGACTAGTTAAGGGAACAGATTCTCGCCTGGAGCCTACAGAAGGAAGGCACATTAGGACTTCTGACTCCAGAAATGTCAGAGCATCAATGTGTATTCTGTTCAGCCACGACGTTTGGAGTAACGTGTTGTAATAGGAAACAGAGGCCGGAGAAAACCCTCTCAGAGTGTCTTTCCCATTTCAGGGGAAGATGAAGCAAGGACACGGGTTCAGGGCTGCCTTCTGCCCTGCTCCCTTGGACCTTGTCTCGGGGAAGAGCCTCCCTGCCTCTTCTGATCCCAGAGGCTACCCCCTCCCCCAACAACAGGCTAGTGAAGCTGCAGCCCCTGCCTGACCCAGAAGCTCCCCTGGGCTCTCTGGCTCTGTGGTATCTCAGTTCCCTCTGGAGGGACCCTGATCATGGTCTGCCGTCTTCCGGGTTGATTTCAGGTTTGTAAGTGGAGACCTTGCGGTGGCTGTTTGACCATCCCCTGTGTTTGTGGCACACATTATTTCTGCTTCAGGTACTATGGAGCTGAACTGCTTCACTGCAGAAGAATCCATCTTTAGAGAAGCAGCCAGAATACTAATTATCACTAATTTCCCGGGAGGATTGTCTGCAGAATTACCTAAGAGGAACTGATCTCCTTCAACACACCATTTCCTCAAGTTTCCTTAGCTACAAAGCACAGAGGCATGTTTTAAAGGATGTTGTTTCTCACTACTGTGGGATGACAGTGACACAGGAGTCTTGATTTGGAGTCTGTGCAAAATTCGTTGCACGGAAATGTGTTACAGGGAGGAAGGAAGGCTGGAGAACCATGAGGTCTCAGCTGAACTCTGCATTCCTCAGATGTGCCTGTGTGGGTTAAATTCATCCAAGCCACACTTTTCTCATTGGTGAACAAGGAGTTCTCAGAATGCCCTCTTTCCCCCACTCCCTCCAAGTCAGGAATGGGTGTGCCCGGGCTCAGACGTCCCTTCAGGAGAGAGCCCGCCCTGAGGAGTGTATGAGCGGGCAGCCCCCAGCTTCTGCATCTTTGGGACCGGCTCTCCCAGCTCACCCAGTGATGGAGAGCAAAGTAGGAACACTGGGGCTGGGGCGTTTTTGTCCAGTGCAAACTCCTTTCACGACTGGTCCTTGCTCTGCTGTACTCTGCTGGCCTGAAGGTGAATTTTCAAGACTATGCTGTGGTCACCTTTTTTTTTTTCTCTAAATACTCAAGTAATAACGTTTATTAAATCAATAAGAACTTTTTAAAAATATTGAAGTACAGTGATTTACAATGTAAATGTAGCTTTGGTCACTTGTGACTGATCTCTTCACTTCTCTTGCATCCCTAGGTTTTTTTTTTTTTTTTGATGTGGACCATTTTTAAAGTCTTCATTGAATTTGTTAAAATAGTGTTTCTGTTTTACGTGTTTTGGTTTTCTGGCTGTGACTAGGGATTGAACCTGCATCCTTGCGTTAGAAGGTGAAGTCTTAACCGCTGCACCACCATGGAAGTCCCTTGTATTCCTTCTGAGTGTCTGTTTCCTGAAGGGCCTGGACAGTTGAACCTACAGATGGAAAAGTGCATATACTTCATCAGTGTACAAATCAGTACATATTTGCATGTTGAATACCTCCATGTAAGCAGCACACAGGTCAACAGAAAAACTACCAGAGGGCAGACAAGTCCTCTTGTATCTTCTGAAAGTCTCTATCCTCACCTAACTAACCGCCATCCAACTTTTAACAGCATAATCTTAATAATGAAACCTAAGAAAGACATTATAAGAAAAAAAAACCTAGTGGCTACTGTTTCTCATGAATATAAATGTAAAGTCCTTAACAAACACTAGCAAACTAATCCAGCAATATAGCTACTTGTAGCCAATAATATATCTGGAAGCCTGACATCTCTTGAAACTCTTCTTTCGTTATAAATAAAATTTGAAAATGTCATCATGGACTTCAAGCATTTTCTCACCCAAGATTATTTCTTCTCTTCCTGACTTTTCCACTCTGCTGGAAATTTGGTTACTAGGTATCAAAATGAATTTGAGGAAAGCTTCTTGTTAACTTGGCTCGGTTGGACAAGTCATCAGTTACTCAATAACAACATTAACCTAGATGCTTGTAAGTTAATTTCCCAGATATGGTAAAAGTTCATACTTAGCTGACTTTAAATTAGGGGAATTCTTTGAGTGGGCCTCGGTCAATCAGTTGGAACATCTTTTGTGCTTTTCCCGGGGAGAGAGAGGGGCTCCTGCCTTTGGACCACAAGTCCTTTGGACTCTTGTATATTCTGCTCTTCCCCTCCTGATGGCCTGTCCTACACCCTTCAGATTGCATGACCACCCCCTGCAGTTGTGTGATCCAGTAAATCAGTCCGAGTCACGCCCTCTGTCCCCTTTCCCTCCTATACACACACACGTGCACACACCCACACCCACAGGGTCTATTTCACACACAGGGTCTATTTCTCTAATTGAGCCTTGACTGATACAATTACTCTGTTGCTGTTGCCAAATCAATTACTCTACTTTCAATTTTCTCAAAGCCTTTGAGCAGATGCTTTTCTGTTAGAAAGAGTTATCCTCTGGGTTGCTGATTTAACAACGTGGAGTTGTGGAAAGCACTGTTGTCAAGAGTGGAAGTTCCCATGGTCACTTCAGTTCTCCAGACTTGTCTTTCCTCGTGGGCAGCATCAGTGTTGGCTGAACCATCCCTGGGCCAGAGCCCTTGAGAAGACAGGAGTGGGGAATAAGATGCAGTTTTGCCACGTCACTTGCTTGGTTCAAAGTTACTCTTTTCTTTCATGACCTCTTTCATCCATCATGTCGGTCTGTCCCAAGCCAACAACAACAACAAAAATGTATTCTTAAAATGATGAGTGTAACATGGACTGATTTGAGGATGGTAACTGTGCGTCAGTGGATGATGATAAAGGACAAATTTAATGCAATTGATGGCAAAGTTATAGATCTTCTTATTTCATACTTTGGATTCACTTCACCTGCTCGGAGTCTCCAGAACATGACTAATGACCCTTTGACAGTTTAAGTGTCTAACCTTTATTTGCTGAATGAGATTACATAAAGAATCTTAGGGACAATTTAAGGGACAAAGCACTGAAATTTTCAACTATAGTTGGTGACCCAGGAAAATGACAAGGTCGCCACTCTCCTCTCCAGTCCTGCTTGCCTACCTAGAACTCCAGGATCTTCTTCCCATCTGGGATTTGGCTCCAGCTGTTCTTTCTGATGATTCATCCTTTCCTTCCAACCCCCTCAACAGTGACTTTAAGCAAGTCAACTTAACATCTCCTGGCCCCAGACTCCTCCTCTGTGACGCAGGGCTAAGACAGAGATCCTTAAGGTGCCTTCATTCCAGCTGGGAAACCGTCTGAGCATGAAATTTAAGTATGAATTTTCAGCATCACCTTTCTTTGCAAGATGGAAAACAGGGATGATAGAATGGCTTTGGCTCATTATTTGCAAATGAGGGCTTGGGAAGATTGATATGTTTGCCCAGAAGAAAAATAAACTTGGATGTAAGGTCTGTAAAGTGTACCCTTTATGAAATTGTGAATTTTTCAAGAGGAAGAAGCTACGTACTCTCAGGGTTATTGCTTGACTTAAGGCAGAGAAGGTATTTGTAGTCCCTGCCAGGACTCGGAAAAGCAGTGAGACAGGGGCCAGCATCCCGCCTGCACCATCCAAGACACGCACCTTAGCCTCCCCAGGCTCCCCACGGCCGTGGCCTTCCTGTTCCCTCTCCTTGCCATCTGGGTCAACCTGCTCGCCCTGCGTTTGACTCTCCATCCTGCAGTTATTCCCTTCATCCTGCTGGCTCACATTCTTCTTGTTCAGGCCAAGGGAAGGCTGTCTTTGCCAAGAACCCCAGAAGTCATGGCATAGGGAGTAAGTAAAATGCCAGCTGAGGCTGCAGAGATGTATAAATGGATTTAGACTCAACCAATATTTATCACACGCTCACTGGGTGCCAGCCCTCTGCCAGAGCTTTTACTTTATTTTTAAAATACTTATTTACTTATTTATTTGGCTGTACCGGGTCTTAGTTGCTGCATGAGGGATCTTTGATCTTAGTTGCTGCTGCTGCTGCTGCTAAATAGTTTCAGTCATGTTCAACTCTGTGCAACCCCATAGAAGGCAGCCCACCAGGCTCCCCCGCCCCTGGGATTCTCCAGGCAAGAACACTGGAGTGGGTTGCCATTTCCTTCTCCAATGCATGAAAGTGAAAAGTGAAAATAAAGTCACTTAGTCGTGTCCAACTCATAGCGATGCCATGGACTGCAGCCCACCAGGCTCCTCTGCCCCTGGGATTTTCCAGGCAAGAGTGCTGGAGTGGGGTGCCATCGCCTTCTCTGATCTTAGTTGCAGCATGTGAACTCTTGGTTGTGGCACGTGGGGTCTAGTTCCCTGATCACGGATCGAATGTGGGCCACCTGCATTGACAGTGAGGAGTCTTAGCCACTGGACCACCAGGGAAGTCCCTGCCAGAGCTTTTAAACCCATTGTGTCACAACAACCCTGTGGTTAAGTGTGGAGGGCTGAATGGGGATCAACCCCCCGCCCCAATTACAACCACATACTGATCCCCTGAAACTGAACATCTTATTTGGAAAATGGTCTTTGCAGATATAATTAAGTTTAGCATCTTGGGTTATGAGATCACCTGGATTATCCAGTTCAGTTCAGTCTCTCAGTCATCTTCTGACTCTTTGCAATTATCCAGGTGGGCCCTAAACCCAATGTGAAGTGTCCTTCTGAGAACAAAGCAGAGGGAGAGCTGACACACAGAATAGAGGAGGAGGCCAGATGACTAATGAGGCAGAGATCCCAGGGCTGCAGCCACCAGCTAAGGCATACCTGGAGCCACCAGAAGCTGGAAGAGGCAACGAGTGGATTCTCCCCTAGAACTTTTGGAGGAAGCATAGCTCTGCAGACACCTTGATTTTTGACTCTGGCATTTGGAACTATGATCAAATAAATGTCTGCTGTTTTGAGCCACAAAACCATGATAATTTAATACAACAGTGCTAGGAAACTAAAGCTCCAATACTTGGGCCACCTGATGTTAAGAGCCGACTCACTGGAAAAGACCCTGATGCTGGGAAAGATTGAGGGCAAGAGGAGAAGGGGACGACAGAGGATGAGATGGTTGGATGGCATCACCGACTCAACAGACATGAATTTGAGCAAGCTCCAGGAGATAGTGAAGGACAGAGGGGTCAGTACTGCAATCCATGGGGTCACAAAGAGTTGGACACGACTTAATAACTGAACAACCACCACCACAAAGGAAACTAATACACACAGGTATCCTCCATAGAGGGAATAACCAAGAAGCTTTGATGTCATTGGGGTCGGTGGTCTTCTAGTGTTTATTGAAAGGGGATTTCTTTCTCGAGTCCCACCTCTTCCTTTCTACTGGAAAGATGTTTTTTTTTTTTTTTTTTTTCCCTGAGTGTCCCTTGTTCTCCAGGAAGCAGTGTGCTGCAGAGAAATGGGTCTCACTCCCACTTCAGGGGGTGTGTTCATTCCTTGGGAAGGAACACAGGGCCTTATTCTGGCTGCTGAGTTACCAGGTGTGGTCTGATGAGCCTTTTAGGGAAACAGTCCTTGATCCTAATAGAGAACCAAGAAGTGACACTCCTTTCTTCCACAAGGTGTCAGTGGATCACATGTGAAGCTTATATGATTATAAGCAATCTTCCTCCTGGCTTGGGGGTGAAATAAAAAAAATCCTCACCCTTGGGGGTGAGGATGGCAGAATGGACAGATGAAAAAAGGAACAACAGTTTTTGCAGATATCTTGAAGGCACTAAAGCCTGTTATCTCTGGACTTAATACTATATTATGTGAGGTGATGGATGTCCTTATGTTTTTATTTTGACTAGACATATCTCTGTATCCTATAATGACACAGTTTATATTTAAGACAGTCTATGTACCAGGGGGGTTTCCCTGGTGGCTCAGGCAGTAAAGAATCTGCCTGCAATGCAAGAGACCTGGGTTCCATCCCTGGGTCAGGAAGATTCCCCTGGAGGGGGAAGAAGGCATGGCGACCCATTCTACTATCCTTGCCTGGAGAATTCCATGGACAGAGAGTCTGCAGGGCTACAGTCCATGGAGTCACAGAGAGTCGGGCATGACTATCTAACACATACACACGTGTACCAGGGATTGTACAGAAGCCATTTATTCTTCAAATAAAGACCTTGGCCATTTTACACACGAGAAGACTGAGGTTCAGAACTCACGTGTCTTGTGCAATGTTACATGATTGATAGTTTGGGTCATCAGACTCAGATTCCAGATCTTTGATTCCCAAGACAGACAGTTAATTAGCTGAATTAAAGTCCCTGTCCTTCACTTTCACATCAAATATTTGCAGTCTATCAAATGTTTTATCCTTTTAAGAATTCCTTTAGTGGAAAATGTTTCAAAGAATCGAAAGATTTTGATAACTACAATATTCTGCTGAAATAAGTCAATGACCACTCATTCAATATTTATTTCAGATTGTTTCCTTAAAATATTGGCCAAAATTTTTTTGAAGAAACAAAGGGTATGGTTGAATCTTGAAAACAGCCTGGATGTGGTTGAGTCTTATTTTTCTTCCCTGATACAGGGGTGGGTGGTTAACTATAGTGATACCTTTCCAGCTTTGTTCTGAGGATCAGCTGTGATCATGCATGCAAAAATAACAGAAAGCTATGACGAGCCGAGACAGCACATTAAAAAGCCGAGACACGACTTTGCTGACAAAGGTTCATCTAATCAAAGTTTCCAGTAGTCACGTATGGATGGGAGAGTTGGGCCATAAGGAAAGCTGAATGCCAAAGAATTGATGCTTTTGAACTGTGATGCTGGAGAAGACTCTGGACTGCAAAGAGATCAATCCTAAAGGAAATCAGTCCTGAATATTCATTGGAAGGACTAATGCTGAAGCTCCAATACTTTGGCCACCTGCTGCGAAGAGCCACTCATTGGAAAAGACCTTGGCGTGTGGGAGATTAAAGGCAGGAGGAGAAGGGGATGGCAGAGGATGAGATGGCTGGATGGCATCACCGACTTGATGGACATGAGTTTGAGTGAGCTCCAAGAGTTGGTGATGGACAGGGAAGCCTGGCATGCTGCCATCCATGGAGTCGAAAAGAGTTGGACACGACTGAGCAACTGAACTGAATGGTGATGGGAACCACCATGTTTGGGGCTTTGAGTTCCTAATCTGGGACCAGCCACCAGGTGGAAGCCACATAAGTTATTTTAACAGAGAAAATACAGAGAATTGTTAATTGGATAATAAAAGGAAGTATTACAGAGGTTGGAGTTCCCTGGAGGCTCAGAAGGTAAAGAATCTGTCTGCGATGTGAGAGACTCTGGCTGGATCCCTGAGTTGGGAAGATTTCCCCTAGAGAAGGGAATGGAACCCACTCCAGTATTCTTGCCTGGAGAGTTCCATGGACAGAGGATCCTCTCGGGCTACAGTCCATGGGGTCACAAAGAGTTGGGCACGACTGAGCGAATGACACTTTCACTTTCATCACAGAGGTAGCAATTTCAGGGCTAGGGGATCAAAGAGAAAGGGCTAGAAGGACGGGTATTAAGATGTAGACATTTGGAGGAGGGGTTATAGAGCTGAGAACCATCCTTCTGAGAAAGGGTCTGCTCTGTTGGTGCTGGTGTCTGAGGTGCCCTGAAGAAGCTGGTTCTGTGAGAGTTGGGGAAAAAAACAACTACAAGCTAGATTTCACGCCTCCCAGAGGAAGGAGTGAGCATTGCAAGGGTGGAGAATCTGTGCTGTGAGGCTCCCAGAAACAGGAAGTCGATGGGACCTCCCTGGGGTGCAAGCAAGAAGGAGTTTCTCTCTCCCCAGCACCCACCCCAGAGTCCTCATTGCCAGACTGAGCCTAGAACCAGCCAGCCAAGCAGAAATGCGGTTTGCAGCCCCAGGCCTAGTATTGCAGAATGGAGGACTTGAAAGGTGGGTGTAGGGCCACGACCTAATAATTTAGTAGCTGGCGCTTGGTCTTCATGTTTAAGTCCTGCAAGATCATCGCAAAGTAGCTATTGTCATTTCCATTTTATGTTGTAGAAAATCGTAGCTGGGAGACATTCTACTTTCCCAGAGTTCAGAATGTTCCAGAACCAGGATTATAATCCAGTTCTGTTTGTCTCTGCAAAATCTTCTGAGGGTTAGCTTCTGACTCATTTTACTTCATATTCAACTACAATATTCAATAAATATTTATCAGTCTCCTAGATGCCAAGCACTATTATATGGAATGGGGATATGGTAGTGAATAAATCATAATGCTTCTCCTCCTAGAATTTATCATCTCTATTAAGCATTACTAACACATGCACATAGGCACTCTATTTATGGTATGTGTCTCACAATTTTAATGTCTGTGTGCAAATAAAAGTTACTTTTTTTTAAATTTACCAAGAGAGCCACTAGGAAGGGAATTTTAGAACAAAATATTAGTGAATTCTGAATTTTTCATAGATGTCTTCATTATTTTCTCCATTCCTTTATTTTTTTGTAGGTGGTTGAATACTTGCTTACATTTACTCTTTCTTGCTTTTTTTTTCCTTCTGTGATTTCAAACTACGCTTTTCTGGTTCTGTTCTACTCTTTGTTGGTTTCTATTTTAACTACAGTATGGCAAGAGACTGTGAACTGTTCATCAATTCACTGAAACTTGTTGAGACATTTTTACAAGGTTTGTGAGGGGAATATGTGTGTGTATGTATTTGTTCAGTCATACTACTGCTAATCTTTTACATTAAATTATTACATTAAAATACACCATGAATCAAGGAATTGTCACTTTTTAATTTTTATTTTGTATATTTTTAGACTATGTTTTGTACAGAAAGATGCAGGCAAGGTCCTGCACATGATATCTTTTGGATGGGTAGTTTATCCTTCTGTTGCCTGGATCCTTTTACTCTTTCAATGTTTTTCTCTTGATTCTTTTTTTTTAAATCTAATACTGCATGCTAAGTCGACTTAGTTGTTTCTGACTCTTTGTGACTCTGTGGACTGTAGCCCACCAGGCTCCTCTCTCTATGGATTCTCCAGGCAGGAATACTGGAGTGAGTTGCCATGCCCTCCTTAGGGGAACTTTCTGACCCAGGGATCGAACCCATATCTCTTGCATCTTCTGCATTGGCAGGCAGGTTCTTTACCACTAGCACCATCTGGGAAGGCCAATTTAATACTAAAAATTGCTAAAATAACTTTCTTGGTTATATAACTGGAAGGTTGTTTTCCCATACTGAATATCTAAGTATATATCTTGAGTTCATTATCTAAGTATATACCTTGAACTGTGGTGTTGGAGAAGACTCTTGAGAGTTCCATGGACTGTAAGGAGATCAAACCAGTCAATCCTAAAGGAAATTAATCCTTTATATTCATTGGAAGAACTGCTGCTGAAGCTGAAGTTCTAATACTTTGGCCACTGATGCAAAAAGCCGACTCATTAGCAAAGACCCCGATGCTGGGAAAGATTCAAGGCAGGAGAAGAAGGGGATGACAGAGGATGAGATGGTTGGATGGCATCACCGACTTGATGGACATGAGTTTGAGCAAACTCAAGGAGATAGTGAAGGACTGGGAAGCCTGACGTGCTGCAGTCCACGGGGTCACAGAGTCAGACATGACTGAGCGATTGAACAGCAATGTCTTGAGTTAGTAGCTAACCCTTCAACAGTGCGTCTATATGTCAAATATTGTTCCGAGCATGATTACATATGCAAATTCACATAATTCTCACAACTCCCTATAAGGTGGTTATTTTTGTGTTACAAGTCAGAGAACTGAGGCTGGAATCCACATAAATAAGTAGCCGAGCTGAGTTTCAAATCCACATCTTCTAGCTCCTAAGTCACACATTTAGCCACTACTTTTCACTGCAAATGCATCAAGCTTAGTTAGGATTAGAATTTGGGGTTGAAAATTACTTTCCTTTGGCACCCAAAGATATCGTCTCATTCCCATCTGCATCAGTTCTCTCGTGGATGAGAAATCTGTTCTGAAACAGATTTTCGGTAAGCGATCTATTCTTTTTGGAAAGCTTCTGGGATTTTCTCCTCTTTCTTTATGTTTTAAAGTCTCTCTAGACATCCATGCCTTTTGCTTAGAGCTCAGAATATCATCCTCAAAGTGAGAGTCTCTGTCAAGAATCTCCACTTTCGGAATATTTTTGGCTACTATTTCCTTCGTCAGCATCCATTCATTTCCTGCTCCGGCACTGTTACTCCACGGATGCTGGAGATTCCCCGTGTAGCCTCTGGGCTGCTTCCCGTGTCTTTCATGTTCTGTATCATCTGCATTGCATTTGGGCAGTTTCCTCAGGTCTCTCTCTCCACACACCACCTATTTGTTCAACCGGATCTAGTTAAGAGTTTATCCTAATGGAATTACAAAATCATCTTATTTTTTATTTATGTATTTTTAGCTACACCGTTCAGGATCTTAGTTGGAACCTGTGTGCCCCTTGCAGTGGAAGCATGCAGTCTTAACCACTGGACCACCAGGGAAGTCCCATAAAATCATTTTATTATCACAAAATTTATGGATCATAAATCAAACCCATTGAAAGAGTACTTTTCAACTTTTTTTTTTTTAGCATATTCATGAAGTTACATACTTATCACCACTGTTTAACTTTGGAATGTTTTCATCACTCCGGAAAGAAATCTACCCATTCAGTGTTTCCTCATCTCTTTGCTCCCTTCAGGCCTTCAGTGCCCTGGAAAGTGAACTAATCTACTTTCTGTCTCTATACATCTGCCTGTCTGGACACACCATGTAAGTGGAATCATACAGCATGTGGCCTTTTGTGTCTGGCTTCTTTTAGTTAGTATATATTTTTGAGTGAAGTATAGTTGAGGTATAATATTTTATGTTTCAGCTATACAATATAGTGATTCATGTTTTTTAAAGGTTATACTCCATTTATAGCTATAATAAAATTTTGGCTATATTCCCCGTGCTGCACTATATATCTGAATTAAATAGCAGTTTGTACCTTTTAATTACCTTCATTACTATATCTTTGCAGTAAGTTTTAAAATTGTGAATCATCCAATTTTGCTCTTTTTCAACACTATTTTGGCTATTCTGATCCCTGAGCTTTCAAATAAATTTCAGTATTTTCTTGACAATTTCTGCAGAATAAACTCCATTTGGATTTTAGGAGATTACATAAAATCTGTAGATTACCTGAGGGATTATTGCTGCTTTAACAATATTAGGTTTTCTGATTCATAAATAGCAGCTTTCCTTACGTTTGCATTGACCGTTACTTGGTGGGCTTCCTAGGTGGACCTGATGATAAAGAATCTGCCTGCCAGTGCAAGAGACAAAAGAGACGAGGGTTCTATCCCTGGGTTAGGGAAGGTCCCCTGGAGAAGGAAATGGCAACCCGCTCCAGTATCCTTGCCTGGAAAATTCCATGGACAGATGACCATGGGGTTGCAAAGTGTCTGAGCACGATATTTTTACTTGCCATGTAGAAGTCTTGCATATCTTTTTTTAAAAAAGTATTTAAATATTTTAATCTTACAAATGCTATTATAGATGGAATTGTTTCCTTAATTTCACTGCTGGTGTATAGGAATACAATTGAAGTTTACGCATTGATTTTGTATGCTGCCATGTTGCTGAAGCCTTTTATCAGCTTTAGCAGTTTTTTTTAGTGGGTTCCTCCAGATTTTCTATATACATGATAATGTCATCTGCAAACAGAGATAGCTTTATGTCTTCCTTTTAAAGCATTTCCTGCTTTAATTGTGCCAACTAGAAGCTTCACTAAAATGTGGAATAGAAATGGCAAGGGCAGACGACCTTGTCCTGTTCTTGACCTTAGAGGCAAACGTCCAGTCTTTCACCCTTAAGAAGGATGTTAGTTGTGGGTTTCTCATAGATGGACGTCCACCTCGCTGAGAATTCTCCTTTTATTCCTAGATTGTTGAATGTTTTCATTATGGAAGGACAGTTGATTTCTGTCAAATACTTTTTCTGCATTAATTGAGATCACCATGTGGTTTTGTTCTTTAACCTGTTAATATGGTGTATTCCATTGATTAATAAGCCATAGTCCAGGCTGTAGTTTTATCAGCAAGATGTTTAAGCCTCTGTGGACGGGGCTCCAAACCTCAACTGCTAGTCCTGGCAGTGAGTATGCCTTCTTATGGGGCTGGGGGAATACTCCCTCAGTTTCTTTTTCTTCTGTGTCCCCAGTATCTAGGAACAGGGGGTGCTTGTCATAATAACTAAAGAGAGCAAGGATGTTTCTCCACTTGTTGAAAGATGTATTCTAGTTGCCTAGAATTTGAATGAATGATCAAACACACAAAAAATGAGGTTGGGAAAAATGCTTTACCAGAGATCAGCTATCCCTGACTTGCTCACTCAGACTTTGAGTCCTCAGGGCTAGGTTTCTTACTTTGAGCCGAAGAAAATTCTCGCACACGTGCTAGTCCCATCAGCAAGAGTGGCTTTTCCCAGCTCTTGATTCTGGTAGTGTTGGGTCACCTGGGCTTTCAGGGACTGAAGGCTTTAAAACACTGGGTGTCTATCTGCAGCAGATTATCCAGAGCCATGGAGAGTTCATACGCACAGAAGTGAAATGATCATTCCGATAATCATGGAGTAGGACAGTGGTTCTCAAAGTGAGGTCTTTAGACCAGTGTCAGGAGCCTCCTCTGAGAACTTGTTAGAAACACAAATCTGTGACTCCCACCCCAGACCTGTGAATCAGAATCTCCCATCTGCCTCCTTAAAAGCTTTCTGGGTACCTCCTATGTATACTGAAGCTCGAGTACCCCTTGGAGAAAATTAGGAGAACACGGGGAAAGGGCACTGAATCATCACAAGTGAAGGCTTTATTCAAGCTGGAGGAGATGAAACCAGAGAGGAGGAGACAGGAGTTCAGGAAAGAGAGAGAGAGGCTGTGATGACTATGCGTGTGCGTGGGGAGAAAGGAGGTCAGGGTGAAGAATGGTTCTGGATTTGAGCTGGGTGACTTGGCAATGCCGTGGACCAAAACAGGGACTCAATAAAGGGAGAGAAATAGGTTTAGAGCAAGAACGGGATGGGCTTTGTACCTGACTCACCCACATATTCAGGAGTCAGGAGACCTTGTTGGAAATCCCCAGCAAGCCACTCTTGAGCTGTATGACTGTTAGGTGAGTCACTTTCAGCTCTTTGAGCCTCCGCTGCTTTGGCTGCAGAGACTAATTGACAGCAACATCTTTGTGTTGTACCGAAAAAAAAAAAAAAAGACTGCTGCTTGTGAAAGGTCTTTGTTAGGGCTACAACACTCTGAAAATGAAAGTCTCACAGTCGTGTCCGACTCTTTGTGATCCATTGGACTGTAGCCTGTCTGACTCCTCTGTTCATGGAATTCTTCAGGCAAGGATACTGGAGTGGGTTGCCATCACTCTACGTATTTGCAAAGTCTTAAGAGTCGGAAGGAATGGAGGTCAATTCCCGACTTGCCACTTGTTCCTGGGAACACTGGGTCCACCACTTCCCACCTTAGTTCCTCATATGTTACTTGAAGGTAATAGAATCTACCTCAATGGTTGTTGTAAGAATTAATTAACTTGTGGAGATCAGATGGCACAGATCCTGACTCTGATGGGTGCTCATAAATGCTAATCATTGTTACTAAATAGAACCAGTGTTACTACTGGAGATAACATGAAATACAGTTAGCTTGATATCAAGTTTACAATGTACATTTCCAATGCTTTAGTTCTTGCGGAAGACTCATGTTTCAGTTCCAGTCGACTGCTCACTACCATCGCAACATGGCTGGTTTTGTGTGTCTTGAGAAGAGCATGCAGAGTAAAAGCTTCAGAGCCCAAACTAGCGTGCTCTGTCGCTCAGTCCTGTCCAACTCTGCGGCCCCATGGACTACAGCACTCCGGGCTCCTCCATCCATGGGATTCTCCAGGCAAGAATACTGGAGTGGGTTGCCACTTCCTCCTTCAGGGGGTCTTCCCCACCCAGGGATCGAACCCATGTCGTCTCCTGCATTGGCAGGCAGATTCCAGGCCTTTGCTAATTATGTGGGTCTTATTTCCTGAGGTGAGTGTGTTTAGGATCCTATGAAATGGAAATGATCGTGCCGATGCATGAGTTCTATTTTGAGGGGGATCCAAAAACAGACCCTAAAATTAATTATGATTATTTTTGCCAGAAACAGGTGCAGGAGGAATGTTGAATCACACTATGCCCTCAGATCCTTCTTGCCGCAGAAGCTGCCTGTCTCCGGATCGATGCCCTGCCGGACCCTCCAGAAATCATGCCCCACTGTGACATCACCATTAAAACGTTCTGCATCGCTCCCTAAAAATCACCCAGAGAACAAAGCCGGCGCCCCTTGTGCTGAGCCTCTAATGAGACTCCTAATTGGGTCTCCAGCCCTGAAATTTTCATTTAAGCACATTGTTAAACTGTTCATTCTAATCAACATCATCTACACAGCACTTCATCTGTTATTCACATGCTCCAACCCATCTCTTGATTCAGGAGAGGCAGATAACAAGCGCTCAAGTTCCCAGTTGGGGAACATTGAGTTCTGATGATTTTCTCCCAGTGGTCTCTCCTCTGCTTTCTGTCTGCTCCTGCTGTGGGGTCTTTGCCGGGACCCTCCTCACGCTGCGGCCGCCTCCAGTCCCTCTTCCGCTAATGAGCTACACAAAGGGCCACCGCACGATTTCTTTGAATCCAGTCCTAATTGGGCCACTTCTCCGCCACCATCCCCCGTGGGGATTTGTAACTTCCTGGAGAGGATTCTGAGCTCTGGCAAACTGCATTTCCATTCCCGCCCGCTCTCTTTCTTCCTCTTTTCATCTGCCCTCTGCTGACTCATCCCTCCCTGACCCGCTGCCAAGGTCAAGGGCAGCTCAGAACCCTTCCCCTGTGCTTCCTGCCCTCTGGCTCTCCACTCTCTCTCCAGGGAGGTGTCTTCAATACTTGGCTCAAACACACTTCATTCCTGACAACTCTCTTTGTCTCCATCCCCACCATGGAATTTAAATGCTGTTCTTTGCATTACATTATTCTTTTTTTTTTTAAACTATTTTATATTGGAGTACAGTAGATTAACAGCATTGTGGTCATTTCAGGTGGACAGCAAAGGGACTCAGCCACACATAAACATGTATCCGGTACATTTTTCTTTAGAATACAAGGAGAAAGCAGATACACCATAATGTAAATAATTGTGTTCAAGGAGTCTCAGCCACCTGCCCAAGCTGTTTGCGAACAAGAACCATATTTCCTCCCACTATAAAGGGTTCATAACTCTAGTGACATAGGACCTGTGGACCTGTTTGCCCTCAAAGACCAGCTCCTGCCAGTTCCATCAGCATCCTCTTCATTCTAATGTTTGTTCCGATTTAGCTTTTCACGTGGTTATTTTATTATTGAAAGTAGCAGTAAAACAGGCCTGGAATCTGCATTATGTGTACTCTGCAGTGTGAGTGGCACTGTCTCTGTGGAGTGTGGAGGGTGGGTTTTGATACAGAACAGGAGACCTGATAGAACCCCTTCCCAGCACCTGACTCCAAGGGCTGTGCTGAGAAAAGGGGGCGATGGTGGGCGTAAACTAACTGGCTTGGGGAGGGGGCAGGGCTGTGGCCCAGGCCAGCATCAGAAGGCTGGGGTTATCCTTTCTATTTTTTTTTTTAATATTTATTTTTATCTTTGGCCGCATCAGCTCTTGGTTATAGCACGTGGGATCTCTCATCGCGATGCTCAGGCTCTTCAGTGCAGTGAGCAGACTCCAGGCTGTTCAGGCTCTTCCATGCAGTGTGCAGCCTCAGTGGCTGTGGCGCGTAAGCTCTACAGTGGTGGCACAGGGGCTCAGCTTCTCTGCGGCACATGGGATCTCAGTTCCCAGACCAGGCACTGAACCTGGATCCCCTGCATTGGAAGGTGGATTCTTAACCACAGGGAAGTTGGGGTTATTTTTCCCAGAAGAACTACCAGCTTTGGCAGTGGGCCCACACAGTGACAGCATCCAGGAAGCAAATGCATAAGAGTGCTTGGCCCGGGGTGTGGTCACTTCCTAACCCTGTGAGACCACAGAACTCCAAAGAGCGGCTCTGGCAGGGTGTGGGTCGGGTCTCTCCACTCTCAGTTTTGTATGTAGAAGCAGGACTAACTCCATTAGAGCAAATAAGCCCCTAGACAAGAAAGAGACATACACTGACAAAGCTGTTCTGGAGGCCTCTGAGACTCGCCTTATTCATCCACCCTCTGCAATGCTGAAGTGAGTCCCAGGGTCCACCTACTTGTCTTGATTTATTTCACGACAATCTCATAAAGCAGATACTACAGGTCTCCACTGTCTGTCTAAACCCAGGTCTAGACTCTTCTCAAATTCCAGCTTCAGGTGGTAACAAGGGGTTAAAGGCTGAAGGCATGTATGCATGCTAAGTCGCTCCAATCATGTCCAGCTCTTTGAGACCACATGGACTGTAGCCTGCCAGGCTTCTCTATCCGTGGAATTCTCCAGGCAAGAAGATTGGAGTGGTTTGCCATTCCCTTCTCCAGGGGATCTTCCCAACTCAGGATTGAACAACATTGCAGGCAGTTCTTTACCATCAGCATCACCAGGGATCCCCTCAAGATGGAATATTAAGGTATAAATTAAACAAGAGACATCTGTCTTGCCCTGACAAACAGAAAACACTCAGAGAGGAGCAGGCCTGATATGCCTGAAATGCAAACGAATAGGCTGAGGATCTGCCATTTGGTCCATGGTCTGAACCGGGGAGGGCTCTCGAGCTCTCAGGAAGCAGCTTCCTGGCTCCAGCATGGTACTCATCAGGCGGATCGGCCAACTGCAGACGCACCAGAAGGGCCACAATCTGGCCCGGACGCTGCAGAGGAGACCTTGGCACCTGAACTTGACGTTTGCCGCTGGCAACGAGATCCGTGTTTGCATCAGAGCGATCCCTTTGCTGAGCACTCAGCTCTTTTCAAAGTCATTTCTCCATCAATCATCCAAGTGTTTGTGCTACTTTCTCATCAGCGAGTTGATTTCGTGTATGTACAGTGAAATGGTTGGATGCCATCACCAACTCAACAGATGTGAATTTGAGCAAACTCTGGGAGATAGTGAAGGACAGGGGAGCCTGGCATGTTGCAGTCTATGGGGTCACAGAGTCAGAGGCGAGTTAGTGGCTGAACAACCACAATCTCCCACTCATCTGGGCTTCTGGAGGCCGAATTTCTGGGTTGGGATCTGCGTTCCAACAGCGATTACAGGGAGGCCTTCAATAAGTTACTTAACCTCTCCTTGTCTCAGTCTTCTCATCTATAAAATGGAGTTTTTTGAGGATTAAATCAGAAAACACAGGTAAAGGGCTTACTATCATGCCTGGTCTATTGTAAATTTCCAATAAGTATCACTTTTATTAATAAGGTCAGACGGGTGTAAGATGCATGTAGAAGGTGTATCTGAAACAGGTTTGCAAACACATGTAAATAAGGAATGTTACTATGACTTGTCCTGGCTTCCTGTTGTGCAGGCCTGCCATAGATGTGACAGGTAATGTTTCCTTGTTCCACACGAAGTACCTGCACAGAGAGTGATGGGTGAAGACGTGTGCCCCTGATACCTGACAGAAGGGCCCTTCCTACACTGCTGTAGTTTCTCTTGGCACCTAATTACAGGGTTCAGGCAGGGTGTGAGACCTCCCTAAGGCCTGAATCTCCAACGTGGCTGGCTGGTAGGCTCGCCCTGTCTGCCAGGTCTTACCATGACTTCCTCGTGGCCTCCTTTGTGCTCATCTTCGCGAGTCTGTATCAGCTTAGTTATTAGTTATTCTGAGTGAGCTGGGACACAGATTCCAGCCCTTCACTAGCTTTCTCAATAAATACAGGTTCCCTCCAGACTTGTGTTGTTGAAAACTTCCCTGTGGGCCCGAGGAGTCACTGGGGGTGATCTCATGAAGGACTCAGAGGTTTTTCCCTCCCCCTGACTCTCCGACCCTACACGGGGCTGCCTTTGTGATGGTTCTTGCTTGACATGGGTGACATGCCTGCCTCAGGCAGGATGCGAGAAAATGCAGTCCATCACCCCATCTGCCTAGAGGTGGAAGACAAAGTCGTGGCCCCTAACCTGAGCTCTGGTTCCAGTCATTTGGGGTTCAAACCCAGGCTCTGCAGCTCACAAGCTATCTCCATGAATCTGTTCTTTTATCTGAAAAAACGGGGACAAAAATGGAAGAAAACCCACGGGACAGAGATATAACAGTGCTGTCCTGACGCTCAGCCTCCGCTTTAGATTGGCAACCGCCCGGCACTCATCTCATAATTTGCTGTTATTGTATAAGCAAAATTCCTTCACTGTATGACACGCAATTAAGGCAGATTCTATTCCCATTTTACAGGTAAGTTTAATTAAATTCAGAGAGCTTGTGGCTCATTGTCAGTGTCATAAGTGTTACATGGTACAATTGCAACCAGAAATCCAAACTGCTAACTCTCAACTCAAGTGCTCTGTCCACCAAAGCTGTATGACCAGCCAAGCCAGGAGCAACCCAACAGTCACATTTCTAACTACAAAGACACACACACACACAGATATACACATAGACATGTGTGTATATATACACACTCTTCAATCCTATAGGGATGAGAGAGTCCAGTTTTGAGAGTATGTTTGTTTAGGGTAATGCCTCTTACCTCTTGAGATAATTGGAAAGATAAGTGGTTTTGCTTTTGAAATCATAAGATTCCAACTAGCTCAAACTGGGAGCTCAAAGACTTTAATTTCTCATTTACTTTTCTGTTGGAATTTCATCAACTGACTTTTTTTTTTTTAAGTGATAATCTCTTGAAAATAACTCACACTTATTTGACCTATTGTACTTGGGACTCAGCCAAGTGCTTCACGTGAAACAAATTAGCCCTCACAGCAATCTTTTGGGTAGGTGTTACCGTTATCCTGATCTTGCAGATTCGGAAAATGAGGCAAAGAACTTTTAAATAGCTTGCTTAAGGTCATACAGCTTCAAATCCGTGAAGTCTGATCTTTACTGCTAAGCAGAGTATTCATGATTGCATGTGACTTGATACCTGGCATTATAGTCGATACATCCGTGTATTAAATGTGTAACTTTACAAAAATCCAGGAAGGCATTGCATCAATTGGGATAAAAATCAGGAAAGCAGATACCATTCTGTGTTGGAGGAGGTTGAGAGGATGTCACCTCTGGTTGACCCACGAGCTGGATCCAGGAGGTTGGGCTCTTCAGCCCCCTCCCCTGTCCTTGGAACACAAGCTGGGCCCACAGTCCCCCCAGCCGGCACCATGTTCAAGGACACAGCTTTGAGAGGGCAGTGTGGTGTTGATTTCATCTGGATGAGGTAAGTGACTCACCCCCGTAAGGCCTCTCCATAAACTTTGAAGATCCTGGTGGGTGAATGAAGAGATCTATCATCTTGAGACCCAAGGCTGGCCTTATAGGTAAGCTCCCAGCTTATCCAGCTTTCATCCTTCCCATCTGGACTGGCTGCCTCTTCCATCTCTCCTTCCCCCCTGTGCATGAGGGCCAGTTAGGAAACCAACAGTTTTTCGAATATTTGAAAGAGAGGATATTCGATGTCCCGAGTTGGTTAAACAGGTAGTAGAAAAGCTGATGGTCAACAGTGATATTGAGCCAGCCCAGCTTTAGTGACACCACAAAACCACTACCTCCCTTTTTTGGCATCAGGAAGTACTGTTACTGGGCCCAGCAGCCAGCATCCCTTGATGAGTGGGGACCACCATGGACCCTCTCCCAGGAGGTGTGGTATGTAACATGTGGAGCTGCTGTGGAAACACTGCCTGTTTAGTTGCAAGTTTCACATAGGCAGGGACCAAGTTTTTGGCACTGCCCTAACTCAGTACCTGGGCTTCCCAGCGGGCTTAGAGGGTAAAGAATCTGCCTGCAATACAGGAGATGCAGGAAACACGGGTTCAACACCCAGGTCAGGAAGATCCCTTGGAGGAGGGGATGGCAACCCACTCCCGTATTCTTGAGTCCCACTCCAGAATCCCATGGACAGAGGAGCCTGGTGGCCTACAGTCCATGGGGTGGCAAAGAGTTGGACATGGCTGAGTGATGGCAAGGCACAGCAGCACTACTCACTGCCCAGCAAAGGTTACATGTAAGTCCTACTGGTTTCTTCCATGTTTGGTTCAAAGAGTGGAGAATTGCTTATTGTCCAAGGGAAAGACCAGGACCACTAGAAGGATTAAAAGTGAGGAAGGGGTATACTGAGAAATTCAATTTGTTTACCTCCTTTGTGCATACCTAGGAGGAGATACATTACAGAGAAGTGTGAGAGGTCCAGTTACCGTGTGCTAAACACGTACGCATTCAGACCCTTCACTGTTGCTCAAGTCACCTTCTCCCTGCAATGCTCCTCTCTGTTGTCTTCCACTCTCAGCCTTCCCATCGGAATCGAGTTTGCGAGTGCTGTCCCCCTTTCCCCACACTGGAACTAATTACTGACCATTTTTGAGGCTTTGGGTAAAGTTACATTCTAGAGCATCTGTCAATTACAGATCATTAATGGACTGCATTCTCTTCCAGGGCGTAAAAGTCTCAGAACACGAGGTCACTGAAGAGTCTGGGCAACTAAAGCACCATGAAATGGACACAAAGGTAACTCAATGTGCCTGTGAGGCTCTTCATCTCCTTAACAAAAAAACTGTAAATCATATTGAAGACATTCAAAGCTGTTTGAGGCTGAGGGCCGAAAGGATATGTTGGGGCTCAATGTGGATGAAAAGGGGACACATTTTTGCATCTGTTCTTTCCAGCTCATTATACTCACTCCCTCAAGTTCAACAAATTAAAACTTGGCTGGTTTCCATCTCATTAGGGATCAATTTGCATGAATTATAGGTTTGCATTATTCAAAATCTGTGTTTAACTACAAGAATGGTGTTAAAAACAAAGAAGAAAAGGAAGCAACATAAGAAGCAACCCTCACCTTTAAGCTTTTTATGTCCGTTTCACATTTGGCTTTATTGCCAAAGCATGGAAAATATCTGAGGGTTAAAAGCTGCTGGAAGAAAAGAGTAGACAAGGCTGGTCACGAGTTCAGAGCCTTCTTGCCAGCTGGACCCCCTCCACCTTGTTTGGGCTGTTCCAGGTCCACTCGTCTGGGTCAGGCACCTTGTCCATCCCCTGCGGGAAGCAAGACGTGAGTGTGAAAGAAACAGAACTTTCCAAGCTAACTGGGCTGGAGTCTGACTCCTGGCTCCCATCCTAGTTGATAATAAGTACTGTTCTCGGTGTTTTCACACATGTGTTCCTACTTCATTTTATCCTCTCAGCAAGCCCGCAGTGTGTGGACTGTTATTCTCACCTTGGAACCTGAGGTTTAGGAGAAGTGACTTTCCAAATTCCCAGAACTGGGAAGTAGAGGTGCCCGGACTGAGACCTTCATCTCTCTGCTCAGAGCGATGCTTTCAGATCTCCTCCGTAGAAGGCAAGTGGGGGCACCTCATTCTTGGGAATACAGCCCCTTTGTGTCGCCACTCATTCACACCGGAGCTGCCCATGCCTCTTTCCTGCCCGCACTTGCCGTATCCCCATGCTGTTCAAACATCTCTCTCTGCAGACTGGCCTTATCCATAAGAACAGTGAAATACAAGCTTTTGTCCATCTATTGGTTATCAGCCAGATGGAAGCAGCATCAACACATTTCCACAGTTTACTTGCTGTTTAATCTTGGGCAAGCGCATTATTTCAGCCCTCTTGAGCCTCTGCTTTTACATCTGTACTTCGGGGTAAGGAAACCTATACCTTGTTGGGTTTTTGTGGTCACTGATTGTGATCAATGGTTTTAAACTGATCACTGAGTAATGTATGCAAAGTCCTTATCATAGGAACTGACCGGTAAATTACAGTCAGGACAAAAGCACAAGGTTTGAGCATATCCTCCAAACCTTCCTGGAAATTATGCAATCATCCCAATCTTACAGGTCAAGAAAATGAAGCTCAGAGGAAGTTAAGCCATTGATCCAGTGTCATGGGGTAAGTAGGTGGTGGGACAGGCATACAAAGTCAGGCCCCTGGGCTTCATAGCCTCTGCAATTCCATTATATTTCCTGTGACGCTTCAGAAGTAGTTTTCCAACAAGACTCAACTCCTCCCTATGCAAAAGCATCTTGCTACAATGACAGTCCCTTCTTCTGTGAGACACTTCCTTTGGCAATCAAGCTTTCTCCTCTAAGTAAACACTACTTAGAAAGTTGATTATTTTACAGATGAATAGAGAGTTGCCCAGGCTTCCCTGGTGGTTCAGATGGTAAAGAATTTGCCTGCAGTGCAGGAGACCCAGGTTTGATCCTTGGGTCAGGAAGATCCCCTGGAGAAGGGCACAACAACCCACTCCAGTATTCTTGCCTAGAGAATCCCATGGACAGAGGAGCCTGGTGGGCTACAGTCCATGGGGTGGCAAAGAGTTGGACATGACTGAGTGACTAACAGGGAAGCTGCCCATTTGTGGCAGGAGAGAGAGAGAGAGACTCCTGCTCACTGGCCTTTTAAGACATATGTGAAGTTACCCCTGGTCAGAACACTCCAGGGCCAAGTAAAGACCCACTGATGCGGATCAAGCTTCTTATTTCCCTAATGACAGGGCCAAGAGCTGCAGAGGAAAGTGAATTTCCCAGGTTCACACAGTGGCACAGGTACCAGCAAGAGGACTAGAGCTCGTACTCTTGCTACTCAGTGTTCTTTCCTGCCCACTGTTTCCCATCTCAACCCACAGGGACCATGGAACGTAGACTTACAGATGAAAAGGCCTGTGCATCATCTCAGTTATGTGTCATCTCAGGCCCTTCATTCTGTAGAGAGGAGCAGATTCGGACCCCCATCCAAAGGTGAGTTCCTAAAACTCAGCCACTTGCACTTCACAGATGAGTGTGGAGTCTATATGCCCTTGTTGACATAATGAAGTCCAAATGGGCCTTGGTAGATACACCTCCTTTTATAGTTTTAAAGCATTTCATTCCTTTCAATGCAAGTGAATATCTTTTCATGATAAGAAATCAAGAATGAAATGCTGTGTAAAAATCAGAAGCAAATGTCCCTATTTACACTTTATCTCCCAAACCAACACCCCAACTTGAAGGTGAGTTCCATGAAGTAGTTATGAACTTTCCAAAGTTCACATTCTGCACTTACAAACACCCTCATGCTTTACAAACACATGCAGTCACATACGTGGACATTGTCCACATATACAATATTGACATCTGTCATGGGCTGCACTGTGAACCCCAAAATTCTTAGAATCTTTGAGATTCTAACACCAATACTTCAGAAACATGACTATTTGAAGTTAATGTCTCTAGAGAGGGAATTAAGTTAAAATGAGGTTAATAGGGTGGGCTTTAATCCAGCGTCACTCATGTCCTCATAAAGAAGAGGAGCTTTGGACACAAATAGGCACAATGAGAAGACCAGGTGAGGATATGAGGAGAACACAGCATCTACAAGCCAAGAAGGGAGGCCTCCGGAGGCACTGAGCCTGAGGATACCTTGACCTTGGACTCCTAGCTTCCAGCACTGTGACAGAAAATATTTCTGTTGTTTGAGCCATCCAGCCCAGGGCACTATGTTATACTAGCCAAGCAAACTAGCCCAGTGTCATGTGAGAACAAATGGTATCATACCTCACCTGCTTGCTGAGGTTTGCTTTTACACTTTATCAAGGACACCTCTGGTAGACTTATAATCTATGTTACATTGTTCTCTCAAATACATCAGTGTGAAGGTAATATATTAAAGTCTATTTTATAGCAGGACCATGGCAAGGATGTTGAGGCCAGCAAGAAAGGACATGTCCAAAGAACTTGTTATTTCATCTCCAACAGTTCTTTGCATTTGTCTATCTTAGAGCAAATGGCAAGAATGATGGATTCTGGAATCAGAAGATCTTGGTGCTCTGGACTGAAATTATGTCCCTCCAACAAATTTGTATGTTGAAGCCCTAATGTTCAATTGTGTTTAGGAGGTAATTAAGGCTAAATGGGGCTTCCCTGGTAGCTCAGATGGTAAAAAAAATCTGCCTGCAATGCAGGAGACTTTTGTTTGATCCCTGGGTCAGGAGAATGGGTCCCTGGAGGAAAGAATGGCAACCCACTCCAGTGTTCTTGCCTGGAGAATCCCATGGACAGAGGAGCCTGGTGGGTTATAGTCCATAAGGTCGCAAAGAGTCAGACATGACTGAGTGACTGAACTCAAGATTAGATGAGGTAATAGGAGTGAAGTCTTAATCCAAGAGGAACTGGTGGCATTATGAGAAGGGGGAGATCTCTGTGTGTGTGTCCGTGCACATGCTTTGAGGAATGGCCAGGTGAGGACCCAGCCACAGAACGCAGCTCTCTGAAAGTGGGAAAGAGGGTCTCCGTCAGGAGGTAAATTGGCCAACGCTGTCATCTTGGTCTTCCCAACCTCTACAGCTGTGCGAAAATACATTTTTCTTGTTTAAACCTCCCAGTCTGAGGTATGTGGTTAAAGCAGGTCAAACTAAGATCCTTGGCTTGAGTTACCCTGGCTCCTGCAATATGAGATGAGGTGGTGGTTGTTTAGTCACTAAGTCATGTCTGAGTCTTTGCGACCCCATGGACTGTAGCCTGCCAGGCTCCTCTGTCCATGGGATTTCCCAGGCAAGAATACTGGAGTGAGGTGCCATTTCCTCCTCCAGGAGATCTTCCTGAGCGGCAATTGAACCCACGTCTCCTGCATTGGCAGGCGATTCTTTACCACTGAGCCACCGAGGAAGCCCGAATAGACAGGAACTAAGTCTGAGTTTCCTCATCTCAAGGATGAAGTGATGTAATACGTAACATAATATCTACGTCTCTTGTTTCTGGGAAGTGTCTTGAATTAGAAATTGCAAACCAAGTTCCTTGTATTTCAGAAGTTTGCAAAGACAGCTGGTGAACCCATCCCTTACCATGAGAAATTTCTCTCGTCCCATGAGACTTCAAACTCCTGGAGAACAAGGAATGTATACAAAAATCCTTTTGTATCTTCAGTGTATCTTGGGTGGAATGATACATTTAATACATCATCTCCTTCTAGTACTTAACTTCACACCAACACACTACTGTTCACACTCCTTGACATGCTGATTCCTGAAAAATCATGATAAGGACTCTTTTTCTGTATCCTTTCTCTTCCTCTCTTGCCCTTTCTTGCTTTGTCATTTCTCTCTTGGAAAAAACCCCAAGCCTGTAAAAGAATTCTTTCCTGTTCTGTGCCTGCATCCAAGTAGCAAAATGGCAGGAGAGCCCCAGAACAACCATGGTCCCGCTTAAAATATATGACTCTGAACCTCTAAGCAGGAATACTGGAGTGGGCAGCCATTCCCTTCTCCAGGGGATCTTCCCAACCCAGGGATCGAACCCAGGTCTCCCACACTGCAGGCAGATTCTTTACTGTCTGAGCCCCTGGGGAAGCTGAACCTCTAAGCTGTGCTCTTTAATGTAGCCTCACCACCTTACACTTTCTCCCAGTCTGGTCACGCTCCCACACTGCACGGTGACACGCTGTCCCTCTCAGACCAGCAATCTATTCCTTATCCTCACTCTCAGGGGCGGAGGGGATGGTGTTGCTTCTAGTTAGGAAAATAGAATTGATAAGAAAAGAAATTCCACATGTTTTCACGCCCACACCCCCCCCCCCATCAGCGTCTGTCCCTACACCTTCTGCCTTCCCTCCAAGTACCGTGGATAAATTCTCGAAGTAACATTTTGTGGCCAGCCCCTCCTCTCTACCTGCGGTCATACCCTCTCCTCCTATTCAAGGACACAGAGACAGTGATTTTCCACTCCTTTCTGCATCACCACTTCTCCTCTTGACTAGATGGCTTCCCTGAGCTTGAAAGCTTGCTATTATTTCTCCCACCTTAAAAACCCAGCGCTGATCTCACTTTTCCTTCCCTGCTCTGTTCCATTTTCTGCTCCTGTTTACAGAAAAATTCCCTAAAATAGTTGTCTCCTCTTGCTGTTTCAAATTCTTCCTTTTCTCTCTTCGGCTCTGAACCCTTGTCCCACTTATAAAGACATGACTTGATAACATCAGCATCTGTTCCCTGCTGTGAAACCCTGTGGTCATTCCAGAGCCGGCATCTTAGTTAAACTGTGAGTAGTCCTGTCGACTTCATCCTTCTCCTTCAAAATTGTAAATGTTTCTTTTCTTCCAAGACAACATATAGAGAACCTGCCTGTCAATGCAGGAGACACAAGAGACACAAGTTTGATCCCTCGGTTGGGAAGATTCCCCTGGAGTAGGAAATGGCGACCTGCTCCGGTATTCTTGCCTGGAAAATCTCATGGACAGAGGAGCCTGCTGGGGTCCAGTCCCTGGGGTCACAAAGAGTCGGACACGACTGAGTGACTGAACACATACACAAAAGCGTATATTAGTTGAGGTCTTAGCAGATATAGATGAAATAGCAGGGATTTTAAAGAGACATTTTCATGAATGGACTGTTGAGAGAAGCCTGACAGAGCAAAGGGGTGTTATGAACCTGAAGAATAATCACCCCAGGAAGCTGTTGGCATTTTTAGACCTGAAGGGGTGAAGGGTGCAAATGTTGTTATAGGACCTTCCTGGGAGTTGGAACCAAAAACGAGGGTGCACAGAGAGTGGTCCTGGAGAATGTAACCCCTGCCAGAACTGCTCTGAGGAGGGATGGCAGGGAGGAGAAACGCCCATCACTCCGCCTGTATCCTCTGTTGTCCGGACAGAGATGCTCATTGGCTAAACCCAAAGGGGAACCAGAGGGCAAGCAACCCACAGGATTGATCAAGCAGTGGCAGCCTTCCAGGGCACATGCAGCTGGGAAAGGCAAAGGAAGGACCTCAGACGGCAACAGTGGCCGCAGAGCAGACGACACTGACTGTCCCTCTCCATCTGGGCTGGGTCCCCTCCTGTGAAGTTGCACTTCCTGGTGATTCTGTCCTCACATGTCTTCTTCCCTTCTCTAACCACACTTCCTTTGTGATCTTTCAAGGTCTCATGGCCTCCAGTACCATCCATTTGCTAATGACCTTGACATTTATATCCTCAGATGAAACTTCACTTGGAAACCCACTCTTATATTCAACGTCTGCTCAACAGTAGCCCTTGTTCCCAGGTTCACAGTGAAATTCCTGAGCATCCACACACCACCCCTCCACCCAGGACCTGCTCCTCCAACAGTCTTCTCTATCTCAAGTCATGATGATTTGATCTTTCTAGTTGCTAGGTCAACAGTCTTGGCTTCATTCTAGTTTAGTTTTGTTAAATCTCACATCACATATCCAGTTTCAGTTCAGTTCAGTTCAGTTGCTCAGTCGTGTCTGACTCTTTGCGACCCCATGAATCGCAGCACGCCAGGCCTCCCTGTCCATCACCAGCTCCCGGAGTTCACTCAGACTCACGTCCATTGAGTCCATGATGCCATCCAGCCATCTCATCCTTGGTTGTCCCCTTCTCCTCCTGCCCCCAATCCCTCCCAGCATCAGGGTCTTATTAACACATAATTTTTACTCTACTCTGAAAACAGTTCAAGAATCCAGCACTTTTCCTCACCTTGACTGCTAAGACCCTTGGCCAAGCAGCATTGCCAGGTATACAGACTATTGCAGTAGCCTGTGTGGAGGGTGCTGTGGTGTGCCTCCCAGACCCTGTGGCCCCCTCAGAACTGAGCCTGCACTCCCTCCACTGCTGAAGGGCTGGTGGCTGAAGGTTCTCAGTGAGTCCCTCACTGGGAATTGTCCTCCCCTGAAGTGAGCTGCCTAATAACACAAGTCCCATCTTTGTCTTGGAGTCGTATGCATCTAGTTTCTGGCCCCTATGGGGTAGAAAGACACAGCTCTCTCAAGTCTGGATAACGCTAAAGGACCATTGCAGCTTCCAGGACCCCTGGGATCACATGAAGCTTGCTTGCACCTGCATCTCTGAACAAACCCTCCCTCTCCCTCTGCTAAATCCTCCCCACATAAATCCAAGGTGACCCCTGCCAAAGTTTCTTCATGCAGATTTCTATATGGGAGTCTGGCAGGGAAACATGCCTAAGAAGGCTTCTCGGCGATCTGCCTGAGATCATTCTTGTCCTCCTGCAGTCTATCGTTAAGCACTGCAGCAAGAGTACCCTTCTGAAGCTCAAGTTAATGCCATGGACAATACTGTGGCAGTCCCTTGAAAAATCAAACATAAAAGTGCAGAACAATCCAGCAGTTCCTCTTGCACGTATTTATTTTTCCCAAAAGAGTTGGAAGGAGGTCTTAAAGAGCTCGTTGCACACCCACATTCATAGCAGCATTATTCATAAGAGCCAAAAGGTGAGAACAATGCAAGTGTCCACTGATGAATAAATGGATAAAAACATGTGGCATATACACACAATGGAGTATAATTCAGCCCTGAAGAGGAAGAAAATTCTTACACATGCTATACTATGGAGGAGCCCGGGAGACGTTATTCTAAGCAAAGTAAACCAGTTATGCAACCACAAATGTTTGATTCCAATAATATGGAGTACCTTGTGTAGTCAAACTGATAGAGATGCAAAGTAGCATGGGCTGGGGGGAGGGGGTATGGGGAGATGTTTAATGATTACAGAGTTTCAGTTTTGCAAGATGAAAAGGGTTGTTAGGAGAGTATGTTTTATGTAATATGTATTTTATCACAATTAAAAAGCAAACAAGCCAAAAAAACCCCCCAAAACCCAAGTCAGATCATGTCATATCCTGCTCAAAACTTTTTGGTGGTTCCCCTTTTTATTCAGAGCAAGATCAAAGTCCTTAGGGTCAAGCGTCTTGGTGACATGACCCCATTAACTCTCTGAGTCTGTCTCTTCCTTGGCTACATGGGCCTCCATGAAGTCCCTCCAATATGGCAGCCCTGCTGCTATGCACCCCATCCTTGCTGCTTCTCCTGCTGGGAACCCCTTCCCTGTGATATTGTGTGGCTCATCTCATCTCCTTCAAGTCAATGTTCAAGTTCACCTTCTCCGGTGGGCTTTCCTTATCTGTGCAATTACAGTGCCCCCACCTCGGCATTCTATCTCCATTCTCGAATTCACTCTTCTCCCTAAAACATAATTACTTCTCCCATACTCTAGCGCTTACCTCTTTTAGTTATTACAGGCCCTTCTGCCTCCTCTAGAATGTCTTAAGGACAGGAATGTTTGCCTCTTTTTTCATGGCTACATCACAAACGCTGGAAAAGTGATCAGCACATAGTAGATGGTCAATAAAAACTTGCAGAATGAGTGTTAGAAACTGGGAATATATTTTATTGATGAAATAAAATTTGTTTGCCCCTTCTTCATCTTTAGGACAGTTAAGAAGAGGTTTCTAGAAACATAATACAGTTTGGAACATTTTCCCCCCATAGATTTAGTTTAACCTGGGAAGGATTTAATCAGAACAGTTCATTTTTTTAAGAGGAAATGCCCCTGAGGATAGATGTTTCTGTGCCTGGTATAAAGATGATCTTTGACCTTGCCTCATGTGATTGAAAGAACACACTTGGAATGTTTCTGTCTCAGTTTTGGACTAAAGTTCCTAAACTTTAGTTTAGGACAGGGAGATGGTCTGGTTAAAAAGGCAGGAGTCAACCTAGATGTCCATCAACAGATGAATGGATAAAGAAGCGGTGGTACACATACACCATGAAATATTACTCAGCCATAGAAAGGAACACATTTGAATCACTTCTAATAAGGTGGATGAACCTCGAGCTTATTATACAGAGTGAAGTAAGTCGGAAAGAGAAAAACAAATATATTAATGCATATGTATGGAATCTAGAAAGATGGTACTGATGCCTCTATTTGCAGGGCAGCAAGGGAGACGCAGAGAGAAGACTTTGCACACAGGTCGGGGAAGGAGCGGGTGGGACGAATGGAGAAAGTAGCATGGAAACACGAATATTATCATACGCCAAATGGAGAGCCAGTAGGAATTTGCTGTGTGACTCAGGGAGCTCAAATCGGTGCTCTGTGACAACCAGGAGGGGCAGGTGGGAGGGAGGCTCAAGAGGGAGGGGACGCGTGTACACCTGTGGCTAATTGGTGCTGATGTATGGCAGAGACCAGCACACTATTGTAAACCAATTATCCTTCAATTAAAAATGATGATTGCCTTTTTTTAAAAGGCAGGAGAAATGTTTCTAGCAACATAGCAAGTTTTCCAATATGAGTGACCCAAGTAGGTCCCTGTAGAGTAGAGAGAAGTGAGAGGTACCCTCACTTGGAGGGTAGAGTCGTGGGAAGTGAGATCCCTTAGAGGAGAGGTAGAGCAGAAGGTCCCAGTAGAGTAGAGGGAAGTGAGAGGTACCAGAGATGTAGGGCCTCAGCTCTCACTGTGGGCTGCTGCAACTCAACAGATCTATACCCACTCCTCTGCCTGGCAAACAGGACAGTGCAAGGCCCTGTTACCTTTTTCAGGAGCCATTCCGGTCATGCCTTTAAGACTAGAATCTCGTAAAAAGGACCCACTGAAGACTGCACTATGATTTCAGCTTATCATATATCTTCCAAGCTGTAGTGCTGAGGGAGAAAGGAGGATGAATTATTTATTTGAACTTCAAATTATTGGGCCATTTATTAAAATAAATTTAAAGTCATGATCCATTATGCATTCAAGTTTATTGCATGCTAAGGTGTTAATTGGTTTCCCTGCATTCAGAGAATTTCGGCTCCGTTGGCTCCAGTGTTTAGCCCTAGTTTCTGGACTGAAACCTTCAGAATTCAGCTTGCAGGCCTGTGCAAATAGGACTATGCATTTATTAAGTGGTCTGCTTTCCTAGGGCAACGCTTTCCAAGAGTACTGAGTGATAAAATCTTATATTTTGCCCCAAACCTAATTTTTACAATTTTTTTTTCAAATTAGACAGAGGAGAAATGGATATTTTTTTAACCTAATGAAGGCATCTAATTTAATTCATCAGTGCTCCAGACCGAGGAGGACTAGGAGTGCTGGTACATGAGGATGATGAACACAGAGAATGGAGATAGCAAACAAATTCACCACTTTCCCCAAGTTTCCTTGCCCTCCCTCAGTAACCTCTTCCTGATGTGCTTCCTCACACTCTTGGGTTCCCGGGTGATCATCAACCTACTTTTAGTTATCACAGAGGAGTGCATTTTATGTGTATGTTTCAGTTGCACAGCAAAGTGATTCAGTTATACATATATCCATCCTTTTTCAGATTCTTTTCCTATCCAGGTTGGTATAGAACACAGAGCAGAGTTCCCTGTGCTGCACAATAGGTCCTTGTCGATTATCTACGTTACATTTAGTAGTGTGTATATGTTAATCCCAAACTGCTAGTGTATCTTCTCCACATTTCCCCTTTGGTAACTATAAGTTTGTTTTCAAAGTCTGTGGGTCTGTTTCTGCTTTGTAAGTAAGTTCATTTGTACCAGTAGCGAATTTTTAATGTGTTTTAGTTTGTTTACTTATTGGCCATGCCTGTGGCATGTGGAATCTCAGTTCCCCACCAGGGATCAAACTCACACCCTCCTCATTAGAAGCATGGAGTCTTAAGCACTGGACTGCCAGGAAAGTCCCACGTATCAGTAGTGAGCTTATAAAATGGAATCATGCGGTATGTACGTCTTTCATCTGACTTTCCTTCACTGGGGATAATTATTTGGAGATTCGAGCATGTTGTTGCAGGCAACGATGGTTTCTTTCTCTTTGTTCTAAGCACTGTCTCACTGCATGGACATCCCAAAACACATCTACTCATTTACTTGTTGATGGATATTTGGGCTGGTTTCCAGTATTAGTCTGTTAGAAATGAAGCAACTAGGGGTGTTTGTGCACAAGTCTTCGTGTAGACCTGAACTTCCATTTATTTGAAGGGGCGGGGCTGACCTGCAGGTGAAACGGCTACATCAAAAGGCAGTGAAACGGCTACATCAAAAGGCAGGTGAATGTTTGTTTCCTTAAGAAACAGCCTGTTTACTATCATGATTGTACCATTTCACATTCACACCAACTCTTCTCTACCAGGTGGAGGCAGGAGCTTGGGGTCATTCCTGCACCTCCCTCCAGTGACACCCAAGGAGGAGTCTCCTACTTATTGCTGGGTGGGATGGGGTCCTGGCTGCCCATGTGGTCTCCACTGACCTGGGAGGGGGCAGTTGTGCCTTATTGCCGGTGGGCTGCCATCTATGGGGTTGCACAGAGTTGGACACGCCTGAAGCGACTTAGCAGCAGCAGGCATGACAGCCCTGACTCCCTACGTGGCCGTGATCCTAGTGAGATGGAGGGGGCCTCAGCACAGCCTCCACAGGGTGGAGGGACTCTGGCTCCACATGTTGGTCTGAGTGGACGGCCAGTTTTATCCAGGGGTGTTTGTAGGACAGAGGATGGTTGATGTCTAAAAGGTCTCTGTCCCTCTAGGCTGCCTCTTTCCTGGTCCTTTGACTAGAAGGGCTTTCGTTGGAGCATTTTGGTTGCAGCCATTGGTGTTTCTCAGTTGCTGTTTCCTTCAGCTCTAAATCTGAGATACATGAGGCAGAAAGAAAACCCAGGGAGATTCCTACCTTCTCATTCTTGGGGTCCTGAGGTTCCTACCTGGCCTGCCTTCTCTCTGTGGTTCAGAATCCTTCTAGGTTTGTCTTGTATATAATGTCAAGCTCACTCTCAGGCTGCAAGTGTTTTCTGTTTCTGATTAGTTGAGTGTTTTTATAACAGGGTGTTAGATATTGTCAGATTAATACAAAAAGCAGGTGCTTTTTCTGCACCTGCTGAGGTGATCATGTGGTTCTTGTCCTATATTCTATTAATATGGTGTATGCATTGATAGTTTTGATTGTTGAACCAATCTTACACTCCTGGGATAAAACCCCACTTGGTTGGGCTGTATAATCCTTTCCATATGTTGCTGATTTGGTTTGCTGGTAATTTGTTGAGGATTATGCTCTGCATTCATAAAGGATATTGATCTGTAGTTTTCCTGAGATGCTGTAGTTTGACTTTGGTATCAGGATAATAATGGCTTCACAGAATGAGTTGAGGGAAGTGATATATTATTTTTTGCAAAAATTTGAGAAGAATTGGTGTTAATTCTTTAAATGACTGGTAGACTTCACCAATGGAGGTTGTTCTGGACATTTTGTGGAAAATTTTTTGATTGCTGATTCAACCTCTACTTGTTAGAAGTAGAGATTAGTTAGAACTATCTTCTTCAGTCAGTTTTAGTAATTCTGTTTTCTTAGGAATTTAACCATTTCATCTAGGATGTTTAATCTGTTGGCATAAACTTGTTCCTAGGATTTTCTTATAATCCTTTTTATTTCTGTAAAGTTCATAGCAACATCTCCTCTTTCATTTCTGATTTTAGTTATTTGAGCATTTTCTTTTATTATTATTTTTGGTTAGTCTACCTAAAGACTGTCAATTTTGTTGATCTTTCCACAGAACACATTATTAATTTTCTCTCTTGTTTTTGTGTTCTCTATTTCACTGATTTATGCTAATCTAATTTTCCTTTCGGAGAAGGCAATGGCACCCCACTCCAGTACTCTTGCCTGGAAAATCCCATGGACGGAGGAGCCTGGTAGGCTGCAGGCCATGGGATCGCAAAGAGTCGGACACGACTGAGCGACCTCTCTTTGACTTTTTACTTTCATGCATTGGAGAAGGAAATGGCAACCCACTCCAGTGCTCTTGCTTGGAGAATCCCAGGGACGGGGGAGCCTGGTGGGTTGACATCTATGGGGTCGCACAGAGTCGGACACGACTGAAACGACTTAGCAGCAGACTTAGAAGCAATCTTTCTTTTGCTTGGTTCATTAACATTTGCTTCTTATTTTCTTAAGGTAAGAAGTCAGGCTACCAACTTGAGGTCTCTCTTTTTTAATAGAGCAGTTATAGGTATTAATTGTCCTCTAAAGACTGCTTTAACTGAATCCCATAATCTCTGATAGGCTGTGTTTTTGTTTCACTCATCTTGACGTGTTTTCTAATTTCTCTTGTGATTTTTTTCTTTGACCTCTTGGTTATTTAGCAATGTATTGTTTCATGTCCACATACTTGTAGATTTCCCAAATTCCCTTCTGCTATTGATTTCTAATTTCATTCCTCAATGGTCAGAAAACATACTTTGTATGGTTTTTCCTGTGGTCATGTATGGATGTGAGAGTTGGACTGTGAAGAAGGCTGAGCACCGAAGAATTGATGCTTTTGAACTGTGGTGTTGGAGAAGACTCTTGACAGTCCCTTGAACTGCAAGGAGATCCAACCAGTCCATTCTGAAGGAGATCAGCCCTGGGATTTCTTCGGAAGGAATGATGCTGAAGCTGAAGCTCCAGTACTTTGGCCACCTCATGCAAAGAGTTGACTCATTGGAAAAGACCCTGATGCTGGGAGGGGTTGGGGGCAGGAGGAGAAGGGGACGACCGAGGATGAGATGGCTGGATGGCATCATGGACTCGATGGACGTGAGTCTGAGTCAACTCTGGGAGGTGGTGATGGACAGGGAGGCCTGGCGTACTGCAATTCATGGGGTCGCAAAGAGTCGGACACAACTGAGCGTCTGAACTGAACTGAACTTCTTTTTAATTTACTCAGATTTGCTTTACAGCCTCACACGCGGTCTGTCCTGGAGAATGTGTGCTTGAGATGATGGTGTGTCTGCCAGGGTTGCGTGGAGCCCTTTACATAAGTCTGTTAGGTTCAGTTTTGGTTTATCGTGTTCAAGTCTTCCATTTACTTGTTATCTCCTGTCTAGTTGCTCTGCATGTTATTAAAAGTGTGGCATTATTCAGCTGTTTTGTTAACTTGTCTATTTCTATCTTATATCTTTCAATTTTGCCTTATATTTTATTTTTGTCTTACCCTTCACTGCTTAATGAGAATCTCTGGAGATGGATCTCATAACTATGATTCTTAACATGTTCATTGAAGTTTGAGAACCACAGTTCAAATTAGAATAACATATTTTAGTGATTGACTGAAGCCCAGGAAGGGAAGAGATTTTCTCAATCTGTTGGCATCTAATCCAGATTATCCCAGAGAATTGTATCAGAAGCAGGGTTAGCAAGGTTAAAGGTTCTGCTCTTATGGGCTTCCCTGGCAGTCCAGTGGGTTAAGACTCTGCACTCCCAGTGAAGGGGGCACAGCTTCAATTCATAGTTGGGCAGGGAACTAAGATCCACTTGATGCATGGTGTGCAGCCAGGAAAGAAAAGAAAAAGGCTATGCCCTTACTTTGAGAGAATAGCAAACTCCTTAATGCAGCAACAGAAACAAAGAAAATTTATAACTCAAATGCCAAAACGCACAAGAAAACAATGAAATTCAAAATGATAACACTAATATGATAGGTGAAGTTATTTTGCTGGAATGAAATGCTGATTGTAACATGGATGATCACAGTTGCTACAGGACAAGTCTTGTTGAATTTTTCACACCTTTACTGCTCTTTGCCACATACAGACTTAATTGTCTCTATGTGTCACTCTAAACTATTGAAAAATCTTGTCTCATGCAGCTCACTAGCATTTTCTTCTACTGATCCAGACATAAACACATTATTTACATGACAATCTGCTTTATTCTTCTCTTGTTAGTCTGAGACAGTTAATGCAATATTATTAGCCACTCAGTGCCAATATGGTCATAAACAAAAATGATTATGCCTTGATAACATGTTTCTGTAGATTAGTATTTCAAAAGTATGCCTGTATCCCCACAGCATTGGGGATGAAGAATCTAATCCTCTTTAATATATTCATGCAATCAAATCAGATATCAAAGCAGGAGAAGCTAGTTAAGCAAATGGGTATTAAGAACAAGTGTACAAACAAAAGCACAGTTGATTTTCTAACTGTTCTTCCCTTTGGAAAGCCTACATTACACAATAAGTTTGCTTCACGTATTGCGTGGCAGAATGGTTTTAATCAGCTTTCACTACATATAGATCATCTCAAAATGTAGTGGTTCAGCGTAACATCAATTACGGATGTTGTAAGTCTGTGGGTCAGTCTCAGGCTGGGCTTGGCTAGGTTGTCTGCTCATTTATCCAGGCTTAGCTGACCTTGACTGGGGACTTACTGGTGAATTTGTTCAACTCCCAGAATGGCTGGGGACCAGCAGAAATTGAACAGGGACACCAAGATTCTCCTCCATGAAAAATCCTCCAACAACAACAACAAAACTAGACCCGTTGCCATGGAAACTGAGGTCCAAGAGTGACAGAAGCAGCGTGCCTCTCCTCTTGGGCCCCAGGCTTAACTTGACATGACATTAGAGCAAAGCAAGTCAGAGGATGGAAAAATAGACTACACTCTTGTTGGGAGAAGCTGTAAAGAATTGGGGCTGATTAAAAAAAAAAAAATCTACCACAGAGTTCTACCTAAGAAGTCAGAAAAGTCCTGAATTCCATGACAGTTGCCCATATGTGCTCTGAATTCTAGATTTTGAGCAGATACCGGAGGGTGGCAAACTACAGTCTGTGGGCCAAATTGAGCCTGCTGTCTGTTCTTGCAAATAAAGTTTTATTGGAATGCATTTTATATTGTTAATCGCAGCTTTCATGCTACAACAGCAGAGCTTAATAGTTGCAACTGAGACTGGATAGCTACAAAGTCTAAACATTTATTATCTGACCTTTTACAGAAAACTTTTCTGACCTCTGCTCAAGACCCTCATGCATTTTAATCTGTGACCATGTTGGCACCTAGTGGCTGGCAATAGTGACTTACCATTTAAATACTATTTAAATTATTTTAGACTTATTACAGTTGCTACCTGGAGAGGCAGTTTCTACCCAGCATTTTTTTAAATATATTGGCTAATATCCTATGCTTGCTTTATTCCAGATAAACTTTAGAAGCCCTTTGTGAAGTTTTATAGTGTCACACTAAGATTTATCTTGGAGTTGTATAAACATAAGTCAAAAAGACTGTCAGATTTTAGTCTGGGGGGTGGCTCTTTTGGTTTTCATTATTTTGTTTGTTTTCAACTCACTTGTGTCCATTTATTTTAAGCTTGTCAAGGTATTTCATCTCTTTATTGCTCTTAGGAGAGAAAAAAAAAGTTTTAATGTACTTCATAGTAAATGTTCAGGCACATTAGAAGAAGCCATTAAGAAATACTTAATGGGTAACTTAATTAACACCAGTTCTCTGAGACTCTTTACTCTGCTTCTCTTTATTAGCTTTCTTTGTATATTTGCATACATTTGAAGGTAGAAAATTATATATTACTTAAAAAGCATTTGGAAATACATATCCCTCCCTGTGTCATCAAATAGTGACAGCTAATATTATGTCCCTCAGATGTCTGCACATCAGTCACCTAAACTCTTCTCTTCTGCTCTGCATTCAAGCATTTTCGATGTATCTTTTGGTTCCAGGTTGTACCCTCTGGTCCTTTGGCTGAATCAAGTCAAAATTGTTCAGTGATGTTTACACAAGGCCTGTGTATCTCTTTGGGCTCCAACTTAGCTCTGAGAGCATCACCTTCCCTTTCTCTCCGTGGTGGGGACCTTGACATGGCCTTGACAATGATTTGGAATGACTTGAATCCTGGAGTTGAGGTGATGACAGCCAGGGAATGGGAAAGATGGAGAGGCTGTCACATGTTACTCCCTACTGTTACAGCATCTCGACCTGAGCCAGCATCCTGGGAACTCTAGCCCCACGGTGCACGCTCCCACGGCGCACGCTCCCCCAGCCTTGCCATGTGCTGGAGTACATGGTGAGACTGGAGTACCTACGGGGCTCTTCCTCGCCTCGGTTTGTGCGGGCACCCGTCTCGGGGTTCTGCTTTGAGACAAGCCACTTCCTCCAGGTTCTTCTCAGCGGCTCTCATTTCCACTTAACAGATGGTGATTTTCACTTCATTGCTTCATCCATTGGCAGCCCGAGTCCATGCTCTAGGTCACTCCCAATATGTCTTTGGCTTGGGGAGAAGGCAAACTGGTGGTGAATAATTTCCTGTGCCTATGAATTGGTAAGGATGCCAAATTACACTCATCTCAAATCATGCTTGTCCATTTTTTAAGGATGGCTTTGCTAATTGGACTGGCAACTCTCTGTTGACCTAATTTTAGTGTTATAAAGAAAGAATTTGGAAATATTATGACATGAGGATGCTTTCATGATTTTGTCATTGCTTTGTTTTGAAAAGAGAGAGACAACACAGACAGAACTGTCCTCTAATGGAACTTGAAGTACTTTCCAGGGACACAAATACTTCTTCCATGCTGCTCCAAAGAGAGAGATGTAAAGAACTGCGTGAGTATTCTCAGATGACATTTGTTTCCCATATAAGGAAAATTTATTTTTACATGCTCAGATGTTCAAAAATGTGAATGGCTTCTTTAATAGGTGGCGAGCTCTCTAGCAATGGAGGGATTTAAGGCCTTTGGTGGGACACTTACTGAGGGAACAGTTGGCCCGAGGATCTCAACTGTTACTTCTTACAGTGCTTGAAAATGGTATCCTGCACTTAAGCAGCAGCACAGAACAGAAATAGCACACACACTAGAGTCAGGCTTGGTTCAAATCATCTTTTATCGCTTACCTTGGGGACAAATCACTTAATTTCTCTGAGGCTTAGGCTCCCCTTCTGTCAAATAAAGGTCACCTAGATGTCACTGCTCCTCTGCCTTCATTTGCTAGGGCTGCCATACCAAACACTGGGGTGGTTTAAACAGCAGAAATTAATTTTCTCGTAACTCGGGAAGCCAGAAGTCTAAGATCAAGCTATCAGCAAGGTTGGTCTCCTCAGAAGCCCCTCTCCTTGCCACGTAGATGGCCGTCTTCTCCCTGTGTCCTCCCAGGGTCTTTCCTTCCACTTCAGTGGTATCCGACTGTGTGACCCCATGGACTGTAGCCCACCAGGCTCCTCTGTGGGCTTCTCCAGGCAAGAATACTGGAGCGGGTTGCCATGCCCTCCTCCAGGGGATCTTCCCCTCCCAGGGATCGAACCTGCAGCTCTTACGTCTCCTGCATTGGCAGGCGGGTTCCTTACCACTGGTGTCACCTGGGAAGTCCTTCCTTTGGGTGTCTGTGTTCTAATCTCTTCTTATAAACACACCAGACAATGCGATTAGGGTCCACCCTGGCAGCCTCATTTTAACTCAATTATCCTCATAAGATTTCACGAGGGAGAAGGAGAACAGGCTCCAGGATTCTACCCTGTCTGGGGCACGATTCAGAACCATGACTCAGTGTTTCTCTTTTTGAAACAAGTGAATCCCAAGCGAATTAATCCCTCAGTGAGTAACTCTTCACTGCTTAAATGCCTCTACTGGTGAGCTCATCACCTAATCCAAGCAGTAACTTCCATTTCTGAACATGTGAGTGTATAAAAATAAATCCCCCCTATAGGAAAGAGAAATGTCATCTTAGAAATTTCACCTATTTCCTTGCCGCTCACGCTTTGGAGTGGCATGGAGGGGCTGTTTCTAGCATCTGTGCCTCTTCTGCGATTGTTTAGTTGTGTTTTTCCTCTGTTCTCTGCACCTGCTCCCTCAGTAACATCAATCTCTGAAGCCCCTCTTTTTTTCTAGATTCCATCCCCTATTCTATTATCAAAGTCTCCCTTACCTCTGCCATTAAGCAGAGCATGTCTCCTTGATACTTCTGTGTACAGACCCACCTGGTGCTCTGCAAACACAGGGCCCACCTCTGAGAAGTGCACCTCCTTCTTGGAAGGCAATTTACAAGGGCCGCTAGAACCTAGCCTCTGGCCCAGAAGGCTTGCGGTGGGATTTCTCCTGACTACACACAGGGCTACCTCACTCTCCTACTGGGAGTAATTGTGCTGAACAAAAGTTTTTCTGTCTCCTTCAGCTTGTTACTAATTGCTTGCATCTCAGGTGGGAGAAGGGGAGGAATGAGAATCTTAGCCATGCTCGTAAGGTTTTCTCCCCTCAAATGAATGCAGGAATAGATGCGTGCTGTAAAGAAATTCAAGGATTCAAAAGGGTATTGTACTATGTGAGCTGGCTCTGAGATGAATTTGATTTTCTGCTCCCACGGGGTGTTGTATAATTCAGAATTGCTCATTCTGACTCATTTTCTTTCCATTTCTACCCAGCTCTATGTTTAATAGTGCACGTTGTAGAATACTCACTGTGGGCCAGATGGATACCTGTCCAAGAGCTTTAGTTATGCTGACTCATGGAATCTTCACAAACATCCTGTATGGACAGTCTCTGGCTATTTCCCTTTTATCCTGGAGAAACTAAGGCAGAGGAAGTTAATAACCTGCCTAAGCTGATAAGGCCAGTTAGAGGCAGAGATGGTTCAAATTCTTACATCCTGGATCCAGAGCCCACAGGTGAAGCCAAAATCACTCTTTCCCAGTGATGGCACATCCTGAATTCACTTCAAGGTCTGTCTATGATCAGGGGTGTCTTGAGTCCCAACTAGTGATGAGCTGATTAAATGACAGCCAAGAGGAAGCAGAGATGTTCTGGAGAAATAGATTATAAATGGGAGCTGGCTGACCACAGAATCCCAGGGCTCTAAAGATACCATCAGATCACTTAGTCTAACTATCAACTGGCTGCTTGGTCCACTTTGCATCGCGTCTCCTTGTAGATTGTGATAGAGTCAAATCCCAAGCTCCATATTTCCCAGCTGACTTTAAGATGCTACTTACATCACCAAGATTCAGCCGCTCATCATTAAGATGATATACTGATGCCTGCCTACCATTTGTGGTGAGTGTTTTAATGAACAGAATAAAGCTCTCAGCACAGTGTCTAGAATACAGCACATGGTTAATATTGCTGGCTGTAGTCACCATCATGCAGTCAGCATGCTGCAGGTAACATAGAACTTTCACATCTTCCAGTCTTGTTGGAAGTAAAGGATAAATCAACCAAAAAGCAATACTATGGGGCTTCCCTGGTGGTCCAGTGGTTGAGAATCAGCCTTGCAATGCAGGGGACCTGGGTTCAATCCCTAGTCCAGGAAGATCCCATGTGCCACAGCTCCTGAAGCCTGAGTGCTGAGAACCCGTGCTTCGCAACAGAGGAACCACCACAGTGAGAGGCCTGTACCTGAAGGTGAAGAGTAGCCCACCCACCCACATCCCTGAGTCACCGCAACTAGAGCATGTAGTGAAGACCCAGCACGCCAAAACATTAGAGAATTCTTTTACTTAAAAAAAAAAGCAATACTGTGTATGAATATTTTCCTCATTGCAAGTAGCAAGAGAATGTTAATTATTTTTTTCTAAGGAAAACTAAGCTTGTACGTGCTGGAGCTTGTGTGATTTTAGGGCACCTGCTTCAAAATCTGAGCCCTTTGCTCTATTTGCTGTTGTTCAGTCACTCAGTCATGTCCAACTCTTTGCATCCCCATGGACTGCAGCACGCCAGACTTCCCTGTCCTTCACTATCTCTTTGAGTTTGCTCTAACTCATATCCATTGAGTTGGTGATGCTATCCAACCATCTCGTCCTCTGCTGTCCCCTTCTTATGCTGCCTTCAATCTTTCCCAGCATCAGGGTCTTTTCCAATAAGCTTTGTCACCTTCCTCATTTGTTTATTTGATAGGTATTTATCACCAAGTGCTATCCTAGCTGTTGGAGACACAACTGTGAAGCTAGCCGCAAGACAACCTGGGCAGAGAGAACCTTAAGCTGAATGGAAAATGCCTGCAAATTCCCTGAGCTTATTTTGAGGAGCAGAAAAAAAGAAAGTGCCTGTCCTGGAGTTAAGTGAACAGGGTGAGCTCAGAGAGATGCAAGAGCTTGGAGAATGCAGAACCTTTCAACTAAACACTAAGGACCTGTGTAGCTGCTAAATTTGGTATATATTTGTCAAACGCATATTTTCAAGTGTTAGAATGCCAAGTCAAAGTGACTTAAATTTTAAAAAAGATAAGGAATTTACCATCCCACCATTTGGAAAGCAGTCTTGGGCAGCTCAGAGAATCAGGAAGGACAGGAACAACCTCTCTGACCCTCCTCTTTGTCCGCTCTGGAAGCTCTGCTGGTCTCTGCATAGCCGGCGGTCCCAGTGTTGCCCTCCACTCCATGGGACAAGTCCCAGCTCAGCACTCTTGGGGGAAAAAAGGAGCCTTTCTCATCCAGCACCTGGAATAGAGACGCCCTCAAAGGTGAATTCTGATTGGCTGTGTGGGTCATATGACCGTCCTTGACCAAAGCCCTGCCCTCAAGGGCTTGGATAAACTTGGCTTTGTAAGTGATAAACTTGATCAACCCCATCTGTGTTGGGTCATTGAAGGAGGAAGGGAGGGATGGTCAAGCTGAGTGGACTGTTGTTGTAGTTGTTAAAAACAAGGCAGCAGGCCCATCGTGGAGCTGCTTCTGCTAAGTCCACGTCACCAAACCGAGATTCACCTCCATTACAGTTTCTGCTCTCCCAGAAATGGAATCATAAATCAATCAGAAATCATCTGATCAAGACTAGTTAGGGCACCTGGCTGAGACATCCCTGTCGTCCCTTAAAGAAAAGTGACCTTGTCATAGCCCAATCTGCTTTTTTTTTGGTCTAGCAGAACGTTCATGTCCTGCTCTTTTCTGCCCATAAAAGTCTTTCATTTTGTACAGCTCCTTGGAGTCTATCTGCTACATTGAATACTGCCCGAAAATTGTTGAATGAAGCCAACAAGATCTTTAAAATCTAGTCAGTGGAACTGTGTTTTTTAAGACAGTCCAGGATGACTGCAGACCAGAGGAAACCGAAACCACAAGAAGACAGGTCCATGTCCAGATATTCCAAACTGCATCCCCTCCACTGGGGGAAAGGTTTGCCAGTCCCAGGATAGGGAACCTGCTGCCCCCCCAAAACTGGCACAGAGGGAGGCCAGGTGTAGAAGGAAGAGAGAGGAGAAGGTGCAGAATGTGAATGGGAGTTAAATCAGTCCCTTTCCTCCTTAAGTCTTTAGTATGTAAATTTCTCTGGTGGGGCTGTGAGGGGGTGGGGGAGGAGGGAGAGAGGGAGGGAGTCTGAGCTCCAGCTGAAGGGAGAGGGAAAGAGGGTGAGTTCCAGAAGGGAAAGCGGGAGAAGAGCACAGCATGTTCAGGAAATCATAAATAACCCAGGGTTTGCAGTTCTCCTGGTGTAGGTTGGAATGGTTGATGGGGCCAGATGGCGGTGGCCTGAATCAGGCCATGCTGGGGACCGTGTGCTCTGCTGGGTGAGGAGGACCGGGGCAGGTCTGCTGGTTCAATGGGATCTGATCTGTGGTCAGTTCAGTTCAGCTGCTCAGTCGTGTCTGACTCTTTGCGACCCCATGGACTGCAGCACGCCAGGCCTCCGTGTCCATCACCAACTCCAGAGTTCACCCAAACTCATGTCCATTGAGTCAGTGATGCCATCCAACCATCTCATCCTCTGTCATCCCTTTCTCCTCCTGCCTTCAATTTTCCCAGCATCAGGGTCTTTTCCAATGTGTCAGTTTTTCGTATCAGATGGCCAAAGTATTGGAGTTTCAGCTTTAGCATCAGTCCTTCCAATGAATATTCAGGACTGATTTCCTTTAGGATGGACTGGTTGGATCTCCTTGCCAGCAGTGATTTAGAATATTTTCTCTTCCCTGAAGTCTTCCCTGATCAATGTTGTTAATGCCAATTTCTTAATTCTTTGTTTTCTAGGGATGCATGGTTTGCCTGAAAGTGGAGAACAATTTAATGTCCACCCATGGTTAAGAAAAATCCACACTGTGGGATTGGTGGGGCATTAAAAATAATGCATGGGTGGATAATGCATGGCATGGCAAGGTGGCTAGGGGGTATCATAAAGTGAGAAGAACACGATGGGGAGTGAGGGGTATGGTAAGATCCCACTTACTCTTCTGGAAAGAAAAGATGATTCCAGAATAGGAAAAGGTAAGGAAGGGAATGTGGAAACATGAGTGGTGAGTGGTGGACCCTGGTGGGGCCATGTCAGCCAGCGGCCCAGGGATGGTCTCTAAGAGGCTGTGAACTCAGGATATTGACTAGGAATCAAGACACACGTGAGCTTTTTGGGTAGGTGGGGAGAGCCCTTTACCTCCATCCCATTTTCAGAGATACTGAGAGAGGCCCAGATGCACCGAAGGGCTCAGAAGTGTGGCTTTCTGAGCAAGATGCCTTTGTATTCCAGGAGGCTGAGCCCATAGGCTGCTAAGGGTTGACCTGAGTTTCTCTGGGGATGAGGGTTTGAGTGTGACAGTCCGTGGCTGCTATTCAGGCCCCATGATCGGATTATTTCAGCAGAAGGATACTTCATTGCTAATTGGCATAGGGAGAGCGCCAGGAGCCAAGCTGTCCCTCTAGAGGAGGGAGGGGGAATTAGAGGAGGCTTGAATATGGGAGAGGTGCCTTCGGAGACATCTAAATGGGTTTGAGAGGGAGCCTGTCACAACTGGTTGTTGTGATAATTAGATTAGGAAGCAGAGAGATGAGGAGAGACGGCGTCCCGTGTAATCTGCACAGACTTGGCTGGAGCCCGGAGGTGGATTTGAAAATAGATGGTGTGCAGAGGTGACCTCCAGAGGACCACACAGCCTAGAACCTGAGGCGTGCAAGCCCGGCCCTGGAGGGCATCTGTGCTGAGGCTTCCAGCCCTGTCCACGGAGCCATCTGTGGACCGAAACCCCTGGGGTGCTTGTTTGACAGTACAGCTTCTCAGGTCCTGTCCCTGCACATCCCAGACCAGCAGACCCAGGTTTGGCCCCAGGGGTCTGTATTTTAAACAAGTTTCTGGGTGATTCTGAGGCTTGTTCAATTTAGCAGTCACTGACCTAGTTTGACAGCAGCATCTGAGAGCAGGGTGAGGACATTCATCTGGGATCACGCCATGAGCACACCGGCACATGCGCTGTGCCATGACCTGCGCGTACGGTGTATCTCGTTTACCCCTCCCGGGCAGCCCTGCAGTTGACAGATGAGGGTACCGAGGTTGTGAGAGGACTGCAGACACAGCCAAGGTCACAGAGCTAGTGAGCGCCACAGAGCAGACGGCATCAGCGCCTCCAGGACCCCTTAGGTCACTGTTGTCCGGCTTCCTGACACAGTCACAGAGTCCCCCACCCATGAGATGGTGCCTAGTTGATGCCAGCTGATCCAGCTGATGCCAGTTCTCTCAGCTGATCCCTGCCCACCCACCCCTGCCCCA
>SJXQ01004136.1:0-34583 GCA_006408695.1 Aepyceros melampus | reverse complement strand
TCCTGGCTGTCTCCATTAAACCATGCAGCTTCCCATCCACCATGTTTTGACCCAACTTCTGTGCACATCAGGGGCTCACTTGTAGTCTGTGCTGTCGGCCGGTGGGGCATTCGGCAGTGACCGCAGCCAAGCCAGCCCCAGTCTGGGCTTAATCTCCATTCCTGCCACCATGCCCTGGGCTCATGAACCCATTAATTATAAAGACAAGATGACTGGGGAAAGAGGTCAGCAGACATCCAGAGAATGAATCATTTTACCCACCTTGTTACGAAGGTCCTCCTCTGGCGAAGGTGCTCTTTGGTGAGCATTCACTCATGACAAACATCTTCATGGTTGTGCCCATTCAGAGAGGTCTATCTATACACATCTTCCCCAGACACCCTCATTATCAATTTCCCAACCATCTTACTTTCAAGTCCTCATCTCTCCAGCCAAATTGTTAGTCAATGTTCATGAACCAGTATAGATGGAGACCTCATCTTTTAAGCAAACCGAATAGCCAGAGGTGTGTTTTTGAGGTTCTGGCCACAGCAAGGCCTTCACTTCATTGCCTTGATGGTCCTTTAGGTCTTCTCTGTGGCTGAAGCTCTGCCTCTGTCCACTTTTGGCCTATTGCTAGAATCTTGTGCAGAACTTTCTGTCCACAAGGCTGGTCGTGGGGAATTCCCCTTGAGGTGATGGGTACTAACTTCAGCGGGGGGAGATGATGCAGACAGAGGAAGATCCTGGGAGTCACGGTCATCTGCCCATGGGCTTTGCCTGAGCCTTCAGATCCTATTAATCCAATCTGTACACACCATTTTTCTTGATGATGGAGTGCTGCAGTGGGTTATAACCTGATGGGTCAGACAACGTCCGATTCACGATGGAGAAATCAGGTTGTCTAGTAATTTGGTGTGTTGCACCCAAGCATTTCCTCTCTACCAGGGTCTATATCAAGCCAGGGAATCGAAGAATAGGATCTGAAGGGAATGGCATAGCTTCACTCTAAATCCTTCAAAATTTGTGCTGTGATTCTTCCAGGGGCCTGCCATGGGCTCCAGAAAGCATCTGTATCTACCAGAGACTTCAAACACCATCAGATCTGCTGGTTACACAGCCTGAGGGCAGAGCAGCTTGAGTGACAGCTCTGACCTGATCCAGTGCCTTTTCTCCCTCTGGTTCTTAATCAACGTGGGCAGCCTTCATGTTACTTGGAAAAGTGGGTCACCAAATGAAGCATATGTCACCTCTAAGATCCAGAGAGACCCAGGAGGCATTCTGTCTATTTCAAAGCGGGACAAGGGGCCAGATATAGAAGCCTGTAGTTCACCTTGGAAGAAATACATCAACATGCCCCAGATCACTGGATTCCTAGAAATCTCACTGAATTTTCTTAGAATTAAAAAAAATTTTTGACCACACCACATGGCATGTGGGATATTAGTTCCTTGACCAGGGATCAATCCCAGGCCCCCTGCAGTGGAAGCATGGAGCCTTAACCACTGGACCACTGGGGAATTTTCTTGGAATTTAAGATTCTGTTGTTGGTTGGTTTTTGGAATGGGCTCAACTGGGTGGCTCTTTCGCTGTCACTCCCCATTTGGCTCTGGCAGTGGCATCATCTGGCAGCTCACCTGGGGCAGGTTAGTCCCAGGTGGCCTCACTCACATGTCTGGCAGTTGGTGCTGGCTCTAGGCTGGACTTCTGTCTCCATTTGGTCTCTGATTCTCAGGGAAGGGAGTCCAGGCTTCCTCATACGGTGCTGTCAGGGTTCTAAGAAAGAGCAGAAGCTGAGGGATCATCAGGTCCAGGATCAGAACTCCCCACAATTTTACTTTTGCTCCATCCTAAAGATCAAAGTAAATCACAAGTTGGCTCAGACTCTGGGGGCTGAAAGAGGAGGAATAGGTGGAAAAATAGACTCTACTTCTTGATGGGAAAAACCACAAAGCCGTGCTGCAGTAGAGCACAGATACATGAAGGGGAGGAATTTGTGGCTATTGCTTATAGCCGCCCCCACAGAATTCATTGATGTATGAAATTCAAGTCAGCCTCAGGGGGCCAGAGTCAGCCTCAGGGGGCACAGAGCAAGCCCCAGGATGTAGGTGACACCCAGAATAACACTTTAAGAAAACCTATGAGAATACAAGCAAGAGTGATGTTTTCACAGAGATAACCTTGAATTTTCCCCAAGTTATTTATAAAGTACATCATTTGAAGTACATCAGTTATTTAATGGTCATTAACCTCCAGTTGCTAGTGCTCACTGAGATACACCAGAGAGCTGATATCAAATTTGAGACCAGCTCTTCTGGACAAGAAGGAATATCCAAGAAGGAGCAAAAGAAGATGATTTTTCCTGGAATTCCTGTGTCCTATTCTGTTCTGGACAAATATTATTTCTGGAGTTTATACCTATCAGTTTACAAGAGGGTTTGCTATTGCTATTGCTATTGCTAAGTCGCTTCAGTCGTGTCCGACTCTGTGCGACCCCATAGATGGCAGCCCACCAGGCTCCCCCGTCCCTGGGATTCTCCAGGTAAGAACACTGGAGTGGGTTGCCATTTCCTTCTCCAATGCATGAAAGTGAAAAGTGAAAGTGAAGTCGTTCAGTCAGGTCCGACTTAGCGACCCCATGGGCTGAAGCCTACCAGGCTCCTCAATCCATGGGATTTTCCAGGCAAGAGTACTGGAGTGGGGTGCCATTGCCTTCTAGTGACCTAAAATTCAGTTAGATGATTTAATCTAGATGACCACCGAAGAATTGATACTGTGGTGCTGGAGAAGACTCCTAAGACTCCCTTGGACTGTAAGATCCAACCAGTCAATCCTAAAGGAAATCAACCTTGAATATTCATTGGAAGGACTGATTCTGAAGCTCCAGTACTTCGGCCACCTGATGCGGAGAGCTGACTCATTGAAAGAGACCCTAATGCTGGGAAAGACTGAAGGCAGGAGGAGAAGGGGATGACAGAGGACGAGATGGTTAGATGGCATCATTGACTCAATGGACATGTATTTGAGCAAACTCCAGGAGATAGTGGAGGATAGGAGAACCTGATGTGCTACAGTTCATGGGGTTGCAAGAGTTGGATATGACTTAGCGACTAAAAAACAACAACAAGACATCTAGGTACACTCTCACATCATCTAAATACATTCTCTTGCGTTTTTCTTTCTACTATAGAATTAAGAAATGATGTATTGACATAGAAAACAAAGTTATGGTTACCAAAGGGGGAAGGGGCCAGAGGATAAATTAGGAGTCAGATACACACTACTATGTATAAAATAGATAAACAACAAGGTCCTGCTGTATCACATAGGAAACTATATTCAATGTCTTGTAATAACTTAAAAACAATCATCTCAAGTCTGTTAGCCAAGAATATGAATTTGGTAATCTTACCTTGAATTTAATCACATTCTTGGCTTAAACTTGTTGATTTTGGAATTCTGTAGATATTCCTCTATTGTTTTATGACATTTAGGATGGATCTGAAAAGCTCGAGTTCTGCTTGATGTTTTGCTTTCCTTTGTGTGTGCTTAATTTTTTTCTGCTTGAAATGTATTCTTTTTTAACTGTTGAGCTCAATAGATCAAGTAAGAAATGCCATGGAGTTGAAGAATTTGAAACAATTCCCCAAGTAATAGATTCATATCTGTCTTCCTATGTCATTTCTATATTTTAGAGAAACTCCCTTATATTTTACCTTTAAATATGTCTTCTGTACCTTTGTTTGGAGAAGGCAATGGCACCCCACTCCAGTACTCTTGCCTGGAAAATCCCATGGACAGAGGGGCCTGGTAGGCTGCAGTTCATGGGTTCGCTAAGAGTTGGATACACTGAGCGACTTCCCTTTCACTTTTCACTTTCATGCATTGGAGAGGGACATGGCAACCCACTCCAGTATTCTTGCCTGGAGAATCCCAGGGACGGTGGAGCCTGGTGGGCTGCCGTCTGTAGGGTCAGAGTCGGACACAACTGAAGCGACTTAGCAGCAGCAGCAGCAGCAGTACCTTTGCTGGGTTTTCTCCTTTAGAGCCACCAGTTATAGTTAGTTTGTCTTGGTTTTGTCCTACGTACCTACTAGCCATCTTTAGTTCTTTATTTTTATTTATTTGTTTATTTGGCTGCAGTGGGTCTTAGTTGTGGCATGTGGGATCAGGTTTCCTGACCAGGGATCAAACATGGGCACCCTTGCATTGGGACCACAAAGTCTTAGCCACTGGACCACCAGGACCTTTAGTTGCCTTTATATTTCTCCTTTTCATCAGAAATCACTAGTTGAAACCCATCCCTCTATGCTGATGGTTCAACAGTCAACCATGCTTATTCTGTTTAATAAACTTACTAGTTCTGTAATGTCAATTTGATAAATCTTCCATATACATTAAGAGAAAGAATAAAATGGATTCATTATTCTAAAACCTCTGTACATAAAAGGGGGAAGATAAAGATCATTCCAGAGTCTTCCTCCATAGGGATATAGCTGTTGACATATATTCAAATGTTAAGATTTAAATTGAATACTGTTACCAGGCCAACTTGGTTGTGTAATCTACATTTGCAGTCCATGGTGCCGCAGAGTCAGACAGGACTGAATGACAGAGCAACAACCACATCCATCTCTCCAGACCCACCTGGTGCACTTTTCCACTCTGCCTGGTGTTGCAGGAGGCTACCCACCGTGGGCCGTGTCTCATCGGCTGGCTCCCGAGGACCTTCCTTCCGATCGAGTTCAGGCAAGAGAGGCAGTAGCAGGAGATCAGAGGGGAGCCGAGAGAGGTCCCTCTCTCTGGGCTGGGCCACTCTGGGAGGGCCGGGGCTCCTCTCCCCAGGTCACAGCTCCCACCGGACCGCCCTTCCCTACAGCTCCAATCCTTGCGGCTTTCCGCATCCCCTTAGCCCCGGGTTATACCTACCTCCTGCTGTTGTTTGCACCTCTGTGCTTCACCAGCTCCTGCTGATTTTTCTGAAGGTTTCCCTCACCTTTGTTAATAGACTCTTTGCTTCATTATTTTCATTCACCCTTTTGGAGTATGCCATCTGCTTCCTGTTTAACCTTGACTGTAATGATCTATAAGCATAAAATCCTTTAGCGATTAAACTTTATATTCCTCGGGAAGGCATTAAAGCCTTGAAATCCAGCTGTCTGGAAAAAACTTGTTGTGTTTGTTTGTTTTGTGTGCTTATTTTTGTTGCCTCCCCTTGTAGGTGTGCTTAGTGGCTTAGGTGCCATTTCTTTGCATTTCAATCACCTCTGGATGCCTCTCACTTCTATTCGCTCAGAGGTAGTGAGAATACTACTTGACCGACTGCTTATCATACATGAGGCAGGGCCTTTTCTCTGAAAGTCACAGGTTCCTTCTACTCTTCTGACTCAGGGAACTGCTAGAGGTTAGATGAGAGGTTACGTCAGCTGAGATAGATTTGGGATTAATGTTAGAAAAGAGTTCAGTACCACCTTTCGGGGATTTGATGACACATCTGGTGCCAAGCAGTACTCCAGCTGTTTGGAGACAGTAACTCATTCCACGGGGGATACCTCTGGGCTTCATATTTCCCTCCCCAGTGTAGTTTGCTGCTGCTGCTGCTGCTAAGTAGCTTCAGTCGTGTCCCACTCTGTGCGACCCAATAGATGGCCTCCCACCAGGCTCTCCCATCCCTGGGATTCTCCAGGTAAGAACACCAGAGTGGGTTGCCATTTTCTTCTCCAATTCAGGAAAGTGAAAAGTGAAAATGAAGTCGCTCAGTCGTGTCCGGCTCTTAGCAACCCCCATGGACTGCAGCCCACCAGGATCCTCCGCCCATGGGATTTTCCAGGCGAGAGTGCTACCTGCGTTCATATCAGAGAGAGACAGAAGCCAGACCCCTCTGTGGCAGATTAGACATAAACATGAAGTGTCTGATACTCTTCCCACTGAAAATGGGTTCTACTTCCCTTCTCCTTGCATCCACACTGGCCTGGGTCTGCTTTTACCATAGATTACACAGGGTTTCCCTTGTAGCTCAGCTGGTAAAGAATCCACCTGCAATGCGGGAGACCTGGGTTCGATCCTTGGGTTAGGAAGATCCCCTGGAGCAGGGAAAGGCTACCCACCCCAGTATTCTGGCCTGGAGAATTCCATGGACAGTCCAGGGGGGTCCAAAGAGTCGGACATGATTGAGCTACTTTCACTTTACTTCACACAGGACGTAATCTGATACTCGCTCTAGGGCTGCCATTTAAAATCTTCCGCCTTGTTCTCTTAAAAGACAGTTCCCGTAGAAGGAGGACAGCTCTCCGGAGATCACCATGCTGTGAGAAGCCTACCCCGCATGCAGCAGCCCCTGCAGAGGGCCTGACCTGTGGAGGCAGAGCGACCAAAGGACATAGAAATGCTGAACTTGTCTGTGAAGAGGCCAGCTTGGAAATGGGTCCTCCAACCCCAGCTGCATCCCTGGACACCCCATGGTTAGAAGTCCCCACAGACTTTGTGGGTCTGAATCTCTGACCCACAAAACTGGGAGCAAAACAAATCACCAGATATGGGGATAGTTTGCAATGCAGTGATAGATAAAAAGATTAATCTCTTTCAGTGATTTTGCCCCAGTGATTATTTTTCTAGTGCTCTTTCATCAGATGAGAAAAATTTCCATTCAGTCCCATTTCCCTCTGAACTTGCTTCATGGATAAAGGTGGAATTAGAAGTGGTGCCATGCTGCAGTCCTTATAGATAAGGACAGGCCTAGCAGGACAGAGTGCAAGGTCATGGCTTGGAAACTGGGTGATCTTGCTGGAAACATGGGAACTAAAAGGAAGGTGGGAAGATCCTTTATTTACTCCTTAGTTGTCCAGCATATATGTGGTGCCTGTCATGTGCTAGACAGTGGACGAACCATGAGGATAAATGGATGAATAATGAAGAGGAATGCCTTTCAGGAGTTTATAGGGCACACAGACCCAGAAACCAATGACTAGGGAATCATGTGATAAGTGCTTTTTGTAGAGCTGCAGAGAAGCAGCCTCCTCTAAGTGCTCCCTTAGGGGACGGGCACTGAATTGAGTCCAGGAGAAGGTGCTCATAGATGAGAGAGGAAATGCATTACACTCAGAAGGAAGGTACCACGAAATCAAGGAAATATAGAAGTTCTGGGAACTAGAACTTCTAACCAGGCACAAAGCAGAAAACTTGATCATGGGCTACAATCTTTATATCATGGGTAAAGCTTTTTTTTTTTAATTCATTGATTTGTAGTATTGGTCATTTTCTTTTTCCCTAGAGCAAATTGTTCTACCACAATCAATTTCAAGCTAATAACAGTTTGACAACTGGCTTATGAGATTCCTGAGTATTAACAATGGATGCTCAGAAGACAGTATTAACAGACTCTAGCACACCACTGGGCCAGCTGAAGGGCTTTCGAACTTTATATATATACAAATACAGGAACCAATTTGTATTCCACAGTATCACTGTGTAAATGTTCCAGAGCCCATTGCAATAATCTAGATGAAAGATTCTTAGTTTAGCTATATCAGTTCAGTTCAGTTGCTCAGTCGTGTCCGACTCTGCGACCCCATGAATCGCAGCACGCCAGGCCTCTCTGTCCATCACCAACTCCCAGAGTTCACTCAGACTCACGTCCCTCGAGTCAGTGATGCCATCCAGCCATCTCATCCTCTGTCGTCTCCTTCTCCTCCTGGCCCCAATCCCTCCCAGCATCAGCGTCTTTTCCAGTGAGTCAACTCTTCGCATGAGGTGGCCAAAGTACTAGAGTTTCAGCTTCAGCATCATTCCCTCCAAAGAAATCCCAGGGCTGATCTCCTTCAGAATGGACTGGTTGGATCTCCTTGCAGTCCAAGGGACTCTCAAGAGTCTTCTCCAACACCACAGTTCAAAAGCATCAATTCCTCGGCGCTCAGGTTTCTTCACAGTCCAACTCTCACATCCATATATATATTTTTTATTAAATACATTAAAATAAGCATTACTAACGTGTAACATTGTATGTTAAATATAATAAATACATATGGTTTAGAGGAAAGTTAATAAGCTTTGATGCCAGGTTAGATGCAATGAGTAAAGAAAAGGGGCCAGAGATAGGCAGAAGATTTGGAGACACGATTTGAGAATCAAATCACGTGCATCAGAGGATCTTGTCTTCAGAAGACAGTGGCGAGCCACTGAAAGATTTAAACTGGGGAAGAGACAATTGGATACATGATTTTCTCTTGAAAACAAATGATACCTCTCGGAAAACGCTTATATAGAAAGGCTCTCGACATGACCATGTATTATAATAGGTTGGGGTGATTAGCTTTAAATTAAAAAAAAATAAATTTCAGATGGCAACATTTTATCTCAGAATTGCAAAGATGGTTTAACCAGAACATTCACTAAGGCAATGAAGTACCTTAACATATTTAAGGAAGAAAAGATAAGGTTCTTATCACTTGGCACAGGAAAAAAAAAGTGTTAAATAAAAAAAATTCAACACCTATTTATGATAAAAATTCTTATGGGAAATATAGAAACCAAAGGGAGCCTCCTTAACTGATTAAACAGTGTTTACTTTTAAACATTATAGTAAGCATCATACATAGGGTGACCTGTTAGAAGCATTTCTATTACTATACTGAAAATGGGAGCAAATACTTTGCTATTCTATCAAATAGCATGTCTATTTGACATTTTACTGGAGATCCTACTTAGCATAGTAAGAGAAGAATAGAAAATGAGCAACACAAGAGTTACAGGGAAAGAGAGAAAATCACAAAGAAGAAGAGAGAAAATTTCCCTTATTTACAAATAAGTGAATCTCTCTTCCTTGGCAAAGAGACCATATAAGGTGAGTACTATTACCTCCCACAATTTTTCCGATCTGGATAATGAAGATAAGTAATTTGAGTGACTGCAAAGAGGTGGAGTCCTTTAATAAGACACCCTCTTCGCAGGCAGAAAGTCCCTTAAAACCCATTAGATGCATCACTTCCTGGGCTTCAAACCACTCAAGGGTCTCCCAACAGCTGTAGGGTATCACTCAACTTCTCTGGGTCCCATCCTTCTACCCCTTCTTAGATTCTGCTACTGATGGCTCAGTCTTGGGCTTGCTTGGATTCCCTCATGCTGTGCTTAGTTGCTCAGTCATGTCGGACTCTGAGACCCTATGGACCGTAGCCCTCCAGGCTTCCCTGCTCCTGGGGATTCTCCAGGCAAGAATACTGGAATGGTTGCCATGCCCTCCTCCAGGGCATCTTTCCGATCCAGGGATTGAACCCAAGTCTCCCACATTGAAGGTAGACTATTAACCATTGGAGTCACCAGGGAAACCCTGGATTCCTGTGGGCACCTTGCAATTCCTTCCCAGGTGATGCTGTTCACCAGGCTCCTGCTTCACCAGAACGCTCCAGAGTAGCACCTGGAAAGCTCTTTGCCTCCCCCTACTGGCCTTCGTGAACTATTGGTGAGGACAAGGAAGTCCATAGCCTTCCCCCATGATAATCACCCTTGGAACTTCATGATCCTCATGGATTTTATACAGACATTCCTGATGTTTTGCGCCGCTCAAATTCCCCTTCATCACTAAAGGGCCCATTTTGCCAGCTGCTGGGAAGGCTGTTGGCTGACTTGTCCACTCTCGACTCTTCGGAACTGCTGAGGGAGACTACTCAGCCCTGGGCCACGTCCCTCACCTTTAGGCCGATTCATACTCAGGGGTTGCTCAAGAAGTGGAGTGAAATGTGGCCCCCTTCTTCCAGCTCAGGCCAGTTCTGAAAGGTTATCCCAGCTCCAGAGTTTCCAGTAGGTTCCTCGGAAGCCTTGTCATGACTTACTACAGTCCGACCTGCACCCCTAGAGGTGACGATCTGAGGCTTCTCCCCAGTGAGTGTCCTGCACCTTCTTTCTACCTGCTTCTGAGGAACCAGGCCCAGGGCCCCTACCCTGAGGCAGGTAGGCTGTGCTCAGAGCTGGGGCCTCCAGCATTGTCCATGACTATCTTAGGTGACTCTTCTGTTCAGGAAGGTTTGTGAGAGCCTAGTAGGCTGCTGTCTGCCAGACCTGGGTCCCAAATTCTGTTCTGTCATTGTTTCCCACCCTTGGCAAGTCAAAGGCCTAGCTCTTTCTTTTCCTGAAAACAAAACAATGAACTGTAATTTCTTAAAACCTGCCTCAGAGGACTGTTGAAAAGTTTGAATAAGCTAAATGCTTGCTAATCTTATATGTTGAAAAGTTTAGCAACATGCCACACGAGATGTGGGATTGTGTAAATGCTTGCCTCTTGAGAAGTGGAGAGATGTGGGTGAATATAAATTTAAATCTAAGAGCCACAAAATACTAAGTAGAAACACCAAAACCTTCTAGTCCCACAGGATCTGAGCTCAGACTGCTTGAAATTCTTTTCTTTGGCTGAAAGTATCGTCTTTCACCCCTGTTAGCATGCGTATGCCCTCTGGGTAACTTCAATTGTCACTCAAAAAATTCCTAAAGTTTTTGAAAGTCCCTGCTTTAGCCCAGGCTCTGCTAATCAGATTCTCTCCAGGGCTGGTTTGAGGGAAAACTGAGATCTAGGGGCACTAAATACTTGGGGGAGGAAGAGAGGAGTGGGTGTGCAGGGCCTTGGGGAAAGCTCCAGAAGAGGAGGCAAGCCAAATACCCCGACACCTGCTCCTGGTCCTTGGAGCATCTGGCCGCTACTTCCTGGAACTCTTCCCCAGCTCTGTCTCCTCCTGACTCCAATTCCATTCCAGAAACCTGTGGTCCAGATTAAATTCTGAGAAAACGACTTCAGTGCCTAGAGGATCATCGTCACCTTGAAATGAGAGTGGAGTTGGCATCAGGAAGCTGGTGCAGCCTCCTGCCGCTTGGTGACAGGACCACCTGCTTCTCATTTTCGATCCTGAGGCTACATCTCCATGCCTCCCTGAAGTCTCAGCTCACCAGCCTCTCCCTCACGGTGATCTGCCTGCTCCGGTTCCCAGCCCCAGGCACATCCTCTCCTGGTGGCCCCCTTAGCCTTCTTAGGAGGATCAAGATGCTGAGTTCGGAGGGTTTTCTCCAGAGGGCAGGCCCAGGTCATCAGCCATACCCCCAGGGAATAGAGGACCATCTGAGCTTGATTCCTGACCCTGACACTCTGGGCCGGATGCCCTGGAAGGAGACCTTGGCCCTGCCCTTGAATGCTGACACTTCCACCCCAGGTTCATGCCCAGCCGGTTATGCCTTCCCTGATTAGGATATGGGTGGAAACGGCCAGGCCCCCTGCCGGGCGTGGCGCTGCAGACGGATCCTCAGGTGTGCAGTGTTCCCTGAAGCTGCTCAGGAGACTGCCGCTAGAGGTGGCCGGCCCCCATGCTGCGTACCCCCCGATAGACGCAGAGGAGATGGTGAAGGAGACAAAATCATAAAAGGGAAATAAGAAATAAGAGAAGAAAGATGAAGGTGTGGACGGGGCTAGCATGAGCTAGGAACACGGTTATCCTGAGACTCATAGATTTCAAAGGTTACCAGGCCCCTGAGTCGACTTTAACTCTCAGCCTTCAATAATCAGAACTCCCACTGCCCACCTAGCTCCATCATGTCCCCTGGGAAGACGAGACCAACAATTTCTTAGGGTTACAATAACAAGATCCAATATATGTACAGCGTCTTGTACTTTTCCAAGAACATTCACTTACCTTCTCAGACTTAATGACCGTTGCATCGTTATATGAAGTTAGTTTCCGACGCTCTCTTTTTCTGTACTGTGTTATTTAAAGTCTATCAGAACTTGGAGGTGAAAATAGCACCACCACATGTATATCCATATTCAGGTGAGTGAAATTAACCAGAGACATGAAGGAACTTGCTATAAGCTACACAGATGTTAAGTGGCAGAACTGAACGCACGTGCCCTGGTTCAAAATCCTGAGTTTCAGTTTGTGGGAGCAATTGTAGGAGCCCCCTGACTCCAGCATATGCTGCACCTTTCAAGGGAGCCTGTCTGAGCCAAGCATGGTCACAGTGCCTCTCTGGGACTGAATCTCCCCTCCCAAAGGCACTCTGAAAGCATCAACATAGATTTATTTAAAGGTGGGGTGGAGAGTTCCCAAAATAGTCTTGTATCTGAGTATCATAAAAACCAGATTTTGGAGAGGGGGGGAAGTAGCAAGTGTTGTATTTCTAGTGCTATATGAAAGAAAAACAATAAAAAGATCATGATTGAAAAAAGACACCCAAAATATCAGATCAGTTAAAAAAAAAAAAAGGCAAAGAAAAATAATAACAGCTCCTCAGTTGGGAAACTTACAAAAAAAATCTGTCTTCATCACACTTCACTCTTTCCAAAAAAGAAAGAAAACAGCATCTGATTTTCCTGGAATAAATTTGTGAAAAATATGTGTTTTCTATGTTTTCCTCCATCCTGGTAGGATGCCACGTTCTAAGGTGTCTGTCCTTGCCTCCCCAGTGAGAGGCTCTCTCACCCTCTCTCATTCTCATTTTCTGTCCTGTGGAGCACAAAGCATTAACTTCCTGACTTACCCTGAACCAGACTTGCAGGCTCTCGCTGCCTGTTGCCCAGAGATCTCAGGTGCTCACCTTGGGGGCCTCTCCTAGGGCAGCTGGCAGCATGGCCGCTGGCTTCCCCCAGAATGAGAACCCAGAGGGCAAGAATAAGAAAGAGCCAGCGAGAGACAGAAGAAACAGTCTTTTTATAACCTAATCTCAGGAGTGCGACTCTATTGCTTTTGTCTTATTCATTCATTAGAAGTGAGTCACTAAACCCAGCCTATACTCGGAGGATGTAACACCGGGGTGTAAATATTAGGATGTGAGGTCCTTGGGGGTCATCTTAGAGGCTGCCCCCTCCCACACACTGAGTCCTGGACTGGGAAGATTTGTGGAATCCAGCTGAATAAACCCGAACTGCAACTGACCTCAATACCCACAAATGAGAAATAAATGATGGCTGTCACAAGTCAATGAGATTTGGCAAAGGGTTATTACTGCAGAGAAAGTTGGCTAAAGCACTCAGTCAAATGGAAACTTCCTCTCCCCAACTCAGGGCTTCATATCCTTTTTTTCTGATTTCTTTTTCTCCATAGAATCTGTAGTATATCGTACCTAGAATATAGTATATCTTATGAAGAAAAAGTTGTTCAGTTGTGTCTGACTCTTTGAGACTCCCTGAACTGTAGCCTGCAAGGCTCCTCTGTCCATGGAATTCTTCAGGCAAGAATGCTGGAGTTGCCATTCCCTTCTCCAGGGGATCTTTCTGACCCAGGAATTGAACCTGGGTCTCCTGCATTGCTGGCAAAGTCTTTACCATCTGAGCCCCCGGGAAGCCAACAGTATAGTATATCTTATATTAAATAAGATATACACTATATATTTCAATTTTTTGTTTTATTGTTTGGCTTCACCTACTAGAATGTACATTCTGTGAGGGTTGGGATTTTTGTCAGTTTTTCCTACTGCTATATCCTCAGCAGTTGTAACAGTTAGAATAGTGTCTAGAATATAATTCCTCCTGATAGATATTTATTGAATGGATGAATGAGTAAATGCTGATGCAAGAGGCAGTTCTGGGGAACTGATGTTAAAGGGAGTCTATTCTCAGAAAGAAGAGTGACTACTACATCAGGGTGTAAATATCAGGATATGAAGTCATTAGGAGTCATCTGAGAGGCTGGTCTCCCACTCTGAGTCCATAGGCTGCAAGTACTTACTGTAAACCCAAGGTGGGTGACAAGTTTACATCAGTTGGTCCAACATCACAGAAGAAGTTTGCATTCAGGAAAAACAATTTAACATGTTGCTGTGATAGTCACACACACACACACACACACACACACCCCACACCACCAGAAGTGAGACAGACATGCAAAAGGCCCCTCTGGGCAGGGCTGGTGGATACAAGGTCAACAGTCATCACCCTTTGAGTTCCTGATGTCTATGTGATGTTGAACACAAATCACAGGTGGCTTCTGTAGTAGTCTGCGAGGGCTCCATAACTAAGTACAGCATCTGGCTGGCTTAAAACAACAGACATTTATTCTCCTGTGGTTCCGGAGGCTAGAAATTTCACAATCCAGGTGCCAAAAACATTAGGTCCTTTTGAGAGTCCCTTGGACTGCAAGATCGAACCAGTCAACCCTAAAGGAAATCAGTCCTGAATGTTCATTGGAAGGACTGATGCTGAACCTAAAGCTCCAATACTTTGGCCACCTGATGTGAAGAGCTGACTCATTGGAAAAGATTCTGATGCTGGGAAAGATTGAGGGGAAGAGGAGAAGAGGATGACAGAGAACGAGATGGTTAGATAGCATCACTGACTTAATGGACATGAACTTGAGCAAACCTGGGAGATAGTGAAGGGCAGAGGAGCCTGGCAGGCTGCAGTCCATAGGGTGGCAAAGAGTTGGGAGTGACTGAACTCAGCAACATGCATAACTGAATCACTCTGCCGTACACCTGGCAGTAACACAACATTGTAAATCAACTATCCTCCAATATGAATATTAAACACAATACTGCCCTTGGGACACACAACCCATATTAAGGAAGCAGAGTTTCTGGGAAGTCCTTCCCCAGCCAAACATCTCCATCCTCTGTGCTCATCTGGGTCCCACAGCCTCCAGGAAGATTTTCTGGTTGATTTCAATGCTTATTTTCCTTTTCTTTCCCTGAAACCTTATGAAATATAAAGCCTACATCTCAGAACTTATTTTCAAGGAGATATCTAATTTGTCTGTTCGTCCTTGATTCTATTATAAACCATGAGGATTTGGTGGAGGGTTAGAGAGAGGACTACTTTCAAGGCTACAACAATCTAATGCCCAACCAGTTGGAAGTTTAATAACTGCCTTGACCCTGTTCTGCTCACTTGCACTAACTCAAGCAGTCACCTCAAATACCCTCTGGAGCTGCCAGAGGACGATTCTCTACCTTGTTCAAAGTCACAGAGCTGGTAATTGACAGAGCCGGGATTTGACCCTGAGCTGAGTGACTTTAGATCCCTTGTTTTTAAAACCCTCCGTCATATCTGGGCTGTAGCCTGATACAGTCCATCATGACTGTATGATGAGGGCCAGCGCTTTCACGTCTTTGAGCTACAGGCTTGTGCCAGGCGTGTCCGTCTGCCTGTGCATCTGACTGTCTCTGCCTGCAACCCCAGGCGCTGAGCCATTTGCTGGGTAGCTGTCTGTGTGTGTGACGAAGAGCTGGTAACTTGAAAGGCTCTGCCCACGCCAAGCAAATCAGACCCCCTTTTCCTTGTGAACTGTAGAAGGAAAGACACAGGGCAGTTGAAAATCAGCAGCGGGGCCATTTCCCTTGGTCTCTATGAGCCAAGGTAGAAAAGAAGGGAGTGAGAGAGAGTCTGGAACCAGCGGGCCACCCTCCATGCTTTCTAGTACAGGTCTCGGAGGAGTCTGAAAAATCTAAATGCGAATCGCTTGGTAGATGGTTATGACTGCATATTTATCAGTGTAGGGATATTAGAAAACATGTTACTCATAGCTTGCCAAGCTTGGCTTGTAGCTTATAAATAATTGGATTTATTGTTATTGGGCTTCTCTCTGCATCCATGCCCTGGTCTGATACATGTTTGGGGCCAGTCTGAGTAAGCCACAAGGACAAATAAACCAGGCTGGTGGAGAGTAATGGGTGAGACTGGTCCTCAGGTGCTCCTCTGCTGGGCACAGACCAGAAGGGAGGGAGGGAGAAGGCCACAGAGAGGCCTGTGGGAAGGGACCTTGGCAGAGCAAGTCCCAGGACTCTGAGATGGAAGGATGCTTAGGAGATCTGAAAGGGGGAAAAAAACTACTGTGAGTATGGTCTGAGCAGAAGAATAGAGGAGAGGGCTGTAAGAGACAAAGAGAGAAATGAATTTGGGGGCCAGATACTACATGCACCCTTGGAAAGTGTGTGTGTTTTTTTTTTTTTTGCATTCTATTCTCAGTGAGATAGGAAGCCATGGGGGTGGTTATTTTTCTTTCTTTTGTACCATGCAACTTTCTAGTCATAAGTCAATGGAGGAGAGATAAGCCAAGTATTATAAAAGCATAACCCAACACAACAACAGAAAAACTAATTAAAGAATTACAATAGACTTTGGAAACCATGGCTTCGGCAGGCCAATCTTGAGCGGCTGGAATGAATAGAAATGATTCCTACACACACACTGAGTTTAATTTCTTGTATCACATTGGCTAAATTAGGGGCAAGATCTTTGGTGCCAGACGACTTCTGGATTTTTCTGAGCATCTGAGCGACCTTGGTCTCTGGGCTTCAGATTGCTTTTCTTGTTTTAACTATTTTAAGTGCGTGGAGAAGAACAGAAAATAGCATAAAATCAGGTGTACACTCACCATCCAGTTCTACTCTGTTCTAACATCTTGCCAGCCAGAAAGGCTGTAAGTACAGCTGAGGCCTGTGCTGTAACAGAGTAAGCACAGGCAACTCCCCATCACATGCCCCGTGCCAGGCCCTTCACATCTGCCAGCTTTTCCAACCCTCACCTTTTATAAAGCATCCTCCTTTTATAAAGGGGGACCGTGAGGCACACAGAAATCCTGGGATGGCTAAGGTCATGCTTGTCTCTGGGAGGCCGGTGTTTGAACCAGTCAACCAGATTCTGTGCCCTTAACTGCCTTGCTCCTTTGACTTTCAAACATATAATTTTTTTGTGTTTTTTTTTTCACCTTTCCAAAATTGGTATCATACTGGCCTTATCATAATGCAATTGTTCTTCCTACCACATTTGTGAGATTCATCCATGTAATGTATTTAGGCATTCATTCAAACATTGGTATGCCAATACTGAACACTTCCAAATTTATTATTAAGGTTTCTGTTGATAAATACTGATACAGTTTCTTTTTTCTCTCTCTTTTATGGATAGTACAGAGAACATTCTCTCCTATGAACATTTATATGTATTTCCCCTGGGTAGTGTATCTCAACTCTGGCTATACATTGAAAAGAATTGTAAAATGAGAGAATTCAAAAGAAGAGAAAATGAAGGCCCACTCGACCCCTAGACATTCAAATTTCATTAATCTTCTTGGTTTAATTTGGTTTTTAGCTTGCTAGGCAATTCTAGGGTACATTCAGGTTTCAGAGCCATGACCCGACGCCATATCCCCATGGTGCTTCTGTACAGAAGGGCAGAATTATCAACATTTGTATTGTATTACCAAACTGGTCTTCAAAGTAGTTTTCCCAATTTACTTTCCCATCAATGATATATGAAGATCAATTATTTCTCCCTTTTACTTCTTGACCTTTGTAAAACATTTTCATTCACTCATGCTTTTTTTGATGGTATTGTTAGGGAATTAGCAATTCTATTGATATTTTCAAAGAATCAGTTTTTGGTTTTGATGAACTTTTCTATTTTACATTTTTCTAATTCTATCAGTTTTATTTTTAGTACTTATTTCTTATATGCTTCCTTTTCATTTTTTTTCAATTTTTTGAGATAGAATCAAATTAATTTTTACCTTCACTCCCTTTCTAATAGTATGTGAATTTGAGGCTGTACATTTCTCTCCAGGAACTGTTTTAGTCACCTTGCAGAAGTTTTGCTACCTTGTCTCTTCAATGTTCAGTTCAAAATCTTTCTGCTTTTTGTTGTGATATGTTTTCTTTGAGATGCTTTATTTAAAAGCATATTGCTTAACTTATAGTTTGGTGATTTAAAATTTATCTTTTGCTATATATATATTTCTAGCTTAATTTTACTATGATGATACAATAAGGGGCTTCTCTGGTAACTCAGTGGTAAAGAATCCACTGGCCAATGCAGGAGACACAGGTTTGATCCCTAGGAAAATCCCCTGGAGAAGGAAATGGCAACCCACTCCAGTATTCTTGCCTGGGCAATCTCTTGACAGAAGAGCCTGGTGGGCCACAGCCCATGGGGTTGCACAGAATTGGGCATGACTTATTGACTAAACAACAACAGTATAATCAGAGTAATCACAGTCATTTGAATTTTGTAAAGGCTTGCTTTTCAATCCATCATAGGGTAAGTTTTGGAAAGTGGTCACGTACACTTGAGAAAAATGTATATATAGATGCAGGGTTCATGACATGAAATAATTTTTTTGTTGTTCTGATTTTCTTTGTCTATATAGATGTTTTTCCTGTATGATCTAGCAGCTATTGTAAGGAATGTGATAAAATTGCCAATATCCTTGTGAATTTCTTTACTTCTCCTTCAGGTTCTGTCAATTTTTGCTATATGTGTTTTGAAGCTATATACAGGCTTGGAATTGTTATTCCTTCCAGGTGATTTGGCTCCTTTTTCATTAAGGAAATGTCTTTTTTTTCTTTGGTAATGTTTTTGCCTTAAAGTCTACCTTAGGATAGCTAAACCAGTTTTCTTAGGGTTAGTAGTCGGAAGATAAGCACATTTCATCCTTCGCTTTGTATGTTTCCGTACCTTATAATAAAGGCATGACCCCTGTCTGCAAAAGTATTATTGTATTTTCCTTTACATCTACTCTGATAATCTCAATGTTTTAAGTGAATATTTATTCCATTCACAATTAAAGTATGCACTAATAAAAGTAGGGGTCTATCAATCTTCCTATTTGTTCTCTATTTGAGTCATCTACTTATTCTATGCTCCTATTTCTGTTCTTTGTAATTTTTTGCCTTTTAGATTTAAAAAGTTGCTTTCTTTTTCTCTGAAATTAGTTATACATCTGTTATTATTCTTTTAGTGATTACTCAGTGGTTAGAATGTGGGTCCTTGATATATTGTAATCTAAAACAACAACAACAACAAAGAATAAAGGTAATGATTAGACTATTCCAGGGCCTTACCATTATGAGAAAACTGATTTGTATTGGATTTGTAGTAAGTCAGGGGGCAACCACTAGAATGCTAACAAATTCATCCTGTAATTCTATATCTAGCAAAAGTAGCTTCAAAGATGAAGGTAAAACAAAATTACTTCTGAAAGAAATGAGCAATACTTTAATATCATCAGATCTGCTGTAAATATCAAAGGCAGAAGAAAGTGATTCCTTATTAAACTAGGGAATGTGGCATGAGGTGAAGAGCCCACATTTAGCAGACATGTGTAGAACAGAAATTTCTAAAAGCCATGCAAAAGATGAGAGGGGTAAAAAGAGTTAAAGAATTCTAAATTTCGATGATTATGAGAATTTGTACGAAATACAGATAATTTTAGCATTTTAGCCTTCCCTATCATGCAGCTTCAGAATTCAGCAAATGTCTTGAAAGGGCCAGATAGTAAATGCCTGTCTAGATGGGGCCAGACTTTATTTAGGCTTTGTGGGCCATGTGCTCTCTGCTTAGCTCTGCCATCAGAGCAGGAGAGCAGCCGCAAGCAATCTGTAAACGAATTGACATGGCCATCGTCCAATAACTGGCTTGAGATGCCATTTTTGGTAGATATAGTTTGGAAAATATAGAGAGATTTTGTATCTGAGTGGTCTATTTCTGGAACTTGTAACTATGCCTTTGGACTGTTTACTTAGGTCTTAGTTATTGTGGTTTCAAAATTAATCTTCATATCTTCTAGATAAGAAAAATCCAATTCCTCAATATTGTCTATGTTATCCTTGACCTTTTACTCCACTGGATCTATTTTAAGATCAGTTTGCCAAGTTCCTGAAAAGCCCTGTGAGACTTTTCTGAGTAATGGAAAGGTTCTAAGTCCTAGCTGGGGTGCTGTTTACCCTGATGGAGATGTTTGTCACAGAGAAGGCAACGGCACCCCACTCCAGTACTCTTGCCTGGAAGATCCCATGGATGGAGGAGCCTGGTGGGCTGCAGTCCATGGGGTCGCGAAGAGTTGGATATGACTGAACGACTTCACTTTCCCTTTTCACTTTCATGCATTGGAGAAGGAAATGGCAACCCACTCCAGTGTTCTTGCCTGGAGAATCCCAGGGACGGAGGAGCCTGGTGGGCTGCCGTCTGTAGGGTCGCACAGAGTCGGACACAACTGACACGACTTAGCAGCAGCAGTTTGTCAAACTGTACCCTTGAAAATAAGATGCATTTTAATGTAAATTATAGTGCCAAAAAAATTGATGTTACAAAGAAAAACCAACCCACTAATCAACCAAAACTTGTCAGGATTTGGCCTGGAAAACAATTCATTGGAAGAACTGATGTTGAAGCTGAAACTCCAATACTGTGGTCACCTGATATGGAGAGTCGATTCTTTGGAAAAGACTCAGATGCTGGGAAACATTGAAGGCAGGAGGAGAAGGGAGTGGCAGAGGATGAAATAGTAAGATAGCATCACCAACTCAACGGACATAAATTTGAGCAAACTCTGGGAGATAGTGAAGGACAGAGGAGCCTGGCATGCTGCAGTCCATAGGGTCACAGAGTTGGACTTAGTGAATGAACAACAGCAAAACAACAGCAAAACCTTGCTTAACATATGGGGAAAAATGACATATTTCTAAAGAATTCACTTGAACTAGGATAACTGGATCAACTCTGTATGTCAGTCCATTTTGTAGGTCCTGATGGTAAATCTTCCCATCATTAAGCATGGTATATAGATCTTCATTAGTGCAGGTCATTTTATGTTTTAAATATTTTTTATCTTCTTTGTGATGAACTTGCACACATTTGATTAGATGTATTCTTAGTTAACTTAAATTTTGTTTCTTTCAGTGACTGAATCTTTTAAAAAATTCAATGTCTAATGGGTTATTACTGTTGATTTTTGAGTGGATTTCTCATGAAATATCTGTTTGTCAGAGCTTTATTTCCTACAGTGGTAAAATATGCAAGTTGGATTGTTTGAACTGTTAAGATCTTTTTCAGCAACACGATTCTATGTTTTTTTCTTTTCTTTGGGGCTGCTAAAACCTTCAAGAATGTCAAGGACACTTTTAAAATTGCATCATCAAAAGACCTTTCTATTTATGTCTAAAGCTTGCCCAGTCCCAGTCTGGGTCACATTAGGGCAATTTCCTTTGCAATTTATTCCTATTGTCTAAAGAAGACATTGTCTGCAGAGATTTTACTTTTAGAAAGGAAAACAAAATAAACTTTAATTCCTCTCAGAAAAGACAAAATGTATTGATTTAAATATTTGTAAGATACAGAAATGCATAATAGGAAAAGCAAAATCCCCCTGAAATCCCATCTCAGAGAAAGAAAAAAAAAAACAACGCTAATCAATTCACCGTCCGTTTCTCCCGTATTATTGGTGTTTATACCGTTTATGCATATTTATACACTCAACAAGCATTTGTTGATTCCCTCTGACAGGCAGACTTCAGTCTCATCTTACAACACAGACCATCCCTGTTACCCTTGCCTAAAACCTCCAGGATCTTATACAGATAGCCCATAAGCACATGAGAAGATGTTCAAAGTTGCTAATATTAGAGAAAATACAGATCAAAGCTAGAATGAGGTACCACCTCACCTTGGTCAGAATGGCCATCATTAAAAAGTCTACAAATAACAAATGCTAGAGAGGGTGTGGAGAAAAGGGAACCCTCCCAACTGTCAGTGGGGATGTAAACTGGTGCAGCCACTATGGAGAGCAGGATGGCAGTTCCTTAAGAAACTAAAAACAGAGCTCTAATATGATGCTGCAATCCCACTCCTGGGCATAGTATCTGGACAAAACTAATTCAAAAAGATACAGGCACCCCAATGTTCAGAGTAGCACTATTCACAATAGCCAGGACATGGAGAAAATCTAAATGTCCATCAACAGATAAATGGTAAAGAAGATATGGTACATATGAAATGGTACAATGGAATGCTACTTGGTCATAAAAAATGAAATAATGCTATTTGCAGCAAGGTGGGTGAACCTAGAAATTATCATACTAAGTGTAATAAGTCAGAATGAGGAAGACAAATACTGTATGATATCACTTATATGTGGAATCTAAGATATGACACAAAGGGCCTTATCTACCAAACATGAACTGACTCGCAGACATAGAGAAGAGACTGGCTGCCAAGGGGTGGGAGAGGGATGGGGTGGGAGTCTGGGATTAGCAGATGTAAGCTATTATACATGGAGGCTTCCCTGGTGGCTCAACTATAAAAAGAATCCACTTGCCAATGCCTGGCACTACAGGAGATGTGTGTCCAATCCCTGGGTCGGGAAGATCCTCTGGAGAAGGAATGGCAACCCACTCCAGTATTCTTGCCTGGAGAATTCTATGGACAGAGGAGACTGGTGGGCTACAACTCATGGGGTCACAAAGAGTCAGACACGACTGAGCACTAACACTTTAACTTTCACCTGCACAGAGATGTGTTCTGATGACTTTGGAGAAAGGCTATATCCTGCAAAATCTTCTAGAGTTTAAAAAATTAGTCTAATCAATTTCAGGGAGCAAAGAGAGAAAGTGCGTTGCCATGCCCTTGAGATATCTGGCATTGCAGAATCTGTCTGTATTCTGCAATGACAATGGGCTTCCTGGGGTCCCAAAGGAGCCCTCATTCCCTGAGGAATTCCTTATCTCATTCCCAAGATTTCCTTTGGGAAGAAAGTCAGGAGAGTGGAAGTGATATGCCCAGGAAGGTCAGGGGTCCAGTTGTTGGTCTACCATTTAGGGACAGATGCCCCAGATCTATAGCAATCTTAGAAATCATCTCACTTTATCCTCTCATTCCTTGTAAACAGCTTGAGAAAGCAGCTTGACAAAGATGGCTAGCTTTTAATTTAGAACCCTTTGCAGATCACCATGCTGGAATGGTAGTGTAGGCAAGTGTTAAATTCAAATTTTGAAGGTTAAAACTTTTTCTTTAGACCTTGGCCCCACCATATTCTAGCTGTGTGTTATTTTTTCTTATATTTATCCAGTTCTTCCTGCTCCATTTGTTGAAAATTTATTCTCTCCATTGAAATGTCAAACAACAGATGAGATATATGATTTGCTCTATTCTTTTGACCCTATTCATCTATTTGTCTAGTGTTACACCAATGCCACACTCTCTTGGATACTGTAGATTTCTATTAAGTTGTGATATCACATAGTGTGAGAGTTTTAGACTTTTCTTCAAGATTATTTTGGCTATTTTAGGTCCTTGGCATTCCTATACAGTTTTAGAAACAATTTGTCTCATCTGAGTAATAGAATCAGTAGCACCAAATATGAAAAAATAACCAGCATTCATGGGACAAATTACTACATGTTGGAGAATATGCCAAGCACTTCAAATATATGATCACATTTAATCGTCAATAAAGCCTAACAATAGGTGCATGCGTGCGAAGTCGTGTCTTATATGATTATATGAAGTGTAGCCCGCCAGGCTCCTCTGTCCATGGGATTCTCCAGGCAAGAATACAGGAGAGGATTGTCATTTCTTTCTGCAAGGGATCTTCCTAACCCAGGGATCGAACATGAGTCTCTTGCATTGGCGGGAGGATTCTTCACCACTGAGCCACCTGGGAAGCCCAACAGTAGGTACTCAGTATAATTTTATAGGTGCAAAAATTGAGAGTTAAGTAGTTTTAATAACTTTTTAAAACCCAGTTCCCTCTCTCCCCACATCCGATGGTTGTTAACACCTCTGAAGGATCCAGTAAAGCCCTTGACTTTTCCCATTAGTTCCTATTTTCACAAGAACTTGATTTTATTAGTTTCAGGTAAATAAAGCATCACAGCCATCATGGGCAGAGGAAGAGTCAATCAAATTAAACACCTCCAAGGAGCTTGCAAAGAGGTATAATAAGCAAATAGATATCAACAGTAGTAATTAGCACACTTGTGGCTGAAGGAAACTAAATGATGATGATTTGTGAATTTCACCATGAGGATAAAAACATTTTATTTTCCTTGCCTGACTTGCTCAATATGTCTGTTTCTCCATTGTTCTCGTGTCTATCAACTTTGAGCCTACATTCTGAGAACGAATCTTAGTTCTAAATCATGGAGAGGGCTTTGGTGACAGTTTCACACACACGAATGAAGGGTTTATAGAATAAGCAGTGGCAGGAAAGGACAAGTTCTTGGAAATGACCTCAAATTAAACAGATATGTAAAGGTTTGGGCTCTCTTTGACCCCAAACCTTTGGCTTTTACCCAGACCTCTGTTCTGTTGAGAGAGAGAGAGAGAGAGAGAAGGAAAAAAAGAGAGAGAGGGAAAGAGAAAGAGAGAGAGAGAAAGAGAAAGAAAGAGAGAGAGACAGAGCACCAAGTAAGACTCCAGGAGAAGCAGGTGCTGGTGCCATGAGCATATTTTCTAACGAGATGTTTTGTGGGGTAGATTCCATCCCCCTGAGCTCCATTGGGGAGTGAAGGCTGTACACTGTTCTGAAACAGCACACACACTTGTAACCCAAAGAAATGCTCCAATAGGGACTGCAATAGATGTGGAAATTCTGTTTCCCAAGACATACCTATTAGATTCTGAGTTTGGAAATACGTGATTGACAACCAAGAGCCTGCCTCCAAAATAAACCCTAGAAGCCAAGAGCAGATCCTTGAATCTCACCACATTTTGAACTTCTCTTTTGGGACAGCTTTCACTGTGAGGAATTTTTCCTTCCCATTCACCTAAGACAGGCTGCCACACAAAATTCTGTCCCTTATTCTGCTCTTTAGGTGAAAATGACAAAAACAGTTTCTCTTCTAGGAGCCTGATCTTCAGCACTGAAGACCCTGATCAGGGTTCTCCAAGATACCTGTAGGATCCTTGGTTATACACCATCACCCTTTCCCTTGGGCATTTCATTTCCGACTTAAAGCTAACGGGGTGCACAGGTGGCATAATTATGTCCCTACTGTATTGATGGAAGAGGGTGTTCTGGCTTACAGAAGGATGATGTGTGAGGAAAGTTCTAGATTAAAGAGGTAGATTTGCTAGTACATAGGGTAGAGAAGATATTGGAGTAACTTGAACCCGCCAGTGTAGACTAGGGGTTTTGAGATCCTGCAACTGTGATCTGCTTTGTCACATACTTGTTTACGGGGCTTTTCTTGGTGAGGGAGTCAGGCTTCCAGGGAGGATCTGTGACCCCCTCCCCTTCCTAATGGGAGACAAGAATGGAAAAGCTTGGAAGCCTGAAGAATAGCGGCACGGAAGGATCAGGCAGAGCAAAGGAACTTATGAAAAATACAGGAAAAAACAAATAGTTTGACCTCAAAAGTATTAAGATATTTCCACATACATAGGAACTGGGAGACTTGGGGACACATATGCCCCCTCTCGGCACCACAGTTCCCTTTGTCTGACAGATGCTAGACTCCTGATATCAGGGTTCTCTCTCTTGAGCCCCATTATTTTCTACTCTTGTGCCCAAACAGCCATTTCAAGAGGCAGAATCAAAGTTGGGTTTATTAATCAGCCCAGTAGAGAATACATCTCCCACCTAAGAGTCCTGGAGCTGTCTGGCTGGGGAAGATGGAAACACTCCCCACCCATGCCCCTGGCACCAGCATCTTTATCAGCTGTGTAGGGAATCAGATTCAGCTGCATTATCTTTCCTCTCACCCGACATGGCCTGACAGAGACACGATGGATGGAAATGAACACGCTTTGAATCGGCACTTCATCCGGCCTCCATCTTCATCATTGGCAGGCATGGCTGAGGGAATGTCTCATTCTGCTGGGTTAGGCTGTCCTGTGTGTCTAACATTGGCACTTTCTGCTGGGTTGTGTGAGATGTCTAGAATTTAAAGCCCAAAGACTTCTGGAATCACAAGGTAAACCCTTTTCTCTCCATCAAACTCATCTGTAAGGTCAGAAACTGGACTCGAGTTTTCCTAAGATTGCTTCTTACTCTTAGATGGTATCTATTCAAAACACCTCATCGTCAAGACACAAAAGCCAGACAGGAATGAACAAGAGCCCCACAATCACACAGCAAGTTGGAATGTGTCTGAATGGTAAATAAGTCTGACTTGTGCAAAGAAACACACTGAGCAGATAACTTTGGCTTTTCAAACCTGCTCTAATGCTTCTCTTGCTGTCCTTGCATACACATGGTTACCTTTTACCAAGAGAGAGGAAAGGTGTCATTGAACCACAAACCATAGCATCTAACTTCAAAGTTTCCTGTCCACAGATTGTGTGTTCCAGCAAGAGGATCATCATCCATGAAATTTCAAGAGTGGAAAGTCCTTTATCAGGTAAGACTGTCTTTAAGGGAATTTCTTCTCATCTACCAACCACCTCTAATTCCATAAATAAGGAAGAACCTTTAATACCCAAAGCTAGGCCTTTCTGTCATTTGTCAAAGTGCATTTATTTCTGCCAGGGCCAGTGTTGTGAGCTGTCGTCCACAATTAATCCCTCATCTTAAAAGAAGGATCTGAATTTGGCTGAGGGGTGAGTGCCAAGTTCTGTGATGGGGTTCCCCAGAGATGGTCAGGTTTTGTCCTGGTATGACACTGCACAAACCAATCAGAACTGATGCCGGCCACACCAGCCTTCAAGCCTTACGGCAGGGGTGGGTACAGAGCAGACACCAGCCCTCATCCACTCCATCTTTCAGAACAGGACAAACAGCCAGAAACGTGAGCAAACTGCCAACCTCTCATGGAGATGCAGAGGAAAAACTCAGACCTGTGTCTGCCTGAACCAGACCTATGCTCTCTGCATGTGGACACAGGTCTTCCACCACTCCCGACATCTGGTCTCTCTTGCCTCCCGTCCCCTTGCTGCTCTGGGTCACCCTCCACCAGGCTGTCCATGCAGACTGCTGGAAAACATACCGGCGACACAGTGGAGGGACACAGAAACCCCTCAAACTGTGCTTAGCACCAGCCCCAGTTCCACTTAATCCTTACCACCACCCTTACAGGAATGCAGGAATGGTGTTACCAGCCTTCCGCTCCCAGCACAGACCTTAGGTACACAGTAGGGGCTTAATAAATATATGTTGAATGCATTTGCTAACTTGACATTTACAGTGAGGAATCAGAAGCTGAGAATAGGGTAGCGATTGGCCCATGGAAACTGTGGTATTGGATAAAATGTTGGAACTTGAATAAAAATAAAATAAACCCTTGAGAAAAGTGCCAGGCACTCTTGGTAAATGTTAATTGCTTATTTTTTACAGGAACTCAAAGAGGCAAGTCTGGCGAAGTCATCCTTTTCAGAGGTGAGGACTCGGGCACAGAGAAGGTTATTAATTGCTCAAGGTCACAGAGCAAGCGAGTAGCAGAGCCTGAATGTGGCTCGAGGGCCTGAGCCCTGATCCCTCACTTTGCTGCGGCCACCGTTTCTCATGGCATCTCGGCCTCCATCAGAGCATTGGCAGTGATTCTCTGAACTAGCGAAGGGTTCATGGTTACGCTCATTGCAGTTGTTTCCATTGGTGCCAAATTTCCGGGCCTGGTAACTGGCATCAGGGCCACATAGACAGATACAAACCATATACCAGCAGACTGGTGAGTGGGAGCTGGCCCTGGAAGGTGGTCACCCACCTGTGTGGCCCCAGCACCCACTGCCCCCATGCAGAGCTGCTCGTAAGACAGGCGCTTTGCTGGGCAGCAAGTCCACCTTCTCACTCGGGTTTCCTTCTACGGGCTGTGCACACACCTGTGTCTCCCAGGATGGCTGCCTGCCCCAGACAAAGCAGCGCCTGACAGCGCAATGCCCTGGTTCTATGCTGCGGCAAAGAGCTGTGCAGAGACAGCCAATCACAGACAAGCTCACAGTGGCGGTACTGGAGGGTCTCAAAATGCACACGGAAACCCTAACTTCCCAGTGTCTTGGGGCTTGGAGAGAGGAGCCGATTATCAATTAGAGAGGAAATGTCATTAAATGGCAGTCACTGGTGAAAGTGAAAGTCGCTCAGTCATGTTCAACTCTTTGCGACCCCATGGACTATACAGTCTGTGGAATTCTCCAGGCCAGAATACTGGAATGGGTAGCCTTTCCCTTCTCCAGGGGATCTTCCCAATCCAGGGATCGAGCCCAGGTCTCCCACATTGCAGGCGGATTCTTTACTAGTTGAGCCACGAGGGAAGCAACAAGAGGTCACTGGGGTGTGCCCTCATCTAGGAAGGCTGATGTCCTTATACAGAGATGAATTCAGACGCAGACACACACGGAGGGTGACCATCAACTACAAACTGCCAAATACAGTCAGTGTTCAGCGTTAGTTGCTCAGTCATGTCTGACTCTTTGTGACCCCATGAGTTGTAGCCCACCAGGCTCCTCTGTCCATGGGATTCTCCAGGCAAGAACACTGGAGTGGGTTGCCATTTCCTTTTCCAGGGGATCGTCCCAGCCCAGGGATTGAACCCAGGTCTCCTGCAATGCAGGCAGATTATTTGCTGTCTGAGCCACCAGGGAAGTCCGCCAACTACAATACAAACTGGCAATTGTCATCGACCTCTACACAGATTAAATCATAAGCTGCTACAGCTGCTGACCTTCAACACCCCCTGAAAGGAGTTCAGGGTGGAGAGCAGGAATGAGGCACTCTGTGCTCTGGGGAAAATGGGAGAACAGGCCTTCAGATCGATATTTTCCAGGGAAGATTTTCTGAGCCCAATTCTTGCATCTCCTTAGAGCTAGAAAAGTGCCAAAATCCTTTATGGTGAAGTCTATTCCTTGTGTCCAGCAGAAACCTTCTGTGAAAACAAGTGCTTGATTGCATGTAAACCCCCTTCACCCAAATCACATGTCTACTGACCCTCCCCACCCCCCTTCAGTAAAAAAATCCACCTGCCAGTCCGGAGACATAAGGGACTTGGGTTCAATCCCTGGGTCGGGAAGACCCTCTGGAGGAGGGCATGGCAACCCACTGGAGTATTCTTGCCTGGAGAATCCCATGGACAGAGAAGGATGGCGGGCTACAGCTAATGGGGTCACAAAGTGTTGGACACGACTGAAGAGACTTAGCACTCAGGTGCACTGGCAGGCAGCACACAGATACTGGGTAGACAAATTACAGGGTCTGCAGCCTCAGTCAGGGGCATCTTCTGAAAAGCCAAGCTACACCCTCCTGTCACAAGACCTTATTCTGGAGGTAGGGTCCCCTCAGCTAGCAGCACCATCTCCCTGCAAAGTGGAGGGGAAACTGAGCAGGACTCTCTGCGACTCCTGGGCACAAAAGACTTTCTGTGTCTCCTGGCTTTTTTTTTTTTGCTTGCAGGAAATAGGTTTCATTCAGCCTCTGTAACCTTCCCTGAGATCCAAAGGGCAGGTTCAAACAGTTGCTAATCAGGGAAGGAAGAGGATGCAAAAACAAGGGAGAAGCAGGCAAGAAACAATAGTGCAGCCTTGGGCAGGGTCCTGGCTCCCCTTCAAGGGATACACAGAACAATATCTTTGAGTGGTTTTGCAGATACTGAAACTCCCACCAGGTGGGAGAAGTTAACAGTTAGTTAGTTCAGTTGCTCAGTCATGTCCAACTCTTAGCAACCCCATGGACTGCAGCATGCCAGCCTTTCCTGTCCATCACCAGCTCCTGGAGCTTGCTCAAACTCATGTCCATCAAACCAGTGATGCCATCCAACCATTTCATCCTCTGTCATCCCCTTCTCCTCCTGCTCTCAGTCTTTCCCAGCATCAGGGTCTTTTCCAATGAGTCAATTCTTTGCATCAGGTGGCCAAAGTTTCAGCTTCAGTATCAGTCCTTCCAATGAATATTCAGGACTGATTTCCTTTAGAATGGACTGGTTGGATCTCCTTGCAGTCCAAGGGACTCTCAAGAGTCTTCTCCAACACCACAGTTCAAAGCATCAGTTCTTCGGCCTCACACATCTTTATGGTCCAACTCTCACATCCATACATGACTACTGGAAAAACCATAGCTTTGACTAGACAGACCTTTGTTTGCAAAGTAATGTCTCTGCTATTTAATACGCTGACTAGGTTAGTCATAGCTTTTCTTCCAAGAAGCAAGGGTCTTTTAATTTCATAGCTGCAGTCACCATCTGCAGTGATTTTGGAGCCCCCAAAATTAAGTCTGTCACTGTTTCCATTGTTTTCCCATCTATTTGCCATGATATGAGTCAATTCTTTGCATCAGGTGGCCAAAGTTTCAGCTTCAGTATCAGTCCTTCCAATGAATATTCAGGACTGATTTCCTTTAGAATGGACTGGTTGGATCTCCTTGCAGTCCAAGGGACTCTCAAGAGTCTTCTCCAACACCACAGTTCAAAGCATCAGTTCTTCGGCACTCACACATCTTTATGGTCCAACTCTCACATCCATACATGACTACTGGAAAAACCATAGCTTTGACTAGACAGACCTTTGTTTGCAAAGTAATGTCTCTGCTATTTAATACGCTGACTAGGTTAGTCATAGCTTTTCTTCCAAGAAGCAAGGGTCTTTTAATTTCATAGCTGCAGTCACCATCTGCAGTGATTTTGGAGCCCCCAAAATTAAGTCTGTCACTGTTTCCATTGTTTTCCCATCTATTTGCCATGAAGCGATGTTAACATGAAGTTAACCGTATGCAGCCCAGAAGCATGAAGACCCCAGACCAATTGGAACCAGAAGGTGGATGATGCTGACTCCCACTTACTTCCTCATGAAACCATCATGATCCATGATCGTGGTCACCCTCTTTGAACCATTACTGTAAAACTCCTCACTACCTGCTATAGGTCAGGACACAGAGTTTTGAGGGAATTACCCCACTCTGGTCTCCTTTACCTGGCAAAGCAATAAAGCTATATGCTTTTCTACTTCAACCAAACCTCTGTCGCTGAGATTCAGTTTCCTACTGGTGTACAGAGGCAGAATTTTGGCTACACAGTCAGGTGTTCACCAGGTAGAGCCATCTGCCCACTTAGCAAGGCCGTCTCATCATTTCTTAATGCTGCAAAGCGAACTGACTCCTGGGGTTGTGTGGGGTACTACGCCACGTTTATTTGCAGATGAGAAATCTAGGCACTCAATCTGCTCTGTAGGAAATGAGAATTTGTTCCTTCAGGGCTTTTGGCCGCTCATCAATTTCCAGTTTGGTAAATTATCCTCACAAGGCAGAGCTCCGCATACTCTGGTGAGATGGGGTGACTGCTCAAAAGTGGGTGTTCGCCCTGGCATAACAGTATCTCTTCCTGTCCCCAGGGTGTCCCTGGACCAGAAAAATCTCCTCCCAGTCCTTTCTAGGAGTGATGTGGGGAGACGGCCACTCAGCAAATAAGAGGTGTTTGCTGCAGTGCCTAGTTGATGGCCAGATGGGGTCTGGGGAACTTTCCTACTGGGAGTTGGGAGGGGCTGGGGGTCAAGACTAGGATTCCTGGACCTTGGAGCATTTCTGCTCATTAGCTCTGCTCTTTGGTGACTCAGATATCAAGAATCCACCTGTGAGGCAGGAGACCCAGTTTGACTCCTGGGTCAGGAAGATCCCCAGAGAAAGGAATGGCAGCCCACTCCAGTATTCTTGCCTGGGAAATCCCATGGAGAGAGGTTACAGAACATTAGGTCACAAAGAGTCGGACACCACTGAGTGACTAATACTCACTTCACACTTCACTAAGACTCATTTAAGTGGTGTTTGCATTGGGTGAAGGGAGCAGCTGTCTGGTTGATTTTCTTTTCTTTCTGAGAAAGGTGGGCAAAGCTTCTTCAAAATATGCGGAGGTCCTTTTTGTTTCCTTCTGAGCCTTTATCACCAACAAGATCATCTTCGGCTTTGTCTAGTTGTCATCCCATTCAATGGCTGGCCCAGTGTCTTAGTCCATTCAGCCACTGTAGCAGGATACCATGGACTGTTTGGCTTATAAACAACAGAAGTGGATGTCTCAGTTCTGGGACCCAGGCAGGCCAAGATCAAGGCACCAGCAGATGCAGACTCTGGTGGGAACCAGCTTACTGGTTCAGACAACTGCCTTCTCCCTGTCTCCTCACATCGTGGAAAGGAAGGGAGCGCTCCAGGGTCTCTCTTATAAAGGCACTAATCCCATGACGGTTTCGTCTCCATTATCTAATCACCCCCTGAAACCCTCACCTCCAAACACCATCATCTTGGAAATAAAGTTGCAGCACAGGGGTTTCGGGAGGAACATTCAGTCGACAGCATCCTGTGTTCGGCTGGCCCATTTAGGACTTGAATTTGCAGTAAGTCCTCTTTTCACAGGTCACTACTATCTTGTCGAAGCAGAGCCCAGCTCCTCCCTGAATCTCCAGGCTGCACTGCCTGCCCTTCTGGTGCTCAATTCAGGCCTTGCAAGCCCCTCTGCTGTAGCACCTACCATGCTGCTTGCACATTTGGCTGTTGGGAGAATCTTCTTTCCGAGACGGAACTCCACTGTGGCAACCTGGGAGGCTGCAACCAAAGCATGCCAATTTCCTGCATCACAGTCCCTTCACCTTGGAATGGAAATAATAGCAAACCTATTCTTCCTTCTTCTCTTATTGGCTTGTGAGGATTAAATAAGCAACACTGATGAAGATAAGTGGAGAATGAAGTCCAAAAAGAATCAATTTCCAAACTCCAAGTTTTAGTCTCATAGTTTGAAGTTTTGGATCTACTCATGTTTCCCACCTGAAGTCCACATTTCACCTGGAAGAGATGGACGTCTTCCAAGCAGTGCTTGAAGTTCAGGAAAAGAAACATTTTGTGTGGTTTTATGCTTGGAGCATCCATCTTATGTATAGATTTTTGTGGAAAAAAAAAAAAAGGTGATTTACAAATATTACCTTGATGTGAAGAATGAGGTTTGATCTGTTTGGAGTAGAGTATAAAGTGTGTAAGTATTTTTTCAAATAGAAGAGCATATTTGCTTGAAAGTACTTTTTTCCACTGGGTGGGTATCTCGGTGCGGCTGACCCAGATGCAAGGAGAGACTCTGCTCTCCGGTATGGACGAGGGCTTTGGAGTCGGGCCACGGGGAGCAGTGGAGCCAGAGAACACACCGTTCTCCCAGCTCCTCCTGCCAGGATTCTTCCAGGAGGTCCTTCCCATCTGTCTCTGATTGCTCCCAACCCAGCCTCGTGTCTGTCACCACAGCAAGAAGCTGCATCCTAGGAACATGAGAAGAGATAAAAATAGAGGTAGGGAAGGGAGCCGAGGGGCTGAAACATTGTACTATTTGAAGGTTCCCATAAAGACCTGGCTTGGGGGAACTTCCCTGGTGGTTCACTGGCTGAGACTCCTCACTCCCAACGTAGTGGGCTCAGGTTCCATTCCTGGCCAGGGAACTAGATCCTACACACTGCAACTAAAAAAAAAAAAAGATTCCGCTTGATACAGCTAAAGATCCTGTATGCTACAGCAAAGATCAGAGATCCTGCGTGCTGCAGCTGAGACTTGCTGCAGCCCAATGAATAAATAAAAAGACCTGATTTGGGAGGAAAAGAAAGCTCTCTCTATCTTGGTGTGGGAATGGTACCTGCTTTCCCACAGCGCATACTATTTGAGAGCAAACATTACCCCGTGAGGACCTCAATATGCCCTCGGGCTGCCCTGGGTCACGGGGCTGCAATGAAAGGGGCAGGAGTCGCATTGCTTGAGTATCTCTTAAGTTCAGTGTTGGGCACGTCCTTATCATCACATTGTTTAATCATTACACACACCCTTGAAGATGTACTGTTCCCTCCACTGGGTAGACAAGGAACCAGAGGCTACAGGAAATTCCTTAAATCGCCCAGAGTCACACTCTCATAGATGGTGGGACTGGGGTTAAAACATACATTGGCTTGAACCCAGAGTCCACTCACTTACCTACCATCCTGGGATGTGCCTGGAACTCGGGTGTTTTCCACTCTAATGAGAAGGCAGATTATCCAGCATGTGGCTAACATGTAGCAAGCCCTTTGTGTGTGCATCTTTCATGATCAGCTAGAAAGAGCACGGGGGGCCTGCCAGTGTGCCTGCATTTGCTGTATCCTTTGCTTGTGTTCACACTTTGCTCTGCACATATGCATGTGTGTGTGTGTTAGTCGTGTCTGTCTCTGTGCGACCGCATGGACTGGAGCCCGCCAGGCTCCTCAGTCCATGGGATTCCCCAGGTAAGAATACTGGAGTATGTTGTCATGCCCTCCTCCAGAGGATCTTCCGGACCCAGGGATCAAACCCGGGCATCCTGCATTGCAGGCAGATTCTTTACCATCTGAGTCACCAGGGAAGCCCTATATCTTTCCACTCCCTGCCTGTCCCATCTTTCCTTCATTCAGAGTTCTGGTTGGGAAACCATTCCAGCTCCTCCAGCCCAGAAACTCCTTTCCTTGGTTTATTCCTGATTTCATGTTTTTCCAGAGTGTGTTTTCTTCTCTCTCTTGGTATCCAGCCATGCCCCACATGTCTTGGGTCTCTTCTGAGTCGGTCACTGGAAAGGGTGTGATGACTATGAGATCCTGACTTTGTTCCTGGCAGGGCACAGACCACAAAGCAGAAGTAAATGCAGGGCACCTGCTCCCCAACGAGAGTCAGATCGAGAACGCTGACTCACAAAGCCTCAAATCTCCATCTCATTCTCTGTGTGGAAGCGTTTCAGAGGCCTCTTTTACTGACTCGGACAATTTCACATGATAAGCTTCAAGACGTCCTCACTGGAGATGAGGAAAGCCAGCCATCACTAAAGTGTTACAGTCTATAACAGAAGCTGTTCCATGGTTTATTATCCAAATCTCTCACATGAGCTCTGATCCTCGTGTTCAGTTCAGTTCAGGCACTCAGTCGTGTCTGACTCTTTGTGACCCCATGGACTGCAGCAAGCCAGGCCTCCCTGTCCATCACCAACTC
>SJXQ01004135.1:57184-133052 GCA_006408695.1 Aepyceros melampus | reverse complement strand
AGCAATTTGATCTGTAGTTCCTCTGCCTTTTCTAACTTCAGCTTGAACATCTGGAAGTTCACGGTTCACATACTGTTGAAGCCTGGCTTGGAGAATTTTAAGCATTACTTTACTAGTGTGTGAGATGAATGCAATTGTGTGGTAGTTTGAGCATTCTTTGGCATTGCCTTTCTTTGGGATTAGAATAAAAACTGACCTTTTCCAGTCCCATGGCCACTGCTGAGTTTTCCAAATTTGCTGGCATATTGAGTGCAGCACTTTCACAACATCATCTTTTAGGATTTGAAATAGCTCAACTGGAATTCCATCACCTCCACTAGCTTTGTTCGTAGTGATGCTTCCTAAGGCCCACTTGATTTCTCATTCCAGGATGTCTGGCTCTGGGTGAGTGATCACACCATTATGGTTATCTGGTCATGAAGATCTTTTTTCTATAGTTCTTCTGTGTATTGTTGCCACCTCTTCTTAATATCTTCTGCTTCTGTTAGGTCCATACCATTTCTGTCCTGTATTGTGACCATCTCTGCATGAAAATGTTCCCTTGGTATCTCCAATTTTCTTGAAGAGATCTCTAGTCTTTCCCATTCTATTGTTTTCCTCTATTTTTTTTTTTTTTTTTTGCATTGTCCTACCTTTTTTGCCTTTTCATGCTATTCATGGGATTCTCAAAGCAAGAACACTGAAGACGTCTGCCATTCCCTTCTCCAGTGGACCACATTTTGTCAGAATTCTCCACCAAGACCCGTCAGCCTTGGGTGGCCCTACATGGCATGGCTCATAGTTTCATTGAGTTAGACACGGCTGTGGTCCATGTGATCAGTTTCATTAGTTTTCTGCATTGGATCTTTTGAAGGAGGTCACTGTTATCTTCATTACCTCCATCATAGTTTGGGCTCAGCTCAAGCAGGAGGGAACACAGCCTTGCCTATCAACAGAAAATTGGATTAAAAATTTACTGATCAAGGCCCAACCCATCAGAAGAAGACTCAGTTTCCCCCTCAGTCAGTCTCTCCCATCAGGAAGCTTCCATAAGCTTCTTCTCCTTATCCATTACAGGGCCAACAGGATGAAAACCTGAATTTATTCTGAGTGAAAAAAGGATTCTGATGGTTTTCAGGGCTCAGATGGGGCTGTCTCACCTGCTCAGTGCTTCTGAGCAGGATATTCACCTGCTCAGATATTAGGAGGATACCAACCCTCTTTTAGAGCAGACAATTTGAGAAGGGCATCAGAAGTGAGCGTCTTTCCCTGGGGACTCTGGAAAGTTGAATCCCAAGGGGAGGACCTGTAGAGAAGTGAAGAGAACACCAGACTGGAAACTAGTCGCCATAAGTCTAGATGAAGCTTTTGTTTCTCATATGCACTGTGACCCGGGAGAATTACTTTCTCTTGAGTCTTACCTTCCTATGTACAAAATGCTCAGAGTGGCACCTACTAGCTTACTTCCTCCGTTGGGGAAGATTAAATTAACCGGATATGCACTGTGAAATTGCTTTGCAATGCAAATCTAAGGGATGATTATGTGTCTAGTACAAGCTGGCTTGTTATATAAGCATTTAAATCTTATGTGCCCTTGTATTTACTATGCTGTGTGGTTTTGGGGTGTAGGGCAGAACATGCTCTCAAATGAAAGCATTTCTTTGCTCATCACAAACCTGGCTGAATGGTGTGTGCCATATTTAACACACGATCAGTAAAGCTACGTAAAAATAAACAAGACAGAACAACTCTTTCTTTCGCTGAGAAAAATCAGATTCTGGGAGTCACAGCCTTTTCCCTAACCCCTCTTGAATCATGGGGTATTCATTATAGCAGGGACAAATATAACAGGTAGAGGGTATAGCCAGTAAAGAATGCAATGACTAGTCTATTAAAGAGACATTGGCAACCATACTTTTGTAGAACAAGTTTTTCACATTTTCTGTAGATGGCCAATATAAACAACATTAAGAATAAACAACCTGTATATTCATGTCCTAACTGGGAAAGCAGGAAATGCAGAAAATACAGTTGTTGATGTTTGTTTTGTCATTGTTGCTATTTCCCCTTAAAACAAAGAGGGTGGCCATAATTGGTAAAATAGATAAGAGTGTGTACTTTAGAGCCAGAAGAATTTGGGGTTGAACCCTATACTCAATTGTCTAGTTGTGTGACTTTAAATAAGTACTTTAATCTTCCTACATATTGGTTTTTAAATTTGTTGTTAGAATTGTTTTTCAAACTCATACATCTGCAGTGAGAATATAAGAGGAAAATGTATGAAAATGCTTAAAATCACAGCTGGCACAAAGTAGGTGCTCAGCAAATGATAACTGCCATTCAGTAATTTTAGCTACCTATGATCATTATTTTCAGAATATATTTTATAATACAGAAGTCAAGTGCATTTTTAGAATAATGAACAATTACTTAAATACAGTAAGAATGAAAAACTAGAAAATATAGGCTAAGATATATACACTTACAAACACATACACAAACATTTTATTTGCCTAGCAATAAATTGAACAAAATATCTGCAATACGCCCATGAGAAAAATTATAAACTATTTTTAAGAGACAAAAGAAATATCTGAATCAATGGAAAGATTATATCATCCTTTTGAGTCAGATGCCACAATAATTCAAAGATGTATTTTCTCATGAAATAAGTCTATCAATTCAAGACAATTCTAATTAAAATCCTGACATATTTCATGGGAGTTGAAAATTTCTGATTTTAAAAGTTATGTGGGGGCTTCCCTGGTGGCCTAGTGATAAAGAATCTACCTCCCAGTGCAGGAGACACATCCCTGTGCAGGAAGATTCCACTTGCCACTGAGCGACTAAGTTCACGCGCCAACATTTTCTAACACCACATACAACTACTGAGGCTGTGCTCTGGAGCCTGGGAACCACAGCTACTGAGCCCATGTGCCAGAGTTACTGAAGCACACATGCCGTAGGGCCTGCGCTCCACAGCAGCTGAAACTGCTGCAATGAGAAACAAGCACACTGCAAAGAAGAGTAGCCCCCACTCACTGCGACTGGAGAAAAGCTTGCACAGCAATGAAGATCCAGCACAGCCAGAAATATATAAGCAAATAAAATTACAAAGAAGGTATGCGGAAGAAAAAAGGGATCAAGATTAGCCAAGATGTCTAAAAGAGTAAGGAAGACAGACTTCATTACCAGGTATCAGGACTTACAAGAAGCTGTATAAGATACTATATTTCTAGTGTGGACAAACTGTCCAATGGAATAGAATAGACCCTTGAATAGACTGGATTTTATATCTGAGATAGCTGGCATGGAAGGGGAAAAAAGGCTATTTAATAAATTAATCTGGGGTATACCCATATGGGAGAAAAAATGTGAAATTAGTTCTTAAAATAACTCCAAATAACTCAAAGGCTTAAGTGACAAAAGCAAACTTTTTTTTAGGATAAAATATAGGTGAGTATTTATATGACAAAGCTACAGTAATCAAAATAGTATGGTCTGGCACAAAAATAAACCTAAAGATCAGTGGAATAGACTAGAAATCCCAGAAATAAATTCATGCACTTATGGTCAGTTGAAAGTGAAAGTGAAGTCGCTCAGTCCTGTCCGACTCCTTGTGATACCATAGACTGTAGCCTACCAGGCTCCTACAACAAAAAAAGCAAACATATACAATGGAGAAAAGACAGTCTCTTCAATAGGCAGTGCTGGGCAAACTAGACAGCTACACATAAAAAAGTGAAATTAGAACATTGTCTAATACCATATACAAAAATAAATTCAAGATGGATTAAAGACCTAAATGTAAAACTATATACCATAAAACTCCTAGAGGAAAACGTAGGTAAAACACTCTTTGAAATAAATCACGATGATACTTTTTTGGCTTTGTCTCCTAAAGTAAAGGAAATAAAAACAATAATAAGCAAATGGGACCTAACTAAATTTAAAAGCTTTTGCACAGCAAAGGAAACCATTGACAAAATGAAAAGATAACCTACTGATTGGAAAAACATATTTGCAAATGATATGACTGATAAGGGATTAATATCCAGCATATATAAAAAGCTCATACAACACCAAAAAAAAAAACTATTATTGAAAAATGAGTGAAAGAAACAAACAGACATTTTTCGAAACAGAAAATGCAGATGTTCAACAGACACATAAAAAGATGCTCAACATCACTAGTCATTAAGAAAATGCAAATCAAAACTATAATGCGATGTCACTTCATACCTGTCAGAATGGTATCATGAAAAAAAACACAAATATCAAATGTTGGCAAGAATGTGTAGAAAAGGGAGCACTTGAACACTATTGGTGGAAAGGTAAATTGGAGCAACCACTGTGGAAAACATTATGGAGGTTTTCAAAAAACTGAAAATAGAGCTGCCATATGATCTAGCAACTCTATCCCTGGGTATATATCTGGAAAGACAAAAACAGTAATTTGAAAAAATATATGCACCCAAATGTTCATAGCAGCTTTGTTTACAATAGCCAAGATATAGAAGCAACCAAGTATACATCAGTAGGATAAAGAAGATGTGGTGTGGTGTGCGTGTGTGTGTGTGTGCGCGTGCACACGCGTGTGTGCAATGGAATACTATGCAGCCATTAAAAAAGAAAGTTTGCCATTTGCAGCAACATGGATGGACTTGGAAGGCATTATGCTAAGTGAAATAAGTCAGAGAGAGAGACACATACTGTGTGATGTCACTTATATATGGAATCTAAAAAAATACAACTAGTGAGTACAACAAAGGGAAGCAGAGAACCACCAGAACAAGCTAGTGGTGGCTGGTGGGGAATCAGAGGGGCGATATAAGACTGGGGGAGTGGGAGGTACAAACTATTGGGTACAAGGTAGACTTAAGGATGTAGTGTACAACAAAGGGAGTATAGCCAATATCTTTGAATAACCATAAATGAAAAATAACCTTAAAAATGTATAAATTTATTTAAATTAAAAAAAATAAGGGGTTGTTGGCTGGCAAAGGAAATTTTTGCTCACGTGACCTTAGAACACAGAGACAGTTATTATCAATATATTGTTTATAATTCTTGGTTTTTATTTAATCTTTATGAATTAAAAATTCTTTCATATAAATATTGTCAGGTCTGTGTGAGTGTTGGAAGTATTATAATCAGGCCTTCACAATGTAGGAAAAAATATAGGTGAATATCTTTCTAATCTTGAGATAAGGAGAAATGTTTAACCAAAATGCTAACCATACAATTTTAAAATAATATTATTTTATATTAAAATTAAGAACATCTGTTCATCAACAGTCACCTTAAAGAACATGAAAGGCAACTTAGAAATGGATTGGGAAGAGAAGTTTTCAATATATGTAACAAAATATTAATTAATATCAGGAACATATAAGGAATTTCTACAATTCAGTTGAAAAAGAATAAACATTCTCTCCCTCCCCATTCCCTGCAAAAAAAATGGCAAAGACATAAATAGGCAGTTCACAGAAGAGGAAATAAAAAAAGATGTTCGGCCTGAGGGATTTGCTAATAAAGTTCACAAGGGATATGTACTATATACATTTAATTGGCGACCATTAAGAATCCCAACTGCACTAAGTATTGGAGGATATGAATCCACAAGATCTTCTGTAGTTTGCCGATAAGAGTGTAAATGTATGCAAACTCTTTACAGAGTAATTCAACATTACCTTAAATATTAGTCACACACCTACCCTATGATCCAATCATTTCATTTCTAGATAAATATCCGAGGCAAATTATTGAACATATACAGGGATGTTAATAGCAATGCTCTTCATAACGGCAAAATCTAGAAACAATGGGAACATGCAGTCATGAATATATGACAATGTACTTATCTATACTCATATCACTGGACATTATACTCAAATAATTGAATAGTCAAAACAATAAATTTCAATTATATGCAACAGTGTGAATGTTATTTTTGACTGAGTCCTCTGAGAAGATGCCAAGGTCAGTAACGTGGCAAGAATTTCTGAGGGGAAATGCTTTTGAGAGAAAATGGAAAGGAAGACTGGGAAGGCTGGGAGAGCCCTCAGACCACAATGCAAATCCCATCAAGTGAAAAAGGAAGAAGAAAGGAAGATTGGATTGACATCACCTAACTGCTGTTAGGTCTCAGGGAGATTTGTCCAGGTCACCGAGGAGTCCTCCAGAGAAGTCAACTGTCAGAGGAGCCCTGTGGCTCTCAGGAATGGGGCTGCCATGGTGTCCCTCCCACAAGCAGTCACTGAGAAATGTCCCAGGGAGCAGCAGGAAGCATGGTCTTGGTGGATCTTAGGAGCTGGGCTCTTGGTCAAAGGTACTCACATTCTAACATCTACCATAGATGCCTCAGCAATATGATACTGAATGGGGGAAGATAAGATTGCATTCAGGATAATATGCTTTCTATAAAAATTAGTTAAAACAAAAATTAAAACATAAAACATCTTTTAGGAACATATAGATAGCTCAGCTGGTAAAGAATCGGCCTGCAATGCAGGAGACCCTGGTTCAATTCCTGGGTGGGTAAGTTCCCCTGGAGAATGGATCGGCATGCACCCTAGTATTCTTGAGCTTCCCTGGTGGCTCAGATAGTAAAGAATCTGCCCACAATGTGGGAGACCTGGGTTCAGTCCCTGGGTTGGGAAGATCTCCTGGAGAAGGGCATGGCAACCCACTCCAGTATTCTAGCCTGGAGAATTCCCATGGACAGAGAAGCCTGGTGGGCTACAGTCCATGGGGCTGCAAAGAGTCAGACACGACTGAGCGACTAAGCACACACACACAACACACATAATAAAACTACATGTTATTGTAAAAAACAACAAGGGAATGACATACACAGGAGACAGGGTAGTAGGTGTAAGTGGCAAAATAACTGGATACAAGAGGAGTAGAAAGTGGATGGAAGCTATTGCCGATATTTTGGTTTTTCATGTTTGTATGGAACTTCTGTTTTAATTATGTTATTCAAGGAAAATGGGTCAAGAAATATACACCAGCATACATTTATATAAACAAAGAAGGCTATGCATGGACCAAAAGTGAGAACGGTTCAAGAAAAAAGAATTATGATTAATCTGATTCTGTGACTGTAAGGCCAAAAATGTCCATTTTCTCTCTTATTCTGTACTATAGTATAATAGTGATCAATCTACTGACAGAAGAAAAACATGTCTGTGTATCACAGATTAAATCATAGGTATCTTAGGGTCTGCCCCAGTGTCTTTGTGCCTTGGTTTCCACATCTGTAGAATGGGGGCAATGTTTTTTCTCTAGTGTGTTTATAAATATTAAATAAGCTTATGTTCACACAAAATTATTCACATCTTCAAAACCAGAAGCAACCAAATTAGCTTCAGTGGTTGAATGGATAAACACACAATGGAATACTGCTCAGCAATAAAAATGAATAACATAGATGAATTAAAATGCACTATGCTCAGTATCAAAAGGTAATATACTATATGATTCCATTTTTATGACATTCTGGAAAAGGCAGCTGTGTTGGAACAGAGCACAGATCAGAGGTTTCTAGGAGTTATGAGAGGGGAGAAGGTCTTACTAAAAAGAGGAACAGGAAGAATTCTTTAGGATATTCAAATTGTTCTATTTCCTGTGTGTAATGCTGGTTATAAGAACTTACACATGTGTAAAAATACATTGATGTGTACACCAAAATGTGAATTTTACTCTATAAAACTTTTAAAATTAAAGAAAATTTATGGAATTTCTACTGTGTGCTATAATCTCTAACAGTAGAATAATTCAACCTTTTGAAAGGGAAGTTTAACTGCATAACATGAAAATGTAACTTCTGGAATTGTCATGAGTCTAGTTTTCATTCCAAAATCACCTTGCATTCTAATCAATTTCACCTGTTCTGGGACTTTCTATATCTGCTGGCCTATAGTGGGCAAGGGGAAAAAAGGCTACAACTTGTGATATTAATAGGAGTAAGAAAAGGTCTTTGATTGGAACATTTAAAATTTTCTCATCAATCATGGTTAGTGTCCACAAGTAATTTGAAACACTGAGCAGATGTTGTGACTGGGAACAGCCGGGGTCCAAGCACCATACTGACCAGAGCAATAGCAGAGTTTCAGTTAATCCTGTGGTTGCTTAACCCTCCCGGTGTGTAGTTCCAGCTGGCCTTTTATTAGAGGGGGGAATGGTGGGAATAAAAATTTACATTCAAATATGTTAAGCAAAAACAATAAACGTTCTTCACGTCTAAAATGACCAGTGGGGGAAAATGAGTGGTATTGACTAGCTGTAAGAGAATAAGACAAATGGATGTAAAAGAACTGAGTAATAACCTCATTACCGAAAACCCTAGTACATGTGTCTGTCTCTCAAATGTGTTCAAAATTCCAGGTTAGAGTTCCTGGAAGCAACAAGGTTTATGCCATGAAAATTCAAGCAGGTATAGGTTGTAAACAGAGTAAGTTCTGATTTCACATGGAGTGATACTGACTCATTCACCAAGAAAAATAAGCTTGAAAAGTACAGGTGTGCTTCTCAAACAACATTCAAATAGCCCCCTCTCACAATTAGAGGTGAGAAGGCAATGGCACCCCACTCCAGCACTCTTGCCGGAAAATCTCATGGACGGAGGAGCCTGGTGGGCTGCAGTCCATGGGGTCGTGAAGAGTCAGACACGACTGAGCGACTTCCCTTTCACTTTTCACTTTCACGCATTGGAGAAGGAAATGGCAACCCACTCCAGTGTTCTTGCCTGGAAAATCCCAGAGACGGGGGAGCCTGGTGGGCTGCTGTCTATGGGGTCGCACAGAGTCGGACACAACTAAAGCGACTTAGCAGCAGCAGCACAATTAGAGGAAACGAAATCCCACACAACCAGACCAAAGAGATGAACACTGCTGCGATTATTTTAATTTCAAAAAGGGTCCATTTGAAATATTTACTCTGGTAGTTCCTTCAAGTATGGACCACCTCTGGGGCATTTAGATTTCTTTCATAAATCATTAACTGCTGAGCTGAGGTCACACAGTGAGGAAGAGTTCAGAGTCCCTGCCAATGGAAGATCAATACAAGTAAAGGTGCCTCATCTCTGAAATGATGCTGTGAGTCGCTGGGAGAAACGTGGTTATGATTTACACCCAATGCTTAGGAAATATGTCTATGGGACGGAGGGAGTGGTCTCTGTAATGTAGAGGAAACTGCTCTTCCCAAAGCGGGCTGCAGAGTGCCATGAGAGAAACAGGACTGTCCTCTCACCTCTGCCATTTGTCCTGTTTCTACTCAAAGGGCCCATGACTGCAGGTGACAGGTACTGGTGAAGCTCAATCCATTCTGCCTCTGAGCCTCACTTGCTCATTATAGAAGGCTGCAATTTCATTTCAGATCAGCAGTGTAAAACCTGTTGTCATATTTTATGTGATGATGTTAACTCTGCTATGAAATTATACCAGAGAATACCCCTGAGCCGGCTCAGTACATATAAATAGCCATTCATCAGATGCAGCCCGTAATCTTCCCGCTGCCGTGACCCATTCTGTAATTTTCCCTCAGATGACAAGCTACAAATGAAGAGTGTACTTAGATTTCGGTTATGAGGTTTAAAATACGGAAGTGGATATAAAAAGCTAAGCCGTTAAGAAGGAACCAGGGAATTTTCTCATTAAATTCTAAGGGCCTTCGTCCATCTGCTCTATAATCGTGCAAGACTCTTGTGATCCCTTCACTGACCTCAGACCCAATTTCTTACCTACTAACTCTATTTCACCTTTATCATCTCCTTCCTTAGCCCATCACCCACTTACGTGCCCATTCCCCCTCCCGCCCACCAACACACATACTTACAGAATATCTCAGAAGAGAACCTCTCTCTGTGCATATACTGATGGCGACTTCAACCACCAAGTTGTTTTTTCCCCACAAAACCAACATTTCAGGAGGTATTACTGGGTGACAAACACTATGCACTAGACACCGTACACCTAGGTTATAATTTTTAAATATGAGAAACAGAGGTTCAGAACAAACTATGTCTGAGACCACACAGAAGCAACAGTTGAAGCCAGAACCCAAGACCAATAGACTCTATTTGTCTCTTGGGGCTGCAGCACCAAATTTACCACCACCTTGGTCGCTTAAACAATAAAAATGTGTTCTCTCACAGTTCTGGAGACCAAAAGTTTGAGGCTGAGGTGTCAGCAGGCCGCCCTCTTTCCCGAGTCTCTAGCGGGGAGTCCATTCCTTGCTTTTCAGCTTCTGGGGGCTGTCAGCATTCCTCGGCTACTGGCCACATTTCTCCTTGCTTCATCTTCATGTCACCTTCCCTGTGTGTCTCTCAAAAATCCCTCTACTTTGCTCTTAAAAGGATACCAGTGATTGCATTTAAGCCCGATCTGAATACACCAGAAGCAGCTCCTTGGCCTTCCCCAGTGGCCCAGCTGGTAAGAATCTGTCTGCCAGTGCAGGAGACGAAGGCTCAGCACCATTTTGTAGAGAAGGAAACGGCAACCCACTCAAGTATTTCTTTTTTTTTTTTTTCACTCCAGTATTCTTGTCTGGAAAATCCCATGGACAGAGGAGCCTGACAGCCTACAGAGTCCATGAGGTCACAAAGAGTCAGATACAACTGGGCATGCACACACACAAAGCTCTTTAACTTATCAAGGGACTTAATCACGTCTCTTGCCATTTAAAGTAACATTCACAAGTTCTAGGAATTGGATATGGGTATCTTTTACCAGGGCTGGGCTATTTTTCAGCCTAGCACAGACTGCAAAGCCAACAGAGTCTCAATAGACTCTCATTGAGAGTAATCCTCATCACTAATTATGCAAAGGAAATCCTTGAGATGGGAGAGGGGACTGGAGGGAGGGGCTGCCCAGCCCATGAAATGCAAGTTGTTCTTTAGACAGCCTCCACTCAAGTGAATTTCCAAGGACTTGATACTGACAAACTCCTTTAGATTCAAACATGAAACACCATGGGGGGCGGGGGGGGGGAAACAGGATATCTGAGAAGAATCATGAGGCATTACCAGCCACAATCACCTTAACAGAGATCATTTTATCAGATTAACCCTAGTCACTAGCCCTGCAGACATGGGGCACAAACCAGGTGAGATGATAGTTAAGATGGGATATTAATGCTTTCTTCAGGTACAACACTGTGTTGACATGAGCAATTGGCTTTGAAATGTCCCCCCAAGTGTTTTGGTTTTTTTTTTTTGAGCCCTTATCTATAGGACACTAGAACATCTGGATGAAAAAAATGCAGTATTTAATTAAGTGTTAGACTTATCTACATAACTTTTTTTCGGCTGTGCCAGGTCTTTGCTGCTGCATGTGGGCTTTCTCTAGTTGTGGTGAGTGGCAGCTACTCTCTAGTTGAGGTGCTCAGCCTTTCCATTGCAGTGGCTTTTCTTGTTGCAAGGCACAGGCTCCAGGCATGCAGGCTTCAGTAGCTGCAGCTGGCGCATTCTAGAACGTGGGCTCAGTAGTTGCGGCCCACAGGCTTAGCTGTCCATGGCATATGGGATCCTCCTGGATGACGGATCGAACCTGTGTCTCCTGTGTTGGCAAGTGGATTCTCAGCCACTGGACCACCAGAGGAGGCCTATTTACACAACTTTTATGCCTGATTATTCACAAAAGTTAGCTCTCTGGCCATCTCCTTATAGGTTTAATTGTTTGCCAAATTGGCATTTTTTGACTCACTTGTTTGTTCTTCCCATGTCCCTATTCTTGAAATTCTCCACAATATTGTTTTTAACCTCTGAGAAAGACTTTGTAACGTTTTAAAACATGCTTAAGTTTCAAAGAATTTTATGTCAGTGTTAAAGAACACTTTGGAAAGATTCTTAAAACAATTAACCCATAATCTCACCAACCTAGCAAACGAGAGTTTTCAAGGGAGGAGAAGGTATACAAAACTCACCACGTATCACTGCACTGCTCCAACAAGAGCTTGAAACTGGACCGAGAATAGAAACAGGAAAATATTAGCTTCTCAGTTGTGAGATGCAGACCTATTTTAAGAATCAATTAAAGCACTTTGGCACCCTGGCAAGAGTCTTATGAGAAAATAGGTCCTTGTCACGCCCTAGCATTTTCAGGCAAAAATGCTAACCGATTGGATAAAATAAATTGTCAGCTCAATTCAGTTCAGTTGCTCAGTTGTGTCCAACTCTTTGTGACCCCATGAACCGCAGCACGCCAGGCCTCCCTGTCCATCACCAACTCCTGGAGTTTACCCAAATTCATGTCCATCGAGTCAGTGATGCCAACCAACCACCTCATTCTCTGTTGTCGCCTTCTCCTCCTGCCTTCAATCTTTCTCACATTGGAGTCTTTTCCAGTGAGTCAGCTCTTTGCATCAGGTGGCCAAAGTATTGGAATTTCAGCTTCAGCATCAGTCCTTCCAATGAACACCCAGGACTGATCTCCTTTAGGATGGACTGGTTGGATCTCCTTGCAGTCCAAGGGACTCTCAAGAGTCCTCTCCAACACCACAGTTCAAAAGCAGCAATTCTTCAGTGCTCAGTCTTCTTTATGATCCACCCCTTACATCCATACATGACTACTGGAAAAACCATAACTTTGACTAGACAGACCTTTGTCGGCAAAGTAATGTCTCTGCTCATTAACACACTGTCTAGGTTTGTCATAGCTTTTCTTCCAAGGAGCAAAAGTCTTTTAACTTCATAGCGCAGTCACCACCTGCTATGATTTTGGAGCCCAGGAAAACAGTCTGTTGCTGTTTCCACTGTTTTCCCATCTGTTTGTCATGAAGTGATGGGACCAGAAGCCATGCTCTTAGTTTTCTGAATGTTGAGTTTTAAGCCAGCATTTTCACTCTCCTCTTTCACTTTCATCAAGAGGCTCTTCAGTTCTTCTTCGATAACGGTGGTGTCATCTGCATATCTGAGGTTATTGATATTTCTCCCAGCAATCTTGATTCCAGCTTGTGCTTCATCCAGCCCAGCATTTCGCATGATGTACTCTACATAGAAATTAAATAAGCAAGGTGATAACATACAGCCTTTTTGTACTCCTTTCCCAATTTTGAATCAGTCTGTTATTCCATGTCCAGTTCTAACTGTTGCTTCATGGAAACAGATGAAGACAATTATGAGTTAACTGCAGGGGAAAATTATTAGGTTGCTGAAATTGGCTTTGCTGACCCTGCTGCTTCACCCTTTCTGCACCCTGAAATACAGCCCCCAGCCGCTTGAGCTGCTCCGGTGGCACACCTGCGGGCACAAAGCAGGGAAGGCTGACGGCCCCTCATTCAATTGAGGTTATGAAGGTTTCCACCTGGAACGCCCCCTAGGCACCTCCTGGTAGTCTAGAGGGGAAGCTGAGGGATGACTACAGTAGCAGCACTGGGTCCTGAGGCAGCTGAAGGAAATTATTTTCCAAGAATGGGGGAGAAGGTGGCAGCCTTCGCAGAACACCTCAATCCTCAAGTCACATTGCAAGGGTGGCGTCTTCCTTTGCTTATGCAAAGGTAGACCTTCTTGCTGGAATCTGTGTGTGCATGTGTGTGGGTACTCTTGGAAAAGACAGACTGAAAAGTAGGGTGCTTCCAAGGAAGACCACAGATAATTGCGCTTCAGGAAATCACTATTCAATGGATCTGGTAGTAAATACAGTGAAAAGAAGTTTATTTTCATGTGTCTCTTTTGGTTTCATGAAGCTGAATAAGGCAGCAGAGAATTTAATGGAAAGGGTCTGGACTGGAGAGAGCAGGAATTTAGTTGTACGTCCAACAGCAAGCCTTTGTAACCTCAGGCAAGGCAGTGAGCCCCTCTCTGCTCTGCTGGTCTCATCTGTAGAACAGGTGCTGCTGCTGATCAGCTAAAAGGCTGTTTCCGGCTCTGGAAATCTGATTGAATTGTTTTATAAATTTGGGTGCCCTTGGAACTTGCCTGGCTCTCCAGTGGTTAAGACTTTGCCTTCCAATCTAGGGCGCGTGGGTTCAATCCCTGCTCTAGTAACTAAATCCAGCATGCCTCATGACCAGGAAAAAAAAAACAAAACAGAACATAAACAACAGAATCAATATTGTAATAAATTCAACAGAGACTTTAAAAATGGTCCACATCAAAAAAATCTTTAAAAAAAACAATTTGTGTGCTTTTAAAACCAGAGCCTGCTTTATAACTATAGGGAGAAGAAGAACCTTGGATTTCATTACCAAATATCACTTGAGCACCAAATTCCTATTAGGCTTAATGATGACTAACACCCAAGGGTTAACACATGAAAGGTTTGGCTTATGTTTTCCTTCCATTTCTGTTCTCAACCTGTGTGTTTTTTAGAGAGTCAGAGACTCATAATTGAAAGCTGTCTTGGAGGTTTGCTCACCCCAACCGCCCAGGGCAGGAACATCCTGACACATGGGCCTCTTGCATCCCTCAAGGCTCACTCTCTCCCCTAGCCATTTACTCATTCTTATAAGACTCTTACTTAAAAACATTTTCCTTAAAATTAAATGAATCCTGTTTCCCATTGCCTTCTACCTTCTCTTACAAATAAGCTACTCCTTTCTTTTTCATATCTGAAACTTTTTACTACAAATATCTGCAAAAAAACAAAACAAAACAAAACACAAACCACTCAGTTGTTCCGGTGTAAGTGTATCTCTAGCACAGAAACTGTTTCCTCTCTCCTAGATGAGGTGCCTCTGCGGCAGACAACCCCTGTCTATTCACAGATCTCTTGAGATTGGAGAGCGTCCTTTCTCATTCTCAGTCTCTCAGAGGACACAATACGACTCCTCTCACATGGCAGGTGCTCAGAAAATGTTTCTTGATTGTAGAAGGAGCAGCCCCTTGAATATTTGAAGGTGTTATCAGGTTTCCCCACGCCTCCTCAGGCTAAAAATTCTAGGTTCTCTCAACTGTTTCACGTACAGCAAACACTCTTCTTTGAACACCTCCCAGCTGGAGGAGGGTGTGCTCAGAGCTCTGCCCACCTGGCACTTTGGTCCCTCAGACAGAGCCTGAGGACGAGGCAGGCTTATTTGTACAGCTCGGGACTGCTTCAGCTCCCAGCTGTTTTACCATCTGGGGACTCGAGTAAGCGGATGGATTCCCCAAACTTCAATGTTTTTACAGGAGCTTTGAGTCAGGGCTCTCTCAAACTTCACTTGCGTAAATTGAGTATTTGAAATGAAATCCAGAGTTTCACACTTGTTTCTGTTAAAATTCACTTTATTATAGTTTTAGGCCACTACCCTCCAAACTGTAGAGATATTCCTGAATCATCACGTTTCTACCACCTGTCTCTCTAGTTAGCAATCACAGCTATGGATCATCTGGAAGTGGTGCAACAAGCACTATCCATGTCCATGTAAGTTGTTGTTGTTGTTGTTGACAAAACTACTGAACAAGAGAGATGCACTTCATAGGCTGAAGGTATGCAACTACCATTTTTAAAGGTCAAAGTACTCAAGTGTCAGCAGTAGTTAATGGTGGTGGTTTAGTCACTAAGTCCTGTCCGACTCTTGCCACCCCATGGGCTGTAGTCAGCCAGGCTCCTCAGCCCATGGGAATTTCCAGGCAAGGATACTGAAGTGGGGTGCCCTTTCCTCCTCCAGGGGCTCTTCCTGACCCAGGAATCGAATGCAGGTCTCCTGCACTGCAGGCAGATTCTTTACCGACTGAGTTATTAGGGAAGTCAGTAAATAGTTAGTACATAGTTAACAGTACAAACTAACATATTGTCCCAGGAACTTCTGGGCTGGCAGGGATATTTCAATTGAGCTTCTTGGCTGCGTGCTTAACCAAGTGCTAGTCTGCCTCAGTGTAGTACAGGGTGGACAGTGTGTCCTCACTGGGTCCTGAACAATATGTTGATACACATTATTAAATAGCTTTGTAAATACATAATAAAGAAAGAAGAGGTTCCAGTGCTGGTCTGTCTTGTTGAGCTCCAGCTCTGTCACAAATTAGCTGTGTGACCTCCTGCAAGATAATTGACCCCTCTGTGCCTCTGTTTCTTCAACTGGAAATGGAGATAATGGCAGCATTTCTGTTATAGGACTGTTTGAGGCATGAATGAATGACAAGCACATCGTGAGTACTTGGTAGATGTTGATGATTATTAGTATAAGGCCTTTCCTTGAAAAATCATGCTGAGTTCAGAGATTTTTACTCCTTCATTCCCCAAGTATTCACAAACTGTCCGTTAATTAAAGCAGCCTAGTGTTTTGCCAGGGGTCAACATCAAGCCCACAGGGAGTTAATTTCCAAACTATGTCTCCACTTTTGAAAGTAAGCTCATCATTTGTCCTTAAGTCTTTCAGCACAGGCACGCACAGCCTGTTCACCTCAAGTTTTATGTACGGTTTCCTAGGTACATTGGTACATCTTTCATCAGATTTGGTCCATTTACAGTGAGTGTCATTCAACCAGTTGGTGCCCAAATCCTTTCCTAGCTGATATCATGCTGGCCATTATCACTTGAAGATGATTTTTCTTGATAGAAAAGATTAAAGAAAAATATGAAATGAATTGTTCTGCCTTCTTTGTACTTCTGTTAACACTAAAATTGAGCCATGAATATATGCTTCCTTATTTATCTTCTGACTTCCATATCTAAAATGCCTTTTCAATTGTCATTAGTATCTTTTCAAGCCCCCACTAATTCTGTCCTTCAGTGTACAAAAACACACATCATATCCATTTGTGCCATTCTCCCTGTTTGCCCTGGGGCTAGGTATTTCTGATTCACCCTGTCCCAGTCTTTCGAAGACCTGAACTGATTAGGGAGCACATTCCATGGCCACTGCCTGTTTCCTTAGGTGTCAAACCCCCATCCTGCTAACTGTAATTTATAACCAATGAGTTAGTGCTTAAGCCACCTTCCGTTCTGAATTCAGGCTATGCCACAGCTATTCTTTCTTCTAACTTTTTGAATTCGGTTTTCTTAAAATCTAGGGTCTATGTCAGAACCTGGACAAACATTTCCTTCCTATATCATCATGTGATGGTCCCTGGTGGGCCAGGTGGCTGTCAGTTCCACTATCTTACTTCCAGTTTGGCCATCTGGGTCAGGAAAAAGCAGAAAGTAACTGTTTCTTCACGGCATTTCCCCCTTTCTGAGAGACTGACTCATTAGCAAGGGAAATCAAGAATTTATTAGATGTTGTAGATTCTTTTAAGGGAAGGCAGGATGAGATTTTCAAGAAGTATTTTAGTAAAATTTCATTGGATTATAACATAGGTAGAGAAAAGTTCTTAGGTTCTAGGTATTAATAGCGCAATAAATTTTCACAAAGTGAATACACCCACATCACCACCTAATTATGAAACCTATGTGCTCTGCTGAAACTTCCCTCTTGCCTCATAAATTAGTTTTAATGGAGTTTAATCTGTGCTGGGAAAACAAGAATTTCCATAATGAGAGTTAATGTTTGTTGGGAACTTGAACTATATGTCCAGCACTGCTAAACACCTGACATGTCCCTCCTTCTTTCTTTTTCTTGGCTGATATTGGCTGTGCTGGGTCTTCCTTGCTTCATGCAGGCTTTCTAGTTGTGGTACATGGGCTTAGTTGCCCTGAGGCATGTGAGTTCTTAGTTCCCAGACCAGGGATTGAATCCATGTCCCCTGCATTGGAAAGCAGATTCTCAACTGCTAGCCCACCAGAGAAGTACCTTGTCTTGCCCCTTTTAATCCTCACAACAGCTCTGGGCATGAGGCTGTGTGGATCACAAAAAACTGTGGAAAATTCTTCAAGATGTGGGAATACCAGACCACCTTACCTGCCTCCTGAAAAATCTATATGCAGGTCAAGAAGCAACAGTTAGACCAGACATGGAACAACGAACTGGTTCCAAATTGGGAAAGGAGTACAAAAAGGCTATACATTGTCACCTTGCTTATTTAACTTCTAGGCAGAGTACATCATGTGAAATGCCAGACTGGATGAAGCACAAGCTGGAATCAGGATTGCAGGAGAAATATCAATAACCTCAGATACGCAGATGACACCACCCTTATGACAGAAAGTGAAGATAAATTGAAGGGCCTCTTGATGAGTGTGAAAGAGGAGAGTGAAAAAGCTGGCTTAAAACTCACCATTCAAAAAATGAAGATCATGACATCCAGTCCCATCACTTCATGACAAATAGATGGGGAAACAATGGAAACAGTGACAAACTTTATTTTCTTGGGCTCTAAAATCAACTGCAGATGGTGAATGCAGTCATGAAATTAAGAGACGCTTGATCCTTGGAAGAAAAGCTATGACAAACCTTGTCAGCATGTTAAAAAACAGTGACATTATTTTACCAATAAAAGTCCATCTAGTCAATGGGATGGTTTTTCCAGTAGTCATGTATGGATGTGAGATTTCGACCATAAAGAAAGCTGAGCACCAAAGAATTGATGCTTTTGAACTATGGTGTTGGAAAAGACTCTTGAAAGTCCCTTGGACTACAAGAAGATCAAACTAGTCAATGATAAAAGAAATAAATGCTGAATATTCATTGAAAGGACTGATGCTGAAGCTGAAGCTCCAATACTTTGGCCACCTGATGCAAAGAACCGACTCATTGGAAAATAACCTGATGCTGGGAAAGAAAGATTGAAGGCAGAGGGAGAAGGGAATGACAGAAAATAAGATGGTTGGATGGTATCACAGATTCAATGGACATGAGTTTGAGCAGGCTCTGGGAGTTGGCAATGGACAGGGAAGCCTGGCATGCTGCAGCCCATGGAGTCGCAAAGAGTTAGACACGACTGAGCAACTGAACTGAACTGAACTGAAACGTAAGAAATGGAAGCTTAGAGAGGTTAGGTTACCTGTTCAAAATAACTAGGTAATAAGAATGGAGCTGAGATTCAAACCCAGGTCTAGATAATTCTAGAGACTTCACTGTCACCACTGTAGTAGATATTCAGTACATGGCTTTTATCTAGCCAGCAGGCTATAGACCAGAGTTTTTCAACCTTGGGACTACTGACATTTAGGGTTGGATAATTCTGTGTCATGGGGACTGTCCTGTGTATTCTAATGTTTATTAACATGCATGGCGTCAACCCACAAGATACCAGAAGCACAACCCCTCCGCCTTGCACACTGACCCTTAACATCACAAAGTCAGAAACGTCTCTAGGCATTGCCAAATGTTCCTTGGGGAGTAACTGTTCTGAACTGAGAATCACTGTTGTAGATGATTCCATGCACCCTCCTTCTCTCTCCTCATCCATAACATTCATAAGCAGATGTAAACACAGGTGCGCACCTTCCTGGTAGGCAGTGCTAGTCTAAACTCCTAGGATCCGCCAGTATTTTTCAGAACTCCTGCCTTGAAGTCATAAACCTCACTGCCTGGGCTGTGGTGAACAATATGAATGAGAAGGTCTATTTCACCTTATCGTCCAAATATGTCATTGCCAGGCAGTCTTCTGAAGTCACAGATACCACTGCTCCTGCCACAACTGTTATAACCCTGTCTCTTTCCTTTCACATTTCTATAGAAATCACTGGGCACTTCCTTCCATATATCCCCTGTTTCTACTTTGCACCATTCATCCTCTGCAGACATAACAATCTCTCAAGAGTCATGGAAGATACAGCTGGTATCCTTGGACAGGGCAATGTGAAAAGCAGTTATTAAAGAATGAAGCTCGAATAGTCGGCCACCTGATGCCAAAAGCTGCCTCACTGGAAAAAACCTTGATACTGGGAAAGACTGAGGGCGGGGGGAAAAGGGGACAACGGAGGAGAGATGGTTGGATGGCGTCACTGACACAACGGACATGAATTTGAGCAAACTCTAGGAGATAGTGCAGGACAGGGAAGCCTGGTGTGCAGCAATCCGTGGGTTCACAAAGAATCGGACACAAGTAGTGACTAGACAACAAGACATTGCAAAGGAGAGGGCCTGATGTCGGGAAACTGAAGGAAGATCACACAGGACCCTGGGTGTGGGAACTGTGTGGAGCCATTACCAGTCCTAGGACTGAAGGGCAAAAGAAGGTGTTGTTACTTGAACCTCGAGAGAATTTCTATGAGGTGGGTCTCATGGGTCCAAAACAAATAGAAAGCATGGGAGTCCAGTGACTCAGCCTGTATGGTCCGATTTCCAGGCACAGAGCAGAGGGAGAAAGGCAGAGACAGGCTCTGGAGGGGCTGGGGAAGATATGCAGGAATGGACTCTTTGCTACCGCATGGACTGCAGCATGCCAGGCTTCCCTGTCCTTCACCATCTCTCTGGATCATCACAACTTTGTCTGAGCACATTCCCTGCTCCCTCCCCTAAGTTTCACTTTGAAGTCCTCTTTATCAGATCATAGAGCTTCTTACCAAACACATTCATCCTGGTTTTGAGAGATGCCTTCTGCTTGCCAGGAGCCTATCATTCTAGTATCACAAGCCATGGTTTAGAGAACCAAATCCTCTTTTTGGATATTATCTGTAGAGCCAGCTGTTCATTTCTCCTCTCTTCCTGTCTCTTCCAAATTCACAAAACCTCTACTGGAAGAAGAAATGAGAAATCCTGTGAGATCTGGCTGGGTTTCTCCATCAGCTTCAGGAAGGAGTGACCATCTTATAGTTCTTTCCTTGTCTGATGTTCAAATCAGGATTTCTCACAACTTCAGGTCTGGGAGTTCTCTTGATTATTTCTAAGGGCAAAAGATGCTGCTTTTCCCTCAGATCTGTATTCATCCTGAGTAGGAAGGTTTTCAGGGCAGAGGGAAAGGGAGTACCAAGGATGAAAAATTTCTGGTCTTTCCCTTTTACCTTCAAGCTTTAAGCTTGCTGAAATTCCCCTCTGTCTTCTCATAAATGTCCCCCCATTTTTAATACATTCTGAATTATTTCTTCCACCCAGTCTAAGAACCCTTTGTCTTCTGTGCTAAGACTTTGTAATTTTCTAAAGGCTTTTGGTTTCTTGAGGAAGACCAGGGGCATTTACAGTGAGGCGAGAGAGACAGAGACAGACAGACACCAAGTAAGCAGACTCTGAAATAATCCCTTTGATGTTCCTATTAACCTGAGAGTCAAGTTTAAAAACAACCTTCTGAGTAATATTCCATTGTATATATAATATGTACCACATCTTCTTTATCCTTTCCTCTGTCATTGGGCATTTAGGTTAAAAAAAGAAAGGAAAACAGCTTTCTGTAGTTCCTCCTATAAATTTCTGCTCCTGTTTGCTTCCAACTTCCTGATATCTTGGGAATTCTTGGTAACAGTGCTATTAAGTTGACGTGGCTGTTTTTCTCACCTAACCGCTGATAATCTGCAAAGTATTGGTAATTAGCAGTAAATTGCACTAGCTATGAATCAAGCCCAGTTCCTCTCAATAAACACGTGAGGCAAAGATACAGTGCTCTATCCACACAACCCATGATGGAGATGCTTTCCACCCAGCTTCCTATCTCTTGCCAGGCACAGGATTTTGCTGCTGAGCTTCTCATTGTAATTGCAGATTACATTATGTCTACGTTAAGATTTCCCTTCTCAATCTAATGGTAAACTTAACTACTGGATTTTTGTTTTTAATTAAGATATCCTGGCACTTTAAAACAGTGCTTACAATAATTAGACTTAATAACAACTACACACACATAAAAAACACAAATGGATAGAAAATGATTATATCGATCTTTAACTTCTGTGATGTTTTATCAAAGTGGTTTTAACATTTTCTTAAAGTTCATAGAATTTTTGTGTGCATATAAGACATGCATTAGTTTTCATGTTACAAATGAAATAACCCAGGAAAGACATCTGATTTATTCTCAATGATTGACTTCATCAGTGTTACATTTATTAGCTGATCAGATTAGTTCAACGTCTTTAAGTTCTGCTGTCAATATCAACATTAATTTCCCGACTTTGATAACTATAGTGTAATTATGTCTTATTCTTAGGAAATATACACGAAGTATTTAGGAATAAAGGATCACAACCTGCTACTCTTTCTCAAATGTTTAAAAAAGGAAAGATTATGTGTGTGGCATATATTATATATGTGTATATATATATATATACACATACCTATAGATATATGGACTTCCCTGGTGGCTCAGCTGGTGAAGAATCCACCTGCAATGTGGGAGACCTGGGTTTGATCCTTGGGTTGGAAAAATCCCCTGGAGAAGGGAATGGCTGCCCACTCCAGTATTCTGCCCTGGAGAATTCCATGGACTGTACAGTCCATGGGGTTGCAAGTGATATGAAAGAGCAATTTTCACTCCATAGATATATAGCCTATATATCATCTATATGTCTATCTATCTATCATCTGTCTAGCATCTATGCAGAGAGAGAGTGCAAACAAATAAAGTTTTATTGGTCACCTTTAGAGGTAGATAGGACACTACCCTATTAGTAACAATATCTGGAAATTGGGAAATTAAAATAATTTTTAAAATTCTAGTTTTGTATTAATGATGAAAAGTTCATTTATTGAATATATTCTTTAGAAGGTGGTCTCCAGGCATTTGATCACACATCATAATCAGTAAGGAATTGATTTTTCTTCTAGTTTCATTGAGATATAATTGATATCAGCACTATATAAGTTTAAGATATATAGCATAATTAGATTTGACATACATACCTCACAGAATGATTACCACAATAAGTTTAGCAAACATTTATCATCTTATATAGACAAAAAATTAAAGAAAAAGAAAAATTTTTTTCCTTGAGATGAGTACTCTGAGGATTTACTCTCTTAACAATTTTCATATATAACATACAGCAGTGTTAATTATATTAGTCATGTTATACATTAAATTTCTAGTAATTATTTTTCTTATAATAAGTTGAAATTTATACCTCTTGACCACCTTTAGTCAATTGCCACCCCACCTCTGATAACTGCAAATCTGGTCTCTTTTTCTGTGAGTTTGTTTGTGTTTGAAGTATAATTGACCTACAGCACTGTGTTATTTCCTGTACACAACATGGTGATTTGACATTTCTATTCATTACAAAATGATCACCATGATAAATCTAGTTACCATCTGTCACCATATAAAAATATTACATTATGATTGACTATTTTCCTTACTCTGTACACTTTCTCCCTGTGACTCATTTATTTCCTAACTGGAATTTTGTACTTCTTAGCCTCCCTCTAGTTCAGTTATCCTCCTAGCCCCTTCTTCTCTGGCACCCACCTGTTTCTCTGCAACTATGACTCTGTTTCTCTTCTGTTATATTGGTTTAGTATTTTAGATTCCACATATAAGTGAAATCACACAGTATTTGTCTTTCTCTGTCTGATTTATTTCACTTAGCATAATGCCCTGCAGGTCCATCCAAGCCACTTAAATGGCAAAATTTTAATTCTTTTTCATGACTGAGTAGTATTCCATTGTGTGTGTGTGTGTGTGTGTGTGTGTGTGTATCATATCACCCGTATTCATCTGTCTGTTGATCGGCACAGGTTGTTTACAAATCTTGGCTGATGTAAATATGCTGTAATGAACACAGGAGTGCATGGTAAAAAATTGTTTAAACACAATCCCTCACATGTGCTGGCTAGTTTATTTATAAATAATATATAGTACTAATGTAATGATAGGGAACACATGAATAGTAATTAAATCATATTTTTAAATAATATAAATTTTGTTTATTGATAATAGAGAAGCTTCTTTCTTTTTTGAAATTAATTATTTTTATTGAAGTATAGTTACTGCTGCTGCTGCTAAGTCGCTTCAGTTGTGTCCGACTCTGTGCGACTCCAGAGACGGCAGCCCACCAGGCGCCCCCGTCCCTGGGATTCTCCAGGCAAGAACACTGGAGTGGGTTGCCATTTCCTTCTCCAATGCATGAAAGTGAAACAATATTATTTATATAAATTACAGGTTGCTGTACTGTGCTTAGTCGCTCAATCATGTCTTACTCTTTGTGACCCTATGAACTGTAGCCGCCAGGCTCCTCTGTCTGTGGGGATTCTCCAGGCAAGAATATGGAGAAGGTTGCCCTCCTCCATGGAATCTTCCCAACCCAGGGATCAAACTAGGGTCTCCTGCATTGCAGGCAGATTCTTTACCAGCTGAGCTACCAGGGAAGCCCAATTATACGTGTACAATGGAGTAATTCAGTTTTTAAAGGTTATACTCCATTTGGAGTTATTAGAAAATAGTGACCATATTCCCTGTGTTGTGCAATATGTTCTTGTAGTTTGTTTTATACGTAATAGTTTGCACCTCTTACCCCATCCCTTAATTGCCCCTCCCCTCACCACTGGTAACCACCAGTTTGTTCGCTTTATCCATTAGTCTGTTTCTTTTTTGTTATATTCACTAATCTGTTGTATTTTTTAGATTTTATATATAAGTGATATTCTACAGGTATTTACCATCCTCTGACTTATTTCACTTAGCATAATGCTCTCCAAATCCATCCATGGTGCTGTAAATGGCAACATTTCTTTCTTTTTTGTGGTTGAGAAGTATTTCCTTGCCTGTATATCTCATCTTCGTAATCCATCATCTGTTGATGGCTGCTTTCATTTCATGGCTATTGTAAATAACGGTGGTGTGAACACTGGAGTCCATGTATCTTTTCAAATTAGCTTTTTCATTTCTTTTTCCAAATATATACCCAGGAGTAGACTTGCTGGATCACATGGTAGTTCTAGTTTTGTTTTGTTTTTTTTAAAGAAAGTCTCTGTACTGTTTTCCACAGTGAAGTGACTGTATCAATTTACCTTCCCACCAATGGTATACAAGGGTTCCTTTTTCTCCACATCTTTGCCAACGTTTTTATTTGTGGTCTTTTTGATGATAGCCATTCTGACAGTTCCTTTTAATCCCACTAAAATGAACAAATGATATGTGGAGAGAGCAATGTTCCTGAAGATGTTTATTTTTTAAAATCTTGACTTTACACATTGTGATTCAGCAATTCAAAATGCTAGTTCCAAGCTTAGTCTACCCTGATTCTTCAGTTTAAAGATGACCACAGTGAAAAAGATATAACATTTGTAATCCAGATAGGAGAGGTGGATCATTGCCTGCACATATGTGCTGGTTTTCAGTGAAATTTGGCTAGTGAAATTCCATTTGTCTCTGCTATAAACCACTTCTTGCACACTAATCAGAAGGCATTGAATTTTATTATTTACAACTTCTGGGTTTAAAAACCCATTGAAAACCCTTGTTTTGGAAAATTTTAAGAAAAGCTAGTTTCTAAATTATTTTTAAAGGTGCAGATATTAATTTTCTAATAGATGCCACACATTTTTTTCCTGGTGACAAAGGCACATTTTCATTCTTCAAAATGACTCCTCAAAAGCCCCAGTTGCTTTTGAAACATTGTTGCTTTCTCATTTCTTGTTACTTAGAAGAAGCAGCTTAAATGTGTTTGCTTTTTTTGAAAATACATGGATTTTGGATATAAACTACTTTCTGTCATAAATGTTCATAGTGTATGTGTGTGCACTCAGCTGTGTCCAGCTCTTTGCAATCTCATGGACTGTAGCTCACCAGGCTCCTCTGTCCATGGGATTTCCCAGGCAAGATAACTGGAGTGGGTTGCCAGTTCTCCTCCAGGGAATCTCCCTGACCCAAGGATGTAACCCTTATCTCTTGTATCTCCTGCATTGGCAGGCAGATTCTTTACCAGTGCGGCAGCTGGGAAGCTCCACATTTTCACAGAAAGGTCAGTAAATTTGAAGTACTTCTCTTCTGATAAAAAAAAAAAAAAAAAAAAGGCTAAATTCCATCTCTAAATTCACAACGCTTCAAAGTAATTTTTCATGAGTTCACCAGCACATTTCTATGAGATAGAAACAATTTTCATGGTCACCCCTCATCTCATTAAAAATGTACTGCAAAGATTCTTCTATATTTTACTGCTCTTGCTTTAATGAAATGAGCCACACCAGAGGCATGTTATAGCACTTAAAGTACAGTGCATTAGCAGTTAACTGACAGCAAAATAACCAGTGAGGTTTCCACCGCTAGACCCTCCCTACACAGAGTATACATGTGGCTTGTGGCCACCAGAACTGATACAGAGAGCTCTTCACTGATAGTCAGTATATTAAGTAATAGAACATTTATTTCATTTTAGCTGAAACTTAAATATATAGTTCTAATATTTCATTCCTGCACCCACAAAGGATTAACTTTCACTTCCCTTGGGGTACACATATACTCCTCTTTAGGGAACACTGACTTAAAGAATATATTCCAATTCATCTTTTCTTCCTTTCAGGGCTGTATCCACCATAATGTAACATCATTTCCCCATAGTGTTGCTTTTTCAATCATTGAGTGTGAACTACACACAGCTGCCCATTCTCTAATGTCTTCCATGTATTTCAGTTCTTTCCCTCTCTCAACCTCAAGACTTACAAATCTATCCAGAAAAGTATGAAATGAGAACACCATTTTCTTTTCCAAAATTGATGCTAATTAAGATATAAGTATAAATATTGTCTATGATTGTAAGATACTGGAAACAACCTGAATGGTCATGCATAGGAGAGAACAGGACGTTACACAATAGAGTACTATGCAATTATAAAGGAGAAGGCAGAAGACCTCTATGAGCTGATGTAGAGTGATTTCCCGGATACGAAGGTGATGACTTTGTTTTCTTCTTTACCTCTAGTTCCTAGCTCAGAACCTAATAAGGAATAAGTAGTCAGTAAACTTTTTAAATAAATAAAACCAGGCAATGTCAAGCAACTAGAATACAGTCTCAATTCTGGAAGAAGACCCAAAGGTCTCTTAGCAGCAAATAGCCATCACAAAGTCTCAGTGAGTGATGTCATTAGAGGGGCAGAATAGCCTTCATGACTTCACCTAAACAGTGATGTAAAGAATAAAGCAACTGATTAGAAGATGCAGGACATGTCAGGCCCAGAGAAATCATAGGCAGAGTAAAGGCAAGAGGCAGAACCATCAGTGACAACTGCAAAGTGGACCACGAAACATCGAGGGGTCGGTTAAGGACTGCCTGATAATGCAACATGGACGCTGACCCTGATCTGTTCCAGGAGCCCCTTGAGCATCAGCTCTAGTTAACGTGATGCATGCCTGTGCCCAAGTGATGACCGCATCACCACATCCACTTACCTATTGTCTATAGGCCCCCTCCTTGGAAACAGACACGAGGCCACTTAGTTATTAAGAAAAATTAAATCACATTTCATATGGTCTGACAAATTTCCATCAAAAATTTTTATCAACATTGGTAAAATCAAAAATGGGGCCAATCTCTGTTATGAAATTTTTAAATATAACATTGCTTCTGGAAGGTTAAAGTTTCTGTCATTTTGGAAAATGAACAGAAACTCTTTTTCCCATTGTCACAGCAGTGACCACAGCCATAGAAGGTGGTCATACAAGGTGCCATGGCTCCAGATCAGGGGAGATGTGAGGAGAGGGGAAGGGTGCTGGGGGAAGGAGGTGAGGCAGGGGAAAAGGAAAGCTAGTGTGGCCATGTGGCAGCTGAGAACCACAACAGCTAGGACAGCTCTTTCTGCCTGGAAAACGTCTGCAAGACCCCCAGGGCTGCTCCTGAAGCCTCTGCTCTGGGGCACAGGCCCAGCCCAGTTCCCAGGCGCCCCTTCCTCCCTTGATCAGGCCTCTGGCCTCCCCCAGGGTCCTCAGATGCCCCCTCCCTGGGCAGCTCTCTGTGCAGCTGGGGCCCCTGGCCCCCAGCCCTGCCATCCTTGCCCTCTGCTACAGCTCCCGGCCTGCTTTGTGTTCTGGCCGCCCAGCAACCCTGCCCCCCAGCCCAAACTGCTCTGTGCTTCCTCTTCTCTAATTTAGTCTCCCACTCCTCCCCCACCCACCCCAGACCTTTTCATTGTGTCTTCAGAAACTCCTGCGCCAGGGTAGGCACATTCAAGCCATATTTCCCACCTGTCTGGGCCTCAGTGAAATCTAAAGGCCTTGCTTCCCTTGGGGCCCTCTCTCAGGAAGGTGGCTCCTTCTCCTCATCCTCCAGACCTTCAAGCCAGCCTCATTTGCCAAGGTTGCTTCGGCAACACTGTCTCTGTTAAGTCCGACGTCACTGCTCTGCCACCTCCTACCCTCTCTCTCTGTCACTTAGCAACCTTTTCCATTTCCCCAAGTGCACTGAAACTGATCAGTGCCCTGTCCACAGACAGTCGCCCTGTCCATTTCCCGGTGACTCCAGTTTCCATGTGGACAGCCGGGCCAGCTCCCAGCCTGACTCTTCATTGACCTCCTCAAGGTCACCACGTCCTCTCCGGCCACTTCTTCCAAGGAACCCAGCGTCCTCCCTGCAGGAGTTCTGCTTTCTGGCCACAGGGCACTCCTTTCCACTTTCCTGCTAAGCCTTCTCTTCAGTCCCAGAGCAACTTCCATTCTGAGGTTCCTCTGGTTTCTCTCAACCTGTTGAGACCCACTTCCCTTCCTTCCTTTCAACCTGGTCCCAGAAGAGTCTGGGTCTGGCTTTCACCATGGAAACTGCTGTAACTAAGATGCCCAGTCCGCTTGACATTGCCAGATCCAAGGGACATTTTTCATCCTTTCTTTCCCTGGAATGCTCTGCTAGTCATGATACCAGTCACTCCCTCCTTCTTGAAATACTTGACCGTTTGGCTTCAGGATCTCACCCTCTCCTGTTTGTTTCTGTACCTCTTATAGCAAATCTTTGCTGCTGTCTGTGGACTTCTCTCTCCTGCCCCAGTTGTGAATGTTGCTGATTCCCCAGGGCCTGACTTGGGCTCTTGCTAGAGGCAGTGGGCTATTCAAAAGAGCAGGGTTTGTTTGCTTAGGTGTCGAGTTCCCTGAACATGCTCCTCATGTGTGCAGTACAGTGAGCACTCCTTTCCTTGCTCTTTGGGTTTATCTTCACCAGCTCCACAAACGCTGATGTTCCACAGGGCCCTGCACTTGCCCGCTACTCTTTAACAATGTGCGCATCTCTGAGTCAATGTCATTCACATCTCATGGTTTTAGCTCTCACACTTGAATTGCAGATTATTTCCAGCTCAAGCTGCTCCCTGAAAACTAGGTTTTGTGACCCAGCTGCCCTATGGAAATTTTCACCTGGATGTCCCATCGGTTCCTCAAACTCATTATGCTCAAAACAAACTTGTCACCAAAGGTACACAGACCTCAATTATTACTAGCATTACTCAAGATACTATCCAAGATGTGGCAACAACCTAAATGTCCACTGACAGATAAATGGGTTAAGAAGATGTGGTGTGTACACACAGACACACACATACACACACAGACACATACACAGACACTGAAATATTACTTGGCCGTAAAAAAGAATGAAATAGTGCCATTTGCAGCAACATGAATGGACCTATAGATTATCACACTAAGTCAGACAGAGAAAGACAAATATCATATGATATCACTTATATATGGAATCATTAAAAAAGTTATAAATGAATTTATTTCCCAAACAGAGACTCACAGCTATAGAAACAAATTTATGGTTACCAAAGGGGAAAGGGGCAGAGGGGAGGAGGAATAAATTAGGAGGTTGGCATTAAGATTTACACTTTACTATACATAAAATAGATAACCAGCAAGAACCTACTGTATAGCACAGGGAACTCTACTCAATATTTTGTAACAATCTATAAGAGAACAGAATCTGAAGAAGGAAAATATATATATATATATATCTGAATTACTGTACTTTATACCTGAAACTAACATGATATTGTAAATTAACTATATTTCAATTAAAAAAAATAAATACAAAATCCCCCACCGCACTCATTATCTACCTGTAAGTCTCTTCTCCTTTTGTCTCAAACCCAACTCGACGTGGAGATTTGAGCTCCATCCACGGTCTCATATTCTGCCATCACCACCAACATACTCCTTGTACCCACCTCCTCATCTTGACCTTAACTCAAGCTTCCACCATCTCTCAGCTAGATTACTACAGAAATCTTCCAGCAGGTCTTCTTTCTTCAGCCTTCTTCTGTACTGCTGACACAAATGTAACATAATTCAGACTTTGTTCCCTGTTTAATCTCTTCTAAGCTATTTAACATGTTGTTTAAGACCCTGGATGAACAGGTCCCTGCTTAATTCTCTAGACTAATCTCCTTCTACCACCTGCCTGATACTTTCCAACTGAGTGCATTTGTTTCTCCTCTGCTTAGACGAGCTCTCTTATTCCCTCACTACCTAAGTTAATGTAACTCAACCTTTAAGACTCCACGTGGCTGTTCATTTCTCTAAGAAGCTGTCTCTGACGTACACCATTCCTCTTCCTCCCTTCTCCCTTTCCCCTAAAACTGGATTAGTTGTTCCTCCTCTGATCTCCCGTAAAGTATTGATCAAAGTTTATCTTGGTATTTGGTGTGTGATATGTAAATACTCCTTTTATGTGTCTCTCTCCTCCTTAAGGGCAGGAATTATACTTTATTCTTCTTTAACTCTGATGCCTTGTATTGTATTTGCCTCATTTGATCACTAAATAAATACTTGTTTTTGAAGCTAAGTAAGCCAAGCAAGGACAAATGCATGCATTAGAGGGGTGATATGGAGAAGGAAGAGGCCACGGTGATGTACATTCTACCTGCTTTCTGTGGTTCTGTGACTGCCCCAGTGCACTGGCTTCTGCGGAATCAGCTGAAAGCCACTGGAGGGCAGAAATAACCACCACAGTTAGTGCCAATGAGGGACTTCTGCTTGAAGAGTGTCCTCAGCCCTCGCGTGCTGCCAGGCTGCTGGTGTGGTCGTTATCCCTTACGACCACATACCCAACCAGGCCCTGCCCCTGCTCCACTCTTCTCCTTGATGGAAAGGCCACTTTTGTCCCGGATGACTGCAGTGTTCCCCAGTGTTACAACTCAGCCAAAGTGGACCATTTCTCTGGACTTCTAAGACTCCTTCAATTTGTATTTAACTCCCCATCTCTAAAATCAAGTGGACGTTATCATCAATATGATACAATTTAGTAAATATATAGTATCTTAGATAGACTTGTATTCTACTTTTTTTTAACATAGCTGTCATAATTGACCCAATCCATTTGGTGAAAAAATAAGTCTTCCTGAAGTTGGGAACCATGTGTTCATGGTACTTACGCAACAAGTACAAAATTTGCCAAAGCACAAAATATCAGATCCATACCAGGCATTGAGAAGAACAGCAACGAGACGCAAGTTCCATCCTCAAAGGATTCAGCCTGTTGCAGTGTCTGTTAAGTAGGACGTATGCAAGCCAGGGAGAAGAACAAGAACATCTGTTGAAGTTTGGGGAGAAAATATTATAATTTCTTACATTTCTAATTTCTCTTTCTAATATTCTAACAAAATTTTTATTTAAAAAAAGAAATCAGGACTTCCCTGGTGGCTCAGAGGTTAAAGCGTCTGCCTGCAATGCAGGAGACCCGAGTTCAATCCCTGGGTCGGGAAGATCCCCTGGAGAAGGAAATGGCAACCCACTCCAGTATTCTTGCTTGGAGAATCTCATGGACTGAGGAGCCTGGTGGGCTGCAGTCCATGGCGTCACAAAGAGTCGGACACGACTGAGTGACTTTACTTACTTACTTACTTACTTACTTCCCTGGTGGTCTAGTGGTTAAGAATCTGCCTGCTGATGCAGGGAACACAGGTTCAATCCCTGGTCCAGGAAGATCCCACATCCCCACATCCCGTGGAGCAACTGAGCTGTCACACCTGAAGTCAGCATGCTCTAGAGCCTGTGCTCCTCAACAAGAGAAGCCACCTCGGTGAGAAACCCACACACCGCAGGCGGAGGGTAACCCCAACTTGTCACATTTAGAGGAAAGCCTGCATGTAGCAATGAAGACCCAGTGCAACCGAAAATACAGATAAATTTAAAAATAATGAAATTAAGTTTTGCTAATATTTAATATGAGAATTGGTCCTGGTTCCCTCATCTGATATTTATGTCCTATAATCATAAATCATGTGTGGTATAAGAGGATCCTTGGGGAAGAGTGGGATGTATCAAACTTACAGGGGTTGTCAGTGGAGACTTCAGTCATTTAATCACTTCCTGTGTACTGGACACATTGCAGCTTGATGTGCTTGATGAAGAGGACTTGCAATTATATTATCTAGCTTTAAGAAAATTAACCCTCACAAAGAGACAAGTGGCTTAAAAAATTCATTTAAAGATGCCATAAATTAAACATGATACTAATAATATAGCACAAAGACACAAAAAAATGATAACCGTCACTCAGTCCACTGCTAAAAGGAACCCTTCATCAACCACATTTTAATAAAAAAGAACAATGTTGGTCTAAACAGATCCAATAAGAACATGTCTCAAAACTCTAAATTATCAAGACTGTTAATTAATTCATAATGAAAGTCAGTCTAAGTGTATCTTTTACCTTGAGATAAAGCTAATGATAGCTCAATGCCATGACAATAACCAAGATTTTAAAATATTAAGCAGGAAGTTTCACTTCTGATTTAGATGCAAAAAACTGCAGAGAATGTTGTTTCCATCCTAAAAATGAGAATAATCCAGAAAAAAACACAAAACCCTAACTTACCTTGAACCTATCAGAGAGCTGAGGTAATAAGTCAATTGAACAACTTGTGTTACAAACTTTTTTTTCTGCCCCATTGTGTAGCTTGCAGGACCTTAGTTCTCTGACCAGGGATCGAACTCATGCCCCATGCCTTGGGAGCATGATGTCTTAACCACTGGACCACCAGGGAAGTCCCTCAAATCCTTCTAAGGAGAGACAGAAGACATAAACTCTCTCACCCATGGCGGAGCACTCAAGAAAGAGGCACAGTCTATGACCCAAGAGGAGAAAGAGAAATAGCTACAGATTTAGTTCAGTTCAGTCGCTCAATCGTGTCCGACTCTTTGTGACCCCATGAATCGCAGCACGCCAGGCCTCCCTGCCCATCACCATCTCCTGGAGTTCACTCAGACTCATGTCCATTGAGTCGGTGATGCCATTCATCCATCTCATCCTCAGTCATCCCCTTCTCCTCCTGCCCCCAATCCCTCCCAGCAGCAGAGTCTTTTCCAATGAATCAGCTCTTCACATGAGGTGGCCAGAGTACTGGAGCTTCAGTTTTAGCATCATTCCTTCCAAAGAAATCCCAGGGCTGATCTCCTTCAGAATGGACTGGTTGGATCTCCTTGCAGTCCAAGGGACTCTCAAGAGTCTTCTCCAACACCACAGTTCAAATGCATCAATTCTTCAGCGCTCAGCCTTCTTCACAGTCCAACTCTCACATCCATACATGACCACAGGAAAAACCATAGCCTTGACTAGATGGACCTTAGTCGGCAAAGTAATGTCTCTGCTTTTGAATATGCTATCTAGGTTGGTCATAACTTTTCTTCCAAGGAGTAAGCGTCTTTTAATTTCATGGCTGCAGTCACCATCTGCAGTGATTTTGGAGCCCAAATAAATAAAGTCTGACACTGTTTCCACTGTTTCCCCATCTATTTCCCATGAAGTGATGGGACCAGATGCCATGATCTTCATTTTCTGAATGTTGAGCTTTAAGCCAACTTTTTTGCTTTCCTAATAGCCTTGACTAGATGGACCTTTGTTGGCAAAGTAATGTCTCTGCTTTTCAATATGCTATCTAGGTTGGTCATAACTTTCCTCCCAGGGAGTAAGCGTCTTTTAATTTCATGGCTCAACATCTGCAGTGATTTTGGAGCCCCCAAAAATTAAGTCTGACACTGTTTCTACTGTTTCCCCATCTATTTCCCAGGAAGTGATGGGGCCAGATGCCATGATCTTCGTTTTCTGAATGTTGAACTTTAAGCCAACTTTTTCACTCTCCTCTTTCACTCTCATCAAGAGGCTTTTTAGTTCTTCTTCACTTTCTGCCATAAAGGTGGTGTCATCTGCATATCTGAGGTTATTGATATTTCCCCCGGCAGTCTTGATTCCACTTGTGCTTCCTCCACCCAGCGTTTCTCATGATCTACTCTGCATAGAAGTTCAATAAGCAGGGTGACAATATACAGCCTTGACGTACTCCTTTTCCTATTTGGAACCAGTCTGTTGTTCCATGTCTAGTTCTAACTGTTGCTTCCTGACCTGCATACAGATTTCTCAAGAGGCAGGTCAGGTGGTCTGGTATTCCCATCTCTTTCAGAATTTTCCACAGTTTCTTGTGATCCACACAGTCAAAGGCTTTGGCATAGTCAATAAAGCAGAAATAGATGTTTTTCTGGAACTCTCTTCCTTTATCCATGATCCATGATTTCTGGTTCCTCTGCCTTTTCTAAAACCAGCTTGAACATCAGGGAGTTCACGGTTCATGTATTCCGGAAGCCTGGCTTGGAGAATTTTGAGCATTACTTTACTAGCATGTGAGATGAGTGCAATTGTGTGGTAGTTTAAGCATTTTTTGGCATTGCCTTTCTTTGGGATTGGAATGAAAACTGACCTTTTCCAGTCCTGAGGCCACTCCTGAGTTTTCCCAATGTGCTGGCATATTGAGTGCAGCACTTTTACAGCATCATCTTTCAGGATTTGAAATAGCCCAGCTGAATTTCTATCACCTCCACTAGCTTTGTTCCTAGTGATGCTTTCTGAGGCCCACTTGACTTCACCTTCCAGGATATCTGGCTCTAGGTGAGTGATCACACCATCGTGATTATTGGGGTCATGAAGATCTGTTTTATACAGTTCTTCTGTGTATTCTTGCCACCTCTTCTTAATATCTTCTGCTTCTGTTAGTTCCGTGCTATTTCTGTCCTTTATTGAGCCCATCTTTGCATGAAATGTTCCCTTGGTGTCTCTAATTTTCTTGAAGAGATCTCTAGTCTTTCCCATTCTGTTGTTTTCCTCTATTTCTTTGCATTGATTGCTGAGGAAGGCTTTCTCATCTCTCCTTGCTATTCTTTGCAACTCTGCATTCAGATGCTTATATCTTTCCTTTTCTCCTTTGCTTTTCGCTTCTCTTCCTTTCACAGCTATTTGTAAGGCCTCCCCAGACAGCCATTTTGCTTTTTTGCACTTCTTTTCCATGGGGAGGTCCTGATTCTGGTCTCCTGTACAATGTCACGAACCTCAGTCCATAGGTCATCAGGCACTCTATCTATCAGATCTAGTCCCTTAAATCTATTTCTCACTTCCACTGTATAATCATAAGGGATTTGATTTAGGTCATACCTGAATGGTCTAGTGGTTTTCCGTGCTCTCTTCAATTTAAGTCTGAATTTGGCAATAAAAAGTTCATGATCTGAGCCACAGTCAGCTCCTCGTCTTGGTTTTGCTGACTGTATAGAGCTTCTCCATCTTTGGCTGCAAAGAACATAATCAATCTGATTTCCATGTTGACCATCTGGTGATGTCCATGTGTAGAGTCTTCTCTTGTGTTGTTGGAAGAGGATGTTTGCTATGACCAGTGCGTTCTCTTGGCAGAACTCTATTAGTCTGCCCAGCTTCATTCCGTGTTCCAAGGCCAAATTTGCCTGTTACTCCAGGTGCTACTTGACTTCCTACTTTTGCATTCCAGTCCCCTATAATGAAAAGGACATCTTTTTTGGGTGTTATTTCTAAAAGGTCTTGTAGGTCTTCATAAAACTGTTCAACTTCAGCTTCTTCAGTGTTACTGGTTGGGGCATAGACTTGGATTACTGTGATATTGAATGGTTTGCCTTGGAAATGAACAGAGATCATTCTGTTGTTTTTGAGATTGCATCCAAATACTGCATTTCGGACTCTTTTGTTGACCATGATGGCTACTCCATTTCTTCTGAGGGATTCATGCCCACAGTAGTAGATATAATGGTCATCTGAGTTAAATTCACCCATTCCAGTCCATTTTAGTTTGCTGATTCCTAGAATGTTGACGTTCACTCTTGCCATATCCTGTTTGACCACTTCCAATTTGCCTTGATTCATGGACATAACATTCCAGGTTCCTATGCAATATTGCCCTTTATAACATTGGACCTTGCTTCCATCACCAGTCACATCCACAGCTGGGTATTGGTTTTGCTTTGGCTCCATCCCTTCACTCTTTCTGGAGTTATTTCTCCACTGATCTCCATAGTGTATTGGGCACCTACTGACCTGGGGAGTTCCTCTTTTAGTATCCTATCATTTTGCCCTTTCATACTGTTCATGGGGTTCTCAAGGCAAGAATACTGAAGTGGTTTGTCATTCCCTTCTCCAGTGGACCACATTCTGTCAGACCTCTCCACCATGACCTGCCTGTCTTGGGTGGCCCCACAGGGCATGGCTTAGTTTCATTGAGTTAGACAAGGCTGTGGTCCTAGTGTAATTAGATTGACTAGTTTTCTGTGATTACATTTTCAGTGTGTCTGCCCTCTGATGCCCTCTTGCAGCACCACATTAGCAAATTAAAAGATAAAAACCATATGATTATCTCAATAGATGCAGAGAAAGCCTTTGACAAAATTCAACAACGATTTATGATTAAAAAAAAAAAAAACTCGAGAAAGCAGGCATAGAAGGAACATACCTCAACATAATAAAAGCTATATATGACAACATAGGCTCCTCAGTCCATGAGATTCCCCAAGCAAGAATACTGGAGTGGGTTGCCATTTCCTTCTCCAGGGGATCTTCCCGACCCAGGGATCGAACCTGGGTCTCCCGCATTGGAGGCAGACACTTTAACCTCTGAGCCACCAGGGATGTCCCTATATATGACAAACCCACAGCAAACATTATCCTCAATGGTGAAAAATTGAAAACATTTCCCCTAAAGTCAAGAACAAGACAAGGATGCCCACTCTCACCTCTACAATTCAAAATAATTTTGGTCATTTTGGCCACAGCAATCAGAGCAGAAAAAGAAATAAAACCAGATTGGAAAAGAAGTAAAACTCTTACTGTTTACAGATGACATGATCCTCTACATAGAAAATCCTAAAGACTCCACCAGAAAATTACTAGAGCTAATCAATGAATACAGTAAAGTTGCAGGATATAAAATCAACACACAGAAATACATTGCATTCCTATAGACTAACAATGAGAAAACAGAAAGAGAAATTAAGGAAACAATTCCATTCACCATTGCAACAAAAAGAATAAAATACTTAGAATAAATCTACCTAAGGAAACAAAGGACCTTCATATAGAAAACTATAAAACACTGGTGAAAGAAATCAAAGAGGACACAAATAGATGGAGAAATATATTATGTTCATGGATTGGAAGAATAAATATAGTGAAAATGAGTATACTACCCAAAGCAATCTATAGATTCAACGCAATCCCTATTAAGCTACCAATGGTATTTTTTCAGAGAATTAGAACAAATAATTCCACAATTTGTATGGAATTACAAAAAACCTCGAAGCCAAAGCAATCTTGAGAAAGAAGAATGGAACTGGAGGAACCAACCTGCCTGACTTCAGGCTATGCTACAAAGCAACAGTCATCAAGATAGTATGGTACTGGCACAAACACAGAAACATAGATCAATGCAACAAAAGAAAGCCTAGAAATAAATCCATGCACCTATGGACACCTTATCTTTGACAAAGGAGGCAAGAATATACAATGGAGAAAAGACAATCTCTTTAACGAATGGTGCTGGGAAAAATGGTCAACCACTTGTAAAAGAATGAAACTAGAACACTTTCTAACACCATACACAAAAATAAACTCAAAATGGATTAAAGATCTAAACGTAAGACCAGAAACTATAAAACTCCTAGAGGAAAACATAGGCAAAACACTCTCCGACATAAATCACAGCAGGTTTCTCTATGACCCACCTCCCAGAGTAATGGAAATAAAAGCAAAAATAAACAAAATACACCTAATTGAACTTAAAAGCTTTTGCACAACGAAGGGAACTATAAGCAAGGTGAAAAGACAGCCTTCAGAATGGGAGAAAATAATAGCAAACGAAGCAACTGACAAAGAATTAATCTCAAAAATATACAAGCAACTCCTGCAGCTCAATTCCAGAAAAATAAGCGACCCAATAAAAAATGGGCCAAAGAACCAAACAGACATTTCTCCAAAGAAGACATACAAATGTCTAACAAACACATGAAAAGATGCTCAACATCACTCATTATCAGAGAAATGCAAATCAAAACCACAGTGAGGTTCAATCTCATGCTGGTCAAAATGGCTGCTATCAAAATGTCTACAAACAATAAATGCTGGAAAGAGTGTGAAGAAAAGGGAACCCTCTCACACTGTTGGTGGGAATGCAAACTAGTACAGCCACTATGGAGAACAGTGTGGAGATTCCTTAAAAAAAACTGGAAATAGAACTGCCTTATGACCCAGCAATCCCACTGCTGGGCATACACACTAAGGAAACTAGAATTGAAAGAGACACAAGTACCCCAGTGCACTCTTTACAATAGCCAGGACATGGAAGCAACCTAGATGTCCATCTTCAGATGAATGGATCAGAAAGCTGTGGCACATATACACAATGGAATATTACTCAGTTATTAAAAAGAATGCCTTTGAATCAATTCTAATGGTGGATAACACTGGAGCCTATTATACAGAATGAAGTAAGTCAGAAAGAAAATACCAATACAGTATATTAATGCATATATATGGAATTTAGAAAGATGGTAATGATGACCCTATATGTGAGACAGCAAAAGAGAAATAGATGTAAAGAACAGACTGTTGGACTCTGTGGGAGAAGGTGAGGGTGGGATGATATGAGAGAATAGCATTGAAACATATATTATCATATGTGAAATAGATAGCCAGTCCAGGTTCAATGCATGAAACAGGGTGCTCAGGGCTGGTGCACTGGGATGACCCAGAGGGATGGGATGGGGAGGGAAGGTCAGGATGGGAAACACATGTACACCCATGGCTGATTCATGTGAATGTATGGCAAAAACCACCGCAATGTTGTAAAGTAATCAGCCTCCAGTTAAAATTAAAAAAATAATAATAATAAACAAACAAAAAAGACCTAAACAGGTAGTGAGGGCAAATATCACTACCATATCATAAATCGTGATGTGATGTGTTGAGAAGTACATTTCATCATTTTCTGCTAAAACTCATGAATCTGATCATGATTCAATTCAGATCAGTCACTCTATCATCATGTCCAACTCTTTGCGACACCATGAATCACAGCACACCAGGCCTCCCTGTCCATCACCATCTCCCGGAGTTCACTCAGACTCATGTCCATTGAGTCCGTGATGCCATCCAGCCATCTCATCCTCTGTCATCCCCTTCTCCTCCTGCCCCTAATCCCTCCCAGCATCACAGTCTTTTCCAATGAGTCAACTCTTCGCATGAGGTGCCAAAGTACTGGAGTTTCAGCTTCACCATCATTCCAAGGCTGATCTCCCTCAGAATGGACTGGTTGGATCTCCTTGCAATCCAAGGGACTCTCAAGAGTCTTCTCCAACACCACAGTTCAAAAGCATCAATTCTTTGGCGCTCAGCTTTCTTCACAGTCCAACTCTCACATCAATACATGACCACAGGAAAAACCATAGCCTTGACTAGATGGACCTTTGTTGGCAAAGTAATGTCTCTGCTTTTCAATATGCTATCTAGGTTGGTCATAACTTTCCTCCCAGGGAGTAGTGTCTTTTAATTTCATGGCTGCAATCACCATCTGCAGTGATTTTGGAGCCCCCAAAAATAAAGTCTGAAACTGTTTCTACTGTTTCCCCATCTATTTCCCAGGAAGTGATGGGGCCAGATGCCATGATCTTCGTTTTCTGAATGTTGAGCTTTAAGCCAACTTTTCCACTTTCCTCTTTCACTCTCAAAGTACTGGAGTTTCAGCTTCACCATCATTCCAAGGCTGATCTCCCTCAGAATGGACTGGTTGGATCTCCTTGCAATCCAAGGGACTCTCAAGAGTCTTCTCCAACACCACAGTTCAAAAGCATCAATTCTTTGGCGCTCAGCTTTCTTCACAGTCCAACTCTCACATCAATACATGACCACAGGAAAAACCATAGCCTTGACTAGATGGACCTTTGTTGGCAAAGTAATGTCTCTGCTTTTCAATATGCTATCTAGGTTGGTCATAACTTTCCTCCCAGGGAGTAGTGTCTTTTAATTTCATGGCTGCAATCACCATCTGCAGTGATTTTGGAGCCCCCAAAAATAAAGTCTGAAACTGTTTCTACTGTTTCCCCATCTATTTCCCAGGAAGTGATGGGGCCAGATGCCATGATCTTCGTTTTCTGAATGTTGAACTTTAAGCCAACTTTTTCACTTTCCTCTTTCACTCTCATCAAGAGGCTTTTTAGTTCTTCTTCACTTTCTGCCATAAAGGTGGTGTCATCTGCATATCTGAGGTTATTGATATTTCTCCCAGCAATCTTGATTCCAGCTTGTGGTTCTTCCAGCCCAGCGTTTCTCATGATGTACTCTGCATATAAGTTAAATAAGCAGGGTGACAATTATATAGCCTTGACGTACTCCTTTTCCTATTTGGAACCAGTCTGTTGTTCCATGTCCAGTTCTAACTGTTGCTTCCTGGCCACAGGACTGCCAAAGGTCAGTTTTCATTCCAATCCCAAAGAAAGGCAATGCCAAAAAATGCTTAAACTACCACACAATTGCACTCATCTCACATGCTAGTAAAGTAATGCTCAAAATTCTCCAAGCCAGGCTTCCGGAATATGTGAACCGTGAACTTCCAGATGTTCAAGCTGGTTTTAGAAAAGGTAGAGGAACCAGAGATCAAATTGCCAACATCCGCTGGATCATGGCAAAAGCAAGAGAGTTCCAGAAAAACATCTATTTCTGCTTTATTGACTATGCCAAAGCCTTTGACTGTGTGGATCACAATAAACTGTTGCAAATTCTTCAAGAGATGGGAATACCAGACCACCTGCCCTGCCTCTTGATCATGATTAGATGAGCACATATTGGGGGACATTATACAGGATACTTGGCCAGAGCTCATCAAGATCTTTGAAGTCATAAAAAGAAACAAAATCAAGGAAAAGCAGAGAAACTGTCATAGACCCAAGGAGTCTGCAAAGACATGACAACTAAATATAATGTGGTGCTCTGTACTGAAACGTGGAACAGAAATAGAACGTTAATGGAAAAAATAGTGAGACCCAAATAAAATCTGGATGTGGGTTATTAGTAATGTACTCATGTTGGTTTCTTAAGTTTTGGCAAATGTACTATGGTAATATAAGATGTTAACAATGGGGAACAATAGTGTTGGTGAGACTGTGGAGAAAAAAGAATACCTGTGCACTGTTGGTGGGAATGTAAATTGGTGCAGCCATTATGGAAGTCAGTATGGATTTAACTATTGGGCTTCCCAGGTGGCACAATGGTAAAGTATCTGCCTGTCAATGCAAGAGAAGCAAGAGACATGCGATCAATCTCTGGGCTGAGAAATCCCCTGGAGTAGGAAATGGCAACTTGCTTTTTTCATGCCTAGCAAATTCCATGGACAGAGGACCCTGGTGGGCTACAGTCCATGGGCTACAGAGTCACACATGACTCAGTGACTGGGCACATGCACACATACACAAGTGGATTTAACTATGAGCGGTTAAAAATAGTTACATATGTCATTCAATCCCACTTCTGGGCATGGATGTGAAGGAAATGAAAACACTGTCTTGAAGAGATATCTGCACTCCACATTCATTGCAGGTTTATTCACATTAGTCAAGACATGAAAATAACTTACATGTCCATTGACAAGTGAATGGATTAAAAAAAGTAAGAAACTATTGGTTTACATGCATGGACCTAGAAGGCATTATACTAAGTGAAATAAGTCATAGAGAAAGACAGATATATATGTTCTCACTTACACGTGGATTCTAACTAGTCAAATGGTACAAACTCTCTGCTATAAGATGAATAATAGGTTCTCGGATCTAATGTACGATTTGGTGACTATAATTAGCATTACTGTACTATATATTTGAAAGTTGTTAAAAGTGTAAATTTTAACTGTTATCACCATACACACATATGAAGGTAAATATATGAGGGGATGGAGGTGCTAAACTTAATGCAGTAAACATTTTGCAATATATACATGTATCAAATTATCGCATTGTACACCTCACACTTACATATGTTGTATCAATAATACCTCAATAAAGAGGAAAACAAAATGAAGGAAACAAACCAATATAAATTGGTGCAGCCACTGTGGAAGTCAGTATGCATTTAACTATTGGGCTTCCCAGGTGGCAGAGTGGTAAGGAATCCACCTGCCAATGCAGGAGATGCAAAAGCTATGGTTTCAACCTCTGGGCTGGGAAGATCCCACCAGGGAAGTACCTCTAAACATTTTTATATCAAATTACATGGTCATCCTTGTTACCATAGAGATGTAGTGTCAACTTTGCCAAATATACCAACGATTAGAGTTGGGGCAGACAGGATATCCTCAAGAAGGGTTACTGACAGACAAAAACCTGCTACCTATATGGACAATTAATAAATAGCACTGAGACAACTATCCATCCATTTCAGCAAAATTATCAATAGATCCTTACCTCATACCAGAAACATCAAATATAGATGGATTCATATTTAAATAGAGAAAGTATACATAGAAAAACATCTAGGAAAAGCTGACATATTCTTGGAGAGGGGAAGGATATTCTAAACAATAGAATAGCCATAATAGCTATAAGGAAAACCTGCCAGATTTGACTACATAAACATTTAAAATTTCTATATGGACCGTGAAGAAGTAAAAACAAATGTAGATAACAAACAGCATAGATAACAAAGTGTTGTTATTCAAAAATAAAAAGCATTTTCCCACATAAATAAGCACAGACACAACCCAATTTGTAAATATGAGCAGAGATTATAAACAGTCAAATAACAGAAATACAAATGGGTAATAAACACATGAAAACTGTTCACTCATTAATTCTCAGGAATATGCAAATTAAAATAGCAATGGAATATTATTTTTGTGCATCAAATTAACAAAAACAAAAATGACCAGGCTGTGAGATAATGGATATTTTCCTACATTTTGGGTAAATAAGTAAACCTGGTTTAAAGGATAACCTTGCAGTTATCTATCAAAAGTAAATATGCTCATTTACTTTGATCCAACAATTCTGCTTCTCATATTTATCCTATCATATACTTGTATAGGTGAAAAAATAATATATATCATTTAGCAAGTGACTATTATGTTCCAAATCCTTTAAATTCTTTGAAATATTTGATAGTATAATCATTTTGCAGGTAAAAACTGAAATTCAGATGTAAATTGCCTAAATTTATTTGACCATGGTAGTAGAAGAATTTGGATTTGAACCTAGGTATCTCTTCCTGTAAAATCCAAGCTCTTTTCCCCATATCCTAGTTTCTCATTACTAATTATCTTACCATCACCAAACACTGCCTTTCATTGGTAGGTAAATTCCCTCCTCCCTGCCCCTACCTTTCTTGAATCCTGACCTTTGGGGAAATGATTTCACATTCTGTCACAGCCAGGGTTTAGATAGAAATTTATTATACTATATTTAAAAAATCTTAATTTAGGAAGGGACTCTAAAAATGTGAAGGAACTACTGAAAGACTGTCACCTGAATCAGCTGTGAATTGAGAGAGATGTTAGTCCTTTCCAGTCAGATTAGCATTCCAGAAGTTTGTCTCAAAATATAGCATTTCTTTAACACATTGTCTACCTTGGTTCATAACAAACTCTTCTCTGAACTTCAAACTTCAAAGTTTATTTTACCATAGAATTCTGAAGATTTTGTGACTTGTTGATGAAGCAATTAGCTTAGACTTTAAGGAATTTGTTCTAGAACTCCAGTTTTCAATTTACAATCCTGTTGCCTTAGGTGATAGATTCTTTCAGCTTTCTAAGTCTGTTGATTTTATGTAACCTATGTTTTACCGGTTACCCACTGAATTTATCTTGTTTAACTTAATTTAGTTTTATCTCTCATACACAGGTGTGACTATCACCCTTAAGAAAAATATTTAAGGTAAGTTTTTTCTTTCTTAAACATTAAACTTGATTTTGAAATAACTGTAGATTCACACAGTTGTAAGAAATAACACAGAGAGACCATGTACCTTTCATCCAGGTTCCATCAATAGAAACTTCTTGAAAAACTGTATAATGTCAATATCAATCAGGATAGTAACATCTTATACAATTAAGATGTAGAATATTTCCACAAGGATCCCTAATGTCCTTTTATAGTCACAGCCATTTCTTTCCTGCCTCCATCTGCTACTTAAGGCCTGGCAACCACTAACCTGTTCTGTATTTTTATAATTTCAAGAATGTCATATAAAAGAATTCATATAGTGTATATTTGAAGATTGGCTATTTTTTCACTCAGCATAATTCTCTGGAATTTCATCCAGGTTGTTGTATGTATCAGTGTTCCTTTGAATTGTTGAGTATTATTTCACGGCATAGAGGTAGCACAGTTTGTTTAGCCATTCACCAGTTAAAGAATATTTGTGTTGTCTCCACTTTTTGGCTACTATGAATAAGGCTCTATGAACATTTTGTTCAGGGTATTTGTGTGTGTGTGATTGTAAGACTTAATTTTTCTAGGATAAATGCCTAAGAGTATAATTGTTGGGGTACATGGAGGTTGCATAGTTAGTGTTTTTGAGAAACTGCCAAATGTTTTCAGGAGTGGTTATATATTTAAATTCCCATCAGCAATTTCTCCACATTTCACCAGCACTTAATTTTATCACTTTTTTATCTTAGGTAAGAGATTTAGGACAAGGTTTGGTTTTGTTTGCCCAGGGATGTCCCAGTAGCTTCAGCACTTCTTCTTGAAAAGGCTATCATTCCTTCATTAAATTGCTTTTGCATCACTGTTGAAAATCAGTTGGGTGTAATTTTGTGGGCCTATTTCATGGATGTCTATTCTGTTCCATTGATCTTTGTGTCTCTCTTCTAGTACCACATTATCTTTATTCTTAACTACTGTAGCTTGATTACTATAGCTGCTGCTGCTGCTAAGTCACGTCAGTCGTGTCCGACTCTGTGTGACCCCATAGACGACAGCCCACCAGGCTCCCCCGTCCCTGGGATTCTCCAGGCAAGAACACTGGAGTGGGTTGCCATTTCCTTCTCCAATGCATGAAAGTGAAAAGTGAAAGTGAAGTTGCTCAGTCGTGTCCGACTCTGCAACCCCATGGACTGCAGCCTACCAGGCCCCTCCTTCCATGGGATTTTCCAGGCAAGAGTACTGGAGTGGGTTTACTATAGCTAGTAGGCCTTAATATGGGTAAAGTGATTCCTCCCATTTTCTTCTTTTTAAAGATTGCTTTAGCTACTCTAGGACCTGTGCTTTCTATATAAATTTTAGAATGGTTTTGTCTACATTTACAAAAAACTGGTATTTAGATAAAAATTACATTAGACCAATCTGGGAGAACTGACATCTTTACTATGCTGAGTTTTCCAATTCATGAATATGTTATGTCTGCAGGACTGCGGTTTTTGTGCTTCTAATGTCTGCCTCCTGGTGGGTGAGGCTTGTCTAGAGACCTGTACAGGTTTCCTGGCAAGAAGGGCTGATGACTGTTCCCTGGTGGACCTGTGTCTTATTCCCTAGTGGGCGAGGTCATGTCTCAGGGCATGCCTAGAGGCAGCTTTGGGTTCAGGAAATCTTTAGGCTACCTGTCTGTGGATGGAAGGGCTGTGTCCCTATCCAGTTTGTTGTTTGGCCTGAGACATCACAGCACTGAAGCTTGTGGTCTATTGGGTGAGGCCAGATCATGGTGCCAAAATATCAGCCTGGAAAACTCATGCAAATGAATGTTCTTCGATATACCCACTATCAATGTCTATATCTCTGTGGTGGGCCACAGCTGCTCGCTTCCTCCCCAGGAGACCCTCTAAGACCAGCAGGTAGGTCTGGCCCAGCCTTGTCCCAAATTACTGCTTTTGCCCTTATTCTTAGTGTGTGTGAGATTTTGTGTGCACCCTTTAAGAATGCAGTCTCTATTCCCTAATCCTGTGGAGCTTCAGGCAGTCAAGCCCCACTGACCTTCAAAGCCAAATCCTCTGGGGGCGTCTCTCCTTCGTTCCAGACCCTGGGCTTAAGGTCCTAACATGGGGCTCAGAACTCTCTTGGGGAGAACTTTTGTAATATGATTATCTCCAGTTTGTGGATCACCCACCTAAGGATATGGGATTTGATTATATCCAGAGTCTGCTTCCCCTACCAGTCTCACTGTGGTTCTGCCCTTATGTATTTAGCTGTAGAAGGTTATTTTCTGGTAGGTTTCAGTCTTTTTCAGTGATGATTACTCTGCAGATTATTTTGACTGGTATACTCATGAGAGGTGGTAAGCTTAGGGCCCTTCTACTCTGCCATCTTGGCTGCTCTCTCCCAACCATGTCTTTTAAATGTGCATTTAGACCATTTATCATTTACTAAATTTCTGTATCAGTTATTACTGACATGTTGGGACTCCAGTCTGCCATTTAGTTATTTTTTTCCTGTTTGTTTCCTCTGTTTCTCACTTTTTTTCTCTTTTCTTACCTTATTGTGGGTTATTTGAATATTTTTTAGGATTCCACATTGATTTATAGTTTTTTAGGGTTTTTTTTTTTTTACAGTTTTCTTAGTGGTTGTGCTAGGTATTATAACATATTCACTTATTTCAATCTACTGGTATTGATATTTTACCTCTTTGAATGAAGTATAGAATCTTACTTACATTTAGGCATTTTAATTATCCCAACTTTTAAAAAATAATTGTCCTATGTATCTCCCCTACTTACATTTCACATCTGCAGATTATTTTGGTCAGGAGGTGGTATTATAGTCTTTGATTTAATGATTACATATTATTTAAAAACCCATGAGAATTAGAATAGGCTATAATATTTGCCTATTCTGATGTTTCTTTCTTTCTATAGCTCCAAGCCTTTTTCTGTTATCATTTTCTTTCCTTTTAAAGAATTTCCTTTAGGTATTCATTGGGGGTATGTTTGATAGCAACAAATTCTCTTAGTTTTCCTTTGTCTAAGAATATCTTCTTTGCCCCATCACTCCTGAATTATTGCTGGGTATAGAATTTACAGTTGCCACTTATTTTCTTTTCATACTTGAAAAATATTGGGCCACATCCTTTGGTTTCCATGATTTTAAATGAGAAAACCACTATCATTCAAATAGATATTCCATGGTATGTTTCTATTCCCTATAGATTTCACTGTTTCTCTCTGGCTGCTTTCAAGACATTTTTTCTTTAATTTTTATAAGGATAATGGTTGTGTACCTTGAATTTCTTTGGGTTTACCCTCTTTGGGCTTTGCTCAGCTTCTTTAATCCATAGGTTTATGTTTTCCACAAATGCTGGGGTGTTTTCAGCCAATATTTCTTTGAATAATTTCTCCTTATCCTTCTCTTTCTCCTCCTTCTCCTCCTCTCTCCTTTTCTTCTAGGATTCTAATGAGTATCAATATTGCTATTGACAATATTGACAACTCATATTGTCATACTGCTATTGTTCTACAGATCCCAGAAATTCTGTTTTTTTTTTTTCAGTTTATCTTCATTCTGTTGTTCAGATTGGCAAATCCTACTGATATTTTTTCAAGCTCACTACTTCTGTCCTCTATCATTTCCACTCCACTACTGACTCGAATTGATGACATTTTAATTTTGCTTATTGTCTTTTTAAAAAAGCTTGGAGTATGTTTTTCGTTTCCTTCTATAAGGCTGGGTAGGCTCAGATGATGGAAGCTAAGAAGACAGAGGCAATAAGGAGCTACACTTCTAGTGAATTTAGAGGATGGATATCTGTTGGTGGTCAACATCCACGTAATTCAGGTGTAGGAAAAAGGCCTGAGTGATAGAAGGCTCAGAAAAGGCCAGTAAAAATAGAGGACTTCTGAAATAAAAATAAGATTATTTCATACTGAAGTCCTTTTTGAACAACTGGTCTATGGTAGCCTTAGAAAGTGCTTTCTTGGACAACTGTTATGCTGTTAAGGTATTAGTTAATAGGCCTAATGATGATATTACTGAATTTAAGTGACATCAAGTTACTAGGCCTGTGGTTATTAGAAGCACTGAGACAGCTCCTGTAAGGGGTCAGAACTGGGACTTACTATGTGATATGGGTTTGGTGGGTTGTTGTGTGTTGTCATATAAATAAAGACTTACTAGAAAGGTGAATACATAAGCTTGAATTAGGGCAATGGCAAATTCAAAGACAGTAAGTAAAACAAGGATTGTTGTTGTTGTTGTTGTTGTTCAGTTGCTCAGTTGTATCTGACTCTTTGTGGGTCCATGGGCCGCACACCAGCTTTCCCTGTCCTTCATTATCTCTTGGAGTTTGCTCAATGTCCATTGAGTTGATGATGCCATCCAACCATCTCATCCTCTGTTGCCCTGTTCTCCTCCTACCCTCAATCTTTCCCAGCATCAGGATTTTTTCCAGTGAGTTGGCTCTTCACATCAGGTGGCCAAAATATTGGGGCTTCAGCTTCAGCATCAGTCATTCCAATAAATATTCAGGGTTGATTTCCTTTGGTTTGATCTCCTTGCTGTCCGAGGGACTTTCAAGTGTCTTCTCCAACACCACTGTGTGAAAACATCAGTTCTTCAGCACTCAGCCTTCTTTATGGTCCAACTCTCACATCCATACATGACTACTGGAAAAATGATAGCATTGACTGTACAGACCTGCCAGCAAAGTGACATCTCTGCTTCTTAATACACCATCTAGGTTTGTCATAGCTTTCTTCCAAGGAGGAAGCATCTTTTAATTTCATGGCTGTAGTCACCATCTGCAGTGATTTTGAAACCCAAGAAAATAAAGTCTATCTCTGTTTCCATTGTTTCCCCATCTATTTGCCAGGAAGTGATGGGACCAGATGCCATGATTTTTGTTTTTTGAATATTTGACTTTTAAGGCAGCTTTTTTACTATCCTCTTTCACTTTCATCAAGAAGTTCTTTAGTTCCTCTTCACTTTCTGCCATAAGGGTGGTGTCATCTGCATATCTGAAGTTATTGATATTTCTCCCAGCAATCTTGATTCCAGCTTGTGCTTCATCCAGCCCAGCATTTCACATGATGTACTCTGCATATAAGTTAAATAAGCAGGTTGACAATATACAGCCTTGACATACTTCTTTCCCAATTTTGAACCAGTTTGTTTCATGTCCAGTTTTAACCATTACTTCTTGACCTGCACACAGGTTTCTCAGGAGGCAGGTAAGGTGGTCTGGTATTCCCATCTCTTGAAGAATTTTCCACAGTTTGTTGTAATCCACATAGTCAAAGACTTTGACATAATCAATGAAGCAGATGTTTTTCTGGAATTCTCTTGCTTTTTCAATGATCCAGTGGATGTTGCCAATTTGATCTCTGGTTCCTCTACCTTTCCTAAATCCAGCTTGTACATCTGGAAGTCCTCAGTTCATGTACTGTTGAAGCCTAGATTGAAGGATTTTGAGCATTACCTTGCTAGCTTTTAAAATGAGCACAACTGTGCAGTAATTTGAACATTCTTTGGTATTGTCATTATTTGGGATTGGAATGAAAACTGACCTTTTCCAGTCCTATGATCACTGCTGAGTTTTCCAAATTCATTGACAAACTGAGTGCAGCACTTTCACAGCGTCATCTTTTAGGATTTGAAATAGCTCAGCTGAAATTCCATCACCTCCACTAGCTTTGTTAATAGTGATACTTCCTAAGGCCCACTTGACTTCACACTCCAAGATATCTGGCTCTAGCTGAGTGATCATACCATCGTGTTATCCAGGTCATTAAGACCTTTTTTTATACAGTTCCTCTGTGTATTGTTGCCACTTCTTAATACCTTCTGCTTCTGTTAGGTCCATATCATTTCTGTCCTATTGTGCCCATCTTTGCATGAAATATTCCCTTGGTATCTTTCATTTTCTTGAAGAGATCTCTAGTCTTTCCCATTCTATTGTTTTCCTCTATTTCTCTGCAATGTTCACTTAAGAAGGCTTTCTTATTTCTTCTTGCTATTCTTTGGAACTTTGCATTCAGATGAGTATATCTTTCCTTTTCTACTTAAATATTATGAAGGCTGTGGTGTTACTAATATTTAGTAGTGCTAGAGTTGTTCCCCCAATTAAATGAATTAATAGATGACTTGCTATAATGTTAGGTGTTAATCATATAGCAAAGCCTATTGGTCGAATAAAAGAGGAACTGGTGTTCTTTGCAGTAAAAAATGGCAGAAATTTTGGGGTTTTGCCATAAATTCTGCCAAAATTATGCCATAAAATTTTGGTATTATGGCAGAAATCAGTAATTACATTTCCTGCTCACAAAGGGACTGCTATATCTAAACTTATTGACAGTTGTATAGCGTGTGTAAATGAATGTGATGTGAGTCCTAATATATCTGTTGATCCAATAAACAATAAATATAAGGATAACTGATATACATATTAGTGTTATACATATTATACATATACATATATTAGTGTTATATGTATATACATATATGTATATATACATATACTAATGATGGGCTTCCCTGGTGGCTCAGACGATAAAGCATCTGTCTACAATGCAGGACACCCGGGTTTGATCCCTGGGTCGGGAAGGTCCCCTGGAGAAGGGAATGACAATCCACTCCAGTACTATTGCCTGGAGAATCCCATGGACAGAGGAGCCTGGTAGGCTAGAGTCCATGGGGTCACAGAGAGTCGGACATGACTGAGCGACTTCACTTCACTTCTAATGATATACATACTAGTGTTCAGGTCTGTTTTTTGTGGTTGTGAATAGCTATTATTTGTTCAGTGTAAGTTGGACTAATCATTGTTGAATAAAACCATGCAGTGTTGATTAGTCAGTTAGCTGTGGGGAATAAAATACTTGAGAATATAATGATTAATACAACAATAAGAAGTTACATTATTCTTGGGTTAATGAAAGAGGCAAATAAATTTTCATTCATTTTGCTTCTCAAGGGTGAGTTGTTTTTGCATTTTAGTATATTTTTATTTCTGGGTTTGAAGTATATTTTTAAAATTTTAGTTGGAATATAATGATTAGGACTAGAATTTTTGATAAAATATATGTATGCCAAAACCACTATAATATTGTAAAGTAAGTAGCCAGCCTCCAATTAAAATAAATAAATTAAAAAAAGAAAACAATAAAAAATAGAAATAAACCATGGTGATGTGTCTAATTGTGGCATATCATTAAGGGGAGAGTTAACACCCAGTCTTTAACTTAAAAGTTTAATTAGTTCTTTAATGAATTTATAATATTGATGAAGATCATTTCTCAAAGTATTTCAGTGGAACTAATTCAAGGACAACAGTCATGAAACTGTGGTTTGATCCACAAATTTTAGAGCATTGTCCATAATCTAGGGTTGCTTATTTTATGCATCCTGGAGTAGCATCTGTTTTTGGCTGAAAGAAGGAACAGCTCAACAAGTGCAAAACATCTTTGGAGGAAATTAATATTTAGATTGTTATCTCTATGGATAGTACTACTTGGTTATCTATTTCTAATAATTGCAGCTCTCCTGGTTTTAGATCTAATGTATGAATCATATGAAAGTCTTCACAGTCTGTTTATTCATAACTTCAATATCATTGGTGTCGTATAGTTTTTATAGTCAGAAAGGGATTATTTATTTCATCTGTCATATAAAGAATTCATAGTGATGGCAAGGGAATTAAAATTAGGATAATGGCTGGTAAGATTGTTCAAACTTTTTCCACTTCTTGTGCATTTATTGTGCCTGTATGTATTAGCTTAGTTGTTAACATGAGTGAAATAATACATAGGACTAAGGAGCTATTAAAAATATGATTATCAACGTGATCATGGAAGTGCAGAAGTTCCTCTCTAACAGGTGACACTGTGTCTTGAAAGTCTCGTTGGAAAGGATATGCCATAGAGGTATATACAATTTCACCTACAACTTTGACAGAGTTATGTATATTTTACTAATATCACATTTATTGAGAAAGACATAATGGTGTTGGCTTGAAACCAGTAAAAGAAGGCTTGATTCCTTCCTTTCTTAGTTATTTTAAACTAATATAAGTGGGTTCCTCAAATGTGTGATATCATAGACATCTATGTAATCATTCTAAGTTTGCAGTGGTTAGCTCTCTCATTTTTATACAAATGCTTCTCAGATTATAAAAATTGTAAGTATCACTGCTGTTAGTGAAATGAATGAGCCTATTGATGAAATAGTATTTCATGTTGTGTATATTTCAGAGTAGTAAGAATATCATTGTGATATTCCAGATAGACCAAGGAAGTGTTATGGGAAAAAAAATTTATATTTATGCCTACAAATATAATTACAAAATGAAGTTTTGCTCATGCTGATTTAAGTGTGTGGGAATCAATGTCTGAAGCCTCCTATAATGGCAAATACCACTTCTATTGATAGGACATAACGGATTTGTGCAACTACCTAATATGTATCATGAAGAGTGGTTTCTAGCGACTAGTTGGCTAAAGCAATTCCTATTAAACTACCTATTATAAAAAGAAGATTAAAGCCTAAAGCTTATAAAATAGCAGGGGATCATTTGATATTACCCCTGTGAAGAGTTGCTAGTCAGCTAAATACTTGCAGACTTCCCTGGTAGCTCAGACCGTAAAGCGTCTACCTACAATGTGGGAGACCTGGGTTCAGTCCCTGGGTTGGGAAGATCTCCTGGAGAAGGAAATGGCAACCCACTCCAGTATTCTTGCCTGGAGAATCCCATGGATGGAGGAGCCTGGTAGGCTATAGTCCATGGGGTCACAAAGAATCAGACACAACTGAGTGACTTCACTTTCACTAAATACTCATACTCCTAAGGAATAACAATAATTATAGTAGCTGATGTAAAATATGCACATGTATCAACATCTATGCCTACTATAAACATATGACTCTTGAAAGTCCCTTGGAATATTCACTGGAAGGACTGATACTGAAGCTGCAGCTCCAATACTCTGGCCACCTGATGCGAAGAGCCAACTTGTTAGAAAAGACCCTGATGCTAGGAAACATTGAAAGCAGGAGAAGAGAGGACAGAGGACAAGATGGTTGGATGGCATCACTGACTCAATGGACATAGTTTGAGCAATCTCTGAGAGATGGTGAAGGACAGGGAAGCCTGGCATGCTGCAGTCCATGGGGTTGCAAAGAGTTGGACATGACTGAGAACACAACAACAACAATAAACATATGATTGGCTCATACGATAAACCCTAAGAGATATTATAGCTCATAATATGCCCATATACCCATATACTATGCCTCAGAGGCTCTGTTTTCCTCAATAATAAGTTACAATATGTGAGACTATTCCAAATCCAGGTAAGATAAGAATATGAACTTCAGGGTGACCAAAAAATCAGAACAAGTATTGATAAAGAATGAGGTCTTTTCCTTCTGCAGGGTCAAAAAAGGTTGTTTTTAGATTTTGGTCTGTTTATAGTATAATTCTAGTGCTACTGTTGGCAATGATAATAATAGTATACAGCTCTAATTAGGAGAGATCACACAAATAATAATGTTTGAGGTATAGCGAGTGCTTTTATGTTCATAATTGTGGTAATAAAATTAATAGCACCTAGAATTGTAGAAACACCTGCTAAATATAAAGGAAGAAAAAGGTAAGATCAACTGAAACTCCTGCATGAGCAAGGTGTTTAACTAGAGGTAGGTATACAGGTCAGCCTGTACCTGCACCAGCTGCAAATAAAAGTAAGAAAGAGGGTGGAAGTAGTCAGAAGCATATGCTGTTCATATGAGGGAAGGCTATATTGCTTGATCCAATTATCAGTGGAACTAACCAGTTTCCAAAGCCTCCTATTATCACAGGTATAGATGTATACCTATGAAGTGTGTGTGTGTGTGTGTGTGTGTGTGTGTGTGTTAGTTGCTTAGTCATATCCGACTCTTTTCAACCCCATAGACTGTAGCCCACCAGGCTCCTCTGTTTATGGAATTCTCCAGACAAGAATACTGGAGTGTGTTGCCATTTCCTTCTCCAGGGGATACCTATGTAGTATATCATATATAATGAAGAAAATTATTACAAATGTGTGGGCTGTTAAAATTACATTGTAAATCTGATCTTCCCCAAGTAATGCTCTCAGTTCAGTTCAGTTCAGTTGCTCAGTTGTGTCTGACTCTTTGTGACCCCATGAATCGTAGCACACCAGGCCTCCCTGTCCATCACCAACTCCCAGAGTTCATTCAAACTCACATCCAGTGATGGCATCAGTGATGCCATCCAGCCATCTCATCCTCTGTCATTCCCTTCTCCTCCTGCCCTCAATCCCTCCCAGCATCACAGTCTTTTCCAATGAGTCAACTCTTCCCATGAGGTGGCCAAAGTACTGGGGTTTCAGCTTTAGCATCATTCCTTCCAAAGAACACCCAGGACTGATACCCTTTAGAATGGACTGGTTGGATCTCCTTGCAGTCCAAGGGACTCTCAAGAGTCTTCTCCAACACCATAGTTCAAAAGCATCAATTCTTTGGTGCTCAGCTTTCTTCACAGTCCAACTCTCACATCCATACATGACCACAGGAAAAACCATAGCCTTGACTAGTCAGACCTTTGTTGGCAAAGTAATGTCTCTGCTTTTGAATATGCTATCTAGGTTGCTCATAACTTTTCTTCCAAGGAGTAAGCATCTTTTAATTTCATGGCTGCCATCACCATCTGCAGTCATTTTGGAGTGCCCCAAAATAAAGTCTGACACTGTTTCCACTGTTCCCCCATTTATTTCCCATGAAGTGATGGGGCCAGATGCCATGATCTTCATTTTCTGAATGTTGACCTTTAAGCCAACTTTTTCACTCTCCTCTTTGACTCTCATCAAGAGGCTTTTTAGTTCCTCTTCCTTTCTGCCATAAGGGTGGTGTCATCTGCATATCTGAGGTTATTGATATTTCTCCCAGCAATCTTGATTCCAGCTTGTGCTTCTTCCAGTCCAGCGTTTCTCATGATGTACTCTGCATATAAGTTAAATAAGCAGGGTGACAATATACAGCCTTGGCGTACTCCTTTTCCTATTTGGAACCAGTCTGTTGTTCCATGTCCAGTTCTAACTGTTGCTTCCTGACCTGCATATAGGTTTCTCAAGAGGCAGTAGGTGGTCTGGTATTCCCATCTCTTTCAGAATTTCCCACAGTTTACTGTGATCCACACAGTCAAAGGCTTTGGCCTAGTCAATAAAGCAGAAATAGAAGTTTTTCTGGAACTCTCTTGCTTTTTCCATGATGCAGCGGATGTTGGCAATTTGATCTCTGGTTCCTCTGCCTTTTCTAAAACCAGCTTGAACATCAGGAAGTTCACAGTTCATGCATTGCTGAAGCCTGGCTTGGAGTAATTACTAGTAATGCTCTAGGTTGACTTAATTCAGCACTGATTAGTAGGTTTTGGCAGTACCCATTGTTCCAGCCCAGGCACCAAATAACAAATACAGGGGGCTGATTTCTTTATGATTGATTGAGAATAATCAGTGGTTTATGAACACATGCAAAAATGGCTGAGTAAGCGTTAGATGGTAAATCTAAAGACAGAAGTTGAGTCCTCTCTTTGTGAAGTCCTGTGGAGATTAAACATACTGAACTCCAAATTCAAAGAAACAGCCTCAATTCCGTAGAAGCTTTTCCTGGCTTTCCCCCCACCCCCAAGTGGCAGAAGTAGACAGAAGCCAGTTGACTATTTTGTTATTTAGTTGCTAACTTGTGTCCAACTGTTTTATAACCCTACGATCTTTTATAACCCTATAGCCTGCCAGGCCCCGCTGTTCACAGAATTTTTCAGGCAAGAATACTGGAACAGGTTGTCATTTCCTACTCCAGGGGATCTTCCCAACCCAGGGATCAAACCCATGTCTCCTACATTAGCAGGCAGATTGTTGCAACTGAGCCACCAAGAAAGGCCAAAGACTCTTTAGCTGTTTACTAAAATTTTGTGGGTACATAATCCCACTAATCTCATGAGGATTTAGTTTAACTAAACTGTTTGATTTGCATTCACTTGATGTAGGATAGAGCTTTACAATTCTTATTGTACAGGAATTAAGGAAACTATACGTGGTTATAGCTTTGAAGGCTCTTGGTCTGTATTAACCTAAATTCCTATTCCAGCACTAAAAGGATTAGTGTAAGGGGTAAAAGTAATATAGATATTACAGCTATTCTTGGTAGAAAAGTTGTTTGTTTTATATATTCAAACGGTCATTTTACTTTTATGTTATTGACTGATGGAACTATGTAATGTAGAATATGTAAGCTGTATGTAGAAATGCAGGTTAAGTAGTGCTACGGTGGCTAATAGTGTAAGTAACATAACGTGCTTATTTTTGTTATTTCTTGAATAATTACTCTTTGGGGTATGAATTCCGATAGTGGCAGGATGCCTCCTACTGGTAATAGAATGGTGAGGATAAGATTTGTAATGATGGGTATTTTGTTTCATGTGTGGGATAATGATAATGCAGTGGTGGCTGAGCTGTGAATGAGTAATGTGAATTTAATGAGTGTTATTTTAATGTAAATTAGTAGGTTTAGGATTGTTAGAGTTGGATTATATGATAGCTGTTATTCTTCCTATGTGAGTGATTGATGAATAAACTATGATATTTTGTAGTTGGACTTTATTCAGTCTGCTTCATCTTTCAATTATGAATGATAGTGTGGATATGATTAGTAGTAAGTTTAGGTTAATGGATGGTGTAATTTGGTATAATGTGGGTAATGGTGCAAGTTTTGGTTTTATTAATAGAATTAAGCCTGCTGTTAGTGAAATGTCCTGTGTGATTTTAAGTACTCAGAAGTGGAATGGGGATAGTCCTAATTTATGACAAGAGCTATTGTTATGATTATTGATGCTGTTGGATTAAAAATGTTTACAGTGGTTCATTGACCACAATATGGAGGATATTTATAAGTAATATTGATCTGATGGCCTGTGTTAAGAAATATTTAGTTGATGCTTCTATGGCTTGTGGGTTAAAGTTTTTTATTAGAATAGGGATGACAGCTAATATATTTCGAATCCAGTTCAAATAAGTAGTCAGTATGAACTAGTTATTAAGATAATGATAAAACAATGGGATTTATTGGTAAAGGGAGGATATAAACCAACATTTTCAAGGTATGGGTCCAATGGCTTATTCAGTTGACCTTACTATAAAATATAGTGAAATGTGGTGGCATGAAGAATTTTGAATTCTTAAGGGTAGGTTCAATTCCTATAATTCTAGAAATAAGATAATTTAAACTTCTATTATTTACTCTGTCAAAGTGACTCTTTTATCAGACATACTTCTTATGTTTGCAGAGGGATATTTGATGTTATGTTCAGTAGTGAAACGTGTCATATACACAAGGTTAGTGTTAATTATAGAAAGTTTTTTCAAAGTAGATGTATGAGTTGAGTGTTGAGAATCATGGCTGTTAATAGTAGTGTTTTGATAATAAAATTCATTGTATATAGTTCTGGTGTATGGGGATTATGGAATGCTCTTAGAAATAGGACTGTTGTGAAAATGTTTATTATGATGGATGTTGGCATATTCTAATAGGAAAAATATAATGAATGTGCCTGCTGCATAGTTTATGTTAAAGGCAGATAAAAGTTCTAATTCTCCTTTTGTTAGATCAAAGGGATTCAATTAGTTTCTGCAGAATAAATACAATTTATTCTGAAATAAATTATATTACGGCTAGAGGTCATGATGTAAAAATTAATCATAGATGTTCTTGTGATGCAAGTTGAGAGGGTAAAAGATCTGTTTACTAAAAGGACTGATAAAAGGATAATTTCTAGTGTTACTTCGCATGAAACTGTTTGTGCCACTGCTCCTAGGGATCCATTAGAGCATATTTTGAATAATAAGCTCATCCACCTCACAGAATAGAATAGATGGCTAGGTTTGACATAGCTAGTAAGAATACCCTAGATTTTTGTTGATGAAAGGATAACGAATAGGTAGAGGGATTCATATGGCTAAGGCTAAGGTTAGCGTTAAGATGGTAGAATAATAAATATGGAGATAGATGTTGTATCTATCTCCATATTTATTAAATGGATATTTAAATATTTATTTTAGTAAATTAAGTATTTATTAAAATAGCTGGTGATAGTGGTTCTTTAATGAACAGTTTGATTGCATTGGCAATGGGATATAATATACCATATGTTCCAATAATGTTTGGTCTTTCTTGAAGTTACATGAGACCTAAAAATTTTCTTCAATTAATATGAAAAATGCCACAGCTAGATGAACTGGGCCAGTGAGTATTACAATGTAAGTTACAAACATTTAGTTAGGGAAAGGAGTTGAACCATGGTTATAAAGGTTTAAGTTTTATGCAGATCCCTAAAAAATCCTGGTTTGGAGTAGTACATTTATAAAATAATTAAATTAAGATTATATCATTCATAGATTTTAAGACACTTTTATAAAATAGAGCTTGTTTCTCTTGTCCTTTCCTACTGGAAGAAATATATAATAGAAATCCAGAAATTAATCTGGATTTACTCCAGTCTGAACTGGTCTATACTTTCCTGGTGCTACTGTGAGTTGCCTAGTAAAACAATTTGGGAGAGGCAGAATTAAACAGTATAACTTGTTAAAATTAATGTTATATTTATTTATATTGCTTTATAATAATTTATGTTTATAATAAACCATGACATAAGTAAACTTTACTTATAATAAGGTAATAAATTCATAGTGATTGATAGAGTATATGCTTTCTTTTTTTATTTGAATGATTTTCACCAATCGACAGCTTTAATGAAAATATTTTACTAATAGAATGCTAAAATCTTTCCATAAGATGTAAGTAACCTTTAGGTTATTTAGGTGGAAAGAACCTTTAATATAATGAATTAAGTGCAATTATTCATATAAATGAACACTTTTTCTCTTGTCTGTACTCAATTCTTCCTAAGATGATTATGTTAATATCTGATTAATTTAATGAGTCTTTTATCTAGTTAATCCTATGGTTACCATGGTATTATATACTTTTCCATTTCTCTGCCTAATAATCCTCTATTTAAAGGTATTTATTTTATTTTTTAACATAATTAAGATTTATACAATTTTCACAAAATAGGATACAAATTCTATTCAAGTTCGCATAGACTATAAATTAGGAGACACTGGAACATATCCAAGGACATAAAATAAGGTGCAAAAATTTCATGGTATAAAGGTATTGAAATCATACAGAGCCTGTTCTCTTATCACAGTGGAATTATGTTAGAAATCATGCTCTCTTAACACTGTGGAATTATGTTAGAAATCAATATCAAAAGGTATTTGAAAATAACACATGCATTTTCAAGAGTAATGTGACATTTACCAAGAGAGACCTTTGACTTAGCCATTGAAAGCCTCAATAAAGTTAGAAGACTAAAAGACCACAGAAGGCAATTGCAGAGAAGAAAGCATATAAATGAGGAATTAACATTAAAATTAGAAATTAATATCAAAGATACTTTAAAAACCCCATATATTTGGAAATTAAATGTCCAGTTTTAAATGATGGATGTATCTAAGAAGCCATAACAAGGAAAATAAAATATTTTAACAGAATAAACATGAAAGAAAATTTACCAGAATTTGTTGCATGGAGCTGAAGCTGCTCAGTGAAACTAAATACAATGTGGAGTCTTGAATAAAATATGAAAACAAATAATGGACAGTAGCATAACATTTGGTGAGATTTGAACATAATCTGTACTTTATTTAATAATACTGTATGTGTGTGTGTTCAGTTGCTTCAGACATGTCTGGCTCTTTGCAACCCTATGAGCTGTAGCCTGTCAGGCTCCTCTTTCCATCAGAATCTCCAGACAAAAAAATTGGAGTGGGTTACCATTCCCTCCTCCAGGGGATCTTTCCAACCCAGGGATATAAACTGGTCTCCTGTGTCTCCTGCACTGCAGGCAAATTCTTTCCTGCAGAGCCACCAGTGAAGCCCATTATAGTACTGTATCACATGTTAATTTCATGTTTTTTTTTTTTTACACAACATAAGATTTCTTTATATTCTCAGAATTGGATTGAAATTTCAAGCCTCATTCGAATTTTTTTAAAAGAAAATCACTAAGGTAATAACCTTTCTAGTAATAGAAAGATGTAATATCAGATGCCAAAATACATGGAGCTATATAAAAATTTTGAGAGAATAAAAATTAGAAATCTAGCATTCTATTCAGACTAGGTCAAAGAAGTGGAATCAAAATGTCACAAATTTTTCAGCTAGGCAAAAATTCCTAAGTTTTCTAATATATATGTTAGAGAACACCATGAACAGTATGAAAAGGCAAAATGATAGGATACTTAAAGAGGAGCTCCCCAGGTCGGTAGGTGCCCAATACNCATAGAAGTTAAATAAGCAGGGTGACAATATACAGCCTTGACGCACTCCTTTTCCTATTTGCAATCAGTCCGTTGTTCCGTGTCCAGTTCTAACTGTTACTTCCTGACCTGCATATAGGTTTCTCAAGAGGCAGGTCAGGTGGTCTGGTATTCCCATCTCTTTCAGAATTTTCCACAGTTTATTGTGATCCACACAGTCAAAGGCTTTGGCATAGTCAATAAAGCAGAAATAGATGTTTTTCTGGAACTCTCTTGCTTTTTCCATGATCCAGAGGATGTTGGCAATTTGATCTCTGGTTCCTCTGCCTTTTCTAAAACCAGCTTGAACATCAGGGAGTTCACTTTCATATATTGCTGAAGCCTGGCTTGGAGAATTTTGAGCATTACTTTACTAGCATGTGAGATGAGTGCAACTGTGTGATAGTTTGAGCATTCTTTGCCATTGCCTTTCTTTGTAATCGGAATGAAAACTGACCTTTTCCAGTCCTGTGGCAACTGCTGAGTTTTCCAAATGACACAAGAGGAGAAAGAGAAATAGCTACAGATTTAAGGAACTGCCAAGGCCAAGTCTGGGCTAGGGTGTCAGTTCAAAATAATGAGGGCCCCAATTCAGAGGAGTTTATATTGTTCACAAGCCCTTAATTTTGGACCTCTACTGAGTTCTCATGAAAAAGACTAGAGGTAGAGCATGTATACAGAAGGTAACTAACAAGTGTGGGGTCTGACACAAAATACCATGCACTTCCCCAGACTCTTCTTGCATGTGAAGCAAAAACTGTAAGCTTCTAGGTGAGGAGCAGCAAAGGTTGTTGCTCAAGACACAGGAAAAAGATGCACTGTGGGAGGAAGGAAGGGCATAAGAAGAGACTCTCTCTAGGGGAAAACCACAAAACTATCTTGAGCCTCAAATCCTCAACTGATATCAAGTAGAAATTTCCTACCACTGGGAGAGGGGAACTGACCAACATTAGGCATAAATACAAAGCAGAATTTGGCTGCCATCAGGAGGAAGAGCAGGAATGCAGAGAGGGACTGCACACCTGAGGCTCAAGGACATAGGTTCCCCCTAAGACTCACACTGGGGTAGAACGACAGAGAAATTCTCTTGTCCCCAACGGAATTAACCAAGTATGATCTGTCCAAGGCTGAGTCTGTGGTGAGAGATCTTTTCTGTGGTGCTGGCATGCAAGAAAGCTAAAAGCTGGTGGTGGATCACCAATCCTAAGAAAAGCCTCTGGCATAACAGTTCCCATCTGAAGCACAAGGCAAAGACAGCCCACTACTAAAAGAATTTGAAGTCTATGGGGTACTGATGGTAAGCATAGCACCAGTAAAATCCAAGTCCAGCTCAATTCCCAACGAGACTGACTCTCCTGACTCAGCCCTCCGTAATTACAACCTCATTAATATATGACCTAACAGAAGAACAGTCATGCTTATTTCCTGGCATAAATTATTTTATTCTCTCTTGTGCCACAAGCAATATATGGTTTTTACTCAAAAATATCATATACACACACACCGTGCTGTTAAGAGACAATGCGATAAACAGGAGAAAACTCAGGTGACACCCAAATGTTGAACTACTAGACAGTGACTTTACAGTAACTATGATTAATATATAAAAGGATACGGTGGAAAAACATAAACAACTTGCATCAAGAGATGGGGAATTTCAGGAAAGATGGAACTGCTAGAAATGAAAAACCCAATACTGGATATGAAGAATGCCTTCAGCATGTTCCTCAGTAGACTGAACCAGCTGGGAGAATCACATAATTTGAAGATCTGTCAATAGAAATTGTCTGCACAAAAATCCAAAGTGAAAGAAGATTAAAACAGCAAGATAACAGAGCATCCAGAAGAGCTAGAACAGTATTAAACATTATAACATACTTGTGTTTGGAGTCCCAGGAGGGTGAGAGAATGGTTCAGTTCAGTTCAGTCACTTAGACATGTCTGACTTTGCAGCTCCATGGACTGCAGCACGCCAGGCCTCCCCCTGTCCATCACCAACTCCCAGAGTTTACCCAAACTCATGTCCATTGAGTTGGTGATGCTATCCAACCATCTCATCCTCTGTCGTCCCCTTCTCCTCCTGCCCTCTTTTTCAGCATCAGGGTCTTTTCAAATGAGTCAGCTCTTCACATCAGGTGGCCTAAGTATTGGAGTTTCAGCTTCAACATCAGTCCTTCCAATGAATATTCAGGACTGATTCTCTTTAGGATGGACTGGTTGGATCTTCTTGTAGTCCAAAGGATTCTCAAGAGTCTCTCCAACACCACCGTTCAAAAGCATCAGTTCTTCGGTGCTCAGCTTTCTTCACAGTCCAACTCTCACATCCATACATGACCACAGGAAAAACCATAGCCTTGACTAGATGGACCATTGTTGGCAAAGTAATGTCTCTGCTTTTCAATATGCTGTCTAGGTTAATCATAACTTTCCTTCCAAGGAGTAAGTGTCTTTTAATTTCATGGCTGCAATCACCATCTGCAGTGATTTTGAAGCCCCCCAAAATAAAGTCTGACACTGTTTCCATTGTTTCCCCATCTATTTCCCATGAAGTGATGGGACCAGATGCCATGATCTTCGTTTTCTGAAGTTGAGCTTTAAGCCAACTTTTCCACTCTTCTCTTTCATTTTTATCAAGAGGCTCTTTAGTTCTTCTTCACTTTCTGCCATAACCTCATCTGCATATCTGAGGTTATTCATATTTCTCCCGGAAATCTTGATTCCAGCTTGTGCTTCATCCAACCCAGCATTTCTCATGATGTACCCTACATAGAAGTTAAATAAGCAGGGTGACAATATACAGCCTTGTACTTCTTTCCCAGTTTGGAACCAGTCTGTTGTTCCATGTCCAGTTCTAACTGTTGCTTCCTGACCTGCATACAGGTTTCTCAAGAGGCAGGTCAGGTGGTCTGGTATTCCCATCGCTTTCAGAATTTTCTACAGTTTATTGTGATCCACACAGTTAAAGGCTTTGGCATCGTCAATAAAGCAAAAATAGATGTCTTTCTGGAACTCTCTTGCTTTTTCCATGATCCAGCAGACGTTGGCAATTTGATCTCTGGTTCCTCTGCCTTTTCTAAAGCCAGCTTGAACATCTGGAAGTTCACGGTTCATGTATAGCTGAAGCCTTGCTTGGAGAATTTTGAGCATTACTTTGCTAGCATGTGAGATGAGTGCAATTGAGCAGTAGTTTGAGCATTCTTTGGCATTGCCTTTCTTTGGGATTGGAATGAAAACTGACCTTTTCCAGTCCCATGGCCACTGCTGAGCTTTCCAAATTTGCTGGCATATTGAATGCAGCACTTTCACAGCATCATCTTTTAGGATTTGAAATACCTCAACTGGAATTCCATCACCTTCACTAGCTTTGTTTGTAGTGATGCTTCCTAAGGCCCACTTGACTTCACTTTCCAAGATGTCTGGCTCTAGGTGAGTGATCACACCATCGTGATCATCCAGGTCATGAAGATCTTTTTGGTACAGTTCTCCTGTGTACTCTTGCCACTTCTTCTTAATATCTTTTGCTTCTGTTAGGTCCATATCATTTCTGCCTTTTATTGAGCCCATCTTTGCATGAAATGTTCCCTTGGTATTTCCAATTTTCTTGAAGAGATCTCTACTCTTTCCCATTCTATTATTTTCCTCTATTTCTTTACACTGATCACTGAGGAAGGGTTTCTTATCTCTCCTTGCTATTCTTTGGAACTCTGCATTCAGATGCTTACATCTTTCCTTTTCTCCTTTGCTTTTCACCTGTCTTCTTTTTACAGCTATTTGTAAGGCCTCCCCAGACAGCCATTTTGCTTTTTTGCATTTCTTTGCCATGGGGATGGTCTTGATCCCTATCTCCTGTACAATGTCACGAACATCATTCCATAGTTCATCAGGCACTCTGTCTATCAGATCTAGACCCTTAAATCTATTTCTCACTTCCACTGTATAATCATAAGGGATTTGATTTAGGTCATACCTGAATGGTCTAGTGGTTTTGCCCACTTTCTTCAATTTAAGTCTGAATTTGGCAATCAGGAGTTCATGATCTGAGCCACAGTCAGCTCCCGGTCTTGTCTTTGTTGACTGTATAGAGCTTCTCCATCTTTGGCTGCAAAGAATATAATCAATCTGATTTCGGTGTTGACCATCTGGTGATGTCCATGTGTAGAGTCTTCTCTTGTGTTGTTGGAAGAGGGTGTTTGCTATGACCAGTGCATTTTCTTGGCAAAACTCTATTAGTCTTTGGCCTGCTTCATTCCGCATTCCAAGGCCAAATTTGCCTGTTACTCCAGGTGTTTCTTGACTTCCTACTTTTGCATTCCAGTCCCCTATAATGAAAAGGACATCTTTTTTGGGTATTAGTTCTAAAAGATCTTGTAGGTCTTCATAAAACCGTTCAACTTCAGCTTCTTCAGCATTACTGGTTGGGGCATAGATTTGGATAATTGTGATATTGAATGGTTTGCCTTGGAGACGAACAGAGATCATTCTGTCATTTTTGAGATTGCATCCAAGTACTGCATTTCGGACTCTTTTGTTGACCATGATGGCTACTCCATTTCTTCTGAGGGATTCCTGCCCACAGTAGTAGATATAATGGTCATCTGAGTTAAATTCACCCATTCCAGTCCATTTTAGTTCACTGATTCCTAGAATGTCGACGTTCACTCTTGCCATCTCTTGTTTGACCACTTCCAATTGGCCTTGATTCATGGACCTAACATTCCAGGTTCCTATGCAATATTGCTCTTTACAGCATCGGACCTTGCTTCCATCACCAGTCACATCCACAGCTGGGTGTTGTTTTTGCTTTGGCTCCATCCCTTCATTCTTTCTGGAGTTATTTCTCCACTGATCTTCAGTAGCATGATGGATACCTACTGACCTGGGGAGTTCATCTTTCAGTGTCCTATCTTTTTGCCCATTCATACTGTTCATGGAGTTCTCAAGGCAAGAATACTGAAGTGGTTTGCCATTCCCTTCTCCAGTGGACCACATTGTATCAGACCTCTCCACCATGCCTGCCCATCTTGGGTGGCCCCACAGGGCATGGCTTAGTTTCATTGAGTTAGACAAGGCTCTGGTCTTAGTGTGATTAAATTGAGTAGTTTTCTGTGATTATGGTTTCAGTGTGTCTGCCATCTTGCAACACCTACCATCTTACTTGGGTTTCTCTTACCTTGGACATGGGGTATCTCTTCATGGCTGCTCCAGCAAAGCGCAGCCGCTGCTCCTTACCTTGGACAAGGGGTATCTCCTCACCACAGCCCCTCCTGACCTTGCATGGCCACTGTTAATGGGGCAGAAAAGTTATTTGAAAAAATAATGGCCAAAAATTTCCCCAAAATAATGAATGACTGTAACTCACTATTCCAAGGAGCCCAGACAACCCCATGGAAGATATTTGCCAAATAAACAAACAAATACTTACACACACCTAGATGCATCATAGTCAACCTGATGAAACTATAAAATCTAGAAAAAAATTCAATGACAGCTGTGGGAGAAGAGGAACACATTATATATACGAAAACAAAGACAAGAATTAAGGCAAACTTCTCATCAGAAACTATGTAGGCAGAAAGAAATGAAGTATGTTTTTAAGGTATAGAAAGAAAAAAAAAACTACCAACTTAGAATTCTATACCCAGAGTAAATATTTTAAAAACAAAAGGAAAATAAAGACATCTTTAGAAAAATAGTAGGTGAGAAAATTTGGTGCCAACGACCTGCTCTGTAATCAAAGTAAAGGGTGTTCTCCAGGCAAAAGAAACACATTACCAGACAGTAATTTATATCTACAAAATTATATAAAGAGTTCTGGAAATGATAAAATGAGTTTTGGTCATACTGTGTGGTTTGCAGAATCTTAGTTTCCCAATCAGTGATTAAACCAGTGCCCCTTGCAGTAGAAACATGGAGTTCTAACCCCCTGGACCACCAGGGAATTCCCTGGAAACAGTAAAATGAGTACTCCTCTGTAGTATCAAGGAACAGATTTGGCTGCTCTCGCCTTCTGCAAAGGACCACATTCTGCCTATGGAATGTGGTTCTTTCTCAATAAACCTGCTTTCACTTTAACAAAAAAAAAGGAAAGAAAAAAGGGACAGACTTTGATACACGCAACAACATGGATGAATTTCAAAAGAATAACTGTGATTGAAAGAAGGTAAACAAAAAAGAGAACATTGTATATGATTATACTTATACAAAATTCTAAAAATGCAAAACAATCTCTAGTTACAGAAAGTAGACCAAAGCTTCACCATGGGAGGAGAAGGGACAATGAGAGGAGGTGGGCTACAAAGATTATGGTGGATATGTTCACCATCTCGGTTGTGGTGGTGATTTCAGGGTTGTACGTATATGCCTAAACTCATGTATACTCTAAATGCATGCCATTTATTAAATATAAACATTATATATCTCAGTAAAGCTAAAAGGGGGTAATACAAAATAAAATTACAGTGAGATACCGCAAGACACCTGTTACAATGGCTTAAAATATGTTCTTTAAAGTTACAATAACAAACACTAAGGAAGCTGTGGAACAGCTACAGTGTTGCTGGTGAAAATGCAAATGGTACAATTACCTTCTAAAACAGTTGGCAGTTTCTAATAAAGTTTAACAAACACTCACCATACACGCTAACACTCTCGCCTCTAGTTGTTTACCCAGGAGAACTGTATACTTATGCCCTCATAAATACCTGTCTGTGCACAGGTATACCAGAGTGTTAGCTATATTCTTAATATCTAACTGGAAAAACTCAAAGGTCTTATGAATGGATAAATTGTATTACATGCATACCACGCACTACTGCAGAGTACAAAAGAGGAAGGAACATTTGATACACCCAATGACTGGATGAATCTCAACAGCTTTATGCTAAGAAAGAGGCCAGGCTCAAAAGTTTCCATACTATGATTCCATTTTTATGTCATCTGGAAAAGGCAAAGCTACAAGAACAGAAATCAGATTCTGGCTGCCTGAGGCTAGGTGTGGATAAAGGGATTGGCTAGTAAGAGGCACAGGGAACTTTTTAGAGGGATGAAAATGCTATGTACTTTGTGATGGTTACATGAATGCAACATTTGTCAAATTCATAGAACTGAACACCTCTGAAGGGGGAATTTTACACTCTAAAAACTATACTTAAATGAACTGATTGGAAAAAAAAAAAAGCATCCAAAACCTGAATGCAAACCTCTTGAGTCTTTTCAGGGATGTTTAAAATCCTGCCATACTCAGGATCTACTACTTTTAAACATTTCACTCATTATAATGATAAATGTTTAGAAGTCTCTTTTGAGGTTTTTTACTTTATAGCAAAAGCCAAATACCGCGGGAAATGGCTGAAAGAGTACACAGAAGCTAATAGGGCGACAAACTGAAATGCATTCCCATATTGGCAAATTCCTTTGATGGACACTTGAGAAACATTGCTGAAGATGTGAAGAAACAACTATAAAACAAGTTATGTGGTGTTGGAAGTTTGTTACTTGCTTGGATGAAAGAACAGCAGCTGTTTCCAACATGTTTCAGCCATGGTACTTTACACATTGTGTTTCAATAATGAAATACATGAAAAGCTTCTCTTTTTAAGAGGGCATTAAAGGTAAAATGTAGGAGAGAAGATACACTCACCATTAAAATGATCTTTAATAAAAAAAGTGACTTATGGAAAAATTGTGGAGGTATAACCACTAAGAAGATGACTGCTTTAACTCAAATAAATATAGAGTCTGGGGCTAAAGATTCTATCACAAACAAAATTGATTCACTAAATAATTCCTATGCAAGACTTTTCTGTAAGGAAGTTGGAACAGAAGGGCACAAGATAGAGCCAAGTAATTAGTTTTAGAAATAGGAGTCCATTAAACTATAGTTGAATCTTTGCAATATAGGAAACTGGAAGAGAGCGTATATTCTGCTGCCCCACAATGAGATATGCTGGCTGGCACATGGCAAAACAGTCAAAGAATTGTTTGACTTTAAGGTTAGTGTTCCAACTTTGTTTTTCTTTGATGAGAAAGAGCTGTCAATAGCTTGCTGTGTGCTTAGTCACTCAGTCATGTCCGACTCTTTGCAACCCCATGGACTGTAGCCCACCAGGCTCCTCTGTCTATGGGGATTCTCCAGGCAAGAATACTAGAACGGGTTGCCATTTCCTCCTCCAGGGGATCTTCCTTACTCAGGAATTGAACCTGTGTCTCCTGTGTCTCCTTCATTGCAGGCAGAGTCTTTACTGGCTGAGCCATCAGAGAAGCCCCAAATCTCTTGTATTTGAACACAGAACACTTGGAAATAGGAATTCCCAAACTGTTAAAGTATTTTCCAAGTAAAAAGATTCAGGGCTTTGAACCCATTTGTTAAAAAAGAATAATTCATATTAGAAAGAAATTTGCTAATCAAATTTCAAAAAAACTTTGGGATATTTAGGGTTTCCCTGATAGCTCAGTTGCTAAAGAATCCGCCTGCAATGCAGGAGCCTCGGTTAGATTCCTGGGTCGGGAAGATTCCCTGGAGAAGGAATAGGCTACCCACTCCAGTATTCTTGGGCTTCCCTGGTGGCTAGCTGGTAAAGAATCTGCCTGCAATGCGGGAGACCTGGGTTTGATCCCTGGGTTGGGAAGGTCCCCTGGAGAAGGGAATGGCTATCCATTCCAGTATTCTGGCCTGGAGAATTCCATGAATTCACAAAGAGTGAATAGCTGGGTCACAAAGAGCTGGACTCGACTGAGCAACTTTCACTTTCACTCTGGCATATTTGGTAGGTGAGGTAGAAAAGTGAGAATCATAATTTAGTTAGCACAACCAATAATGAACTTAAATTTGGGTCTTTGAATTTTTATATTATTTGGGTCTTTGAATTTTGTATTTTGTATCTTTTTCTGCCATATTAGCCATAAAAACCAGACTCTAAAGAAGTTGAACTTCAAATCAGATCAAGTCATGTTATCACAAAGGATTAACCAATAACTATAGTAAAATAAAGCTTATTGCTCTTAAAACTATATATTACCAATAATATGCTGCTAGAGGTTTTTATATGCTAATGAGTAAAATTATCACTCTTAAAATGTCTTTTTTGCATATGCTTATAGTTACAAAACATGCTACAATGGTACATGTATAAAGTTTGTTAATAATGAACATACACACCCTGGATATGTATGCTGAAAATTTTTACTGATGGGGTGCAAAATTTAAGACAATAGATTGGAAATAGCTGTCTAGTGAAATTAACAAATAATTATAAAGCCTTTGTAGTCTCACAGTGTCTGACACAATGTTAGATGCACAGTAAGCTTTTAAAAATTACTGTGACTCTCTGACTACCTCTGGATGCAAAATATAGTAATTTATATATGATCCTTGTGTGTATATACATTTCTCTCTCAAAATATACATTTAATTTGGTGAATAATTCTTCCATATGAGTATCTTTGTGTAGAAAACCATAACCATAGAAGCAATAATGCATAGTGGCTGCAGTTTCTGAATATGTGCCCCTGAGTCTAAATCGTGGGCTTACAATTTATTAACTATGTGACCTTGACTAGACTAGTTCTCTGTGTCCCAGTTTCCTTGCATGCAACAGGGCCTACCTCATGGCTTTGTGGTGAAGATAAATGAGTTAATACATGTAAAGTCCCTTGACCTATGTTGGATACATGAAAAGTGATCACTCTAGGTTAGTTGCCATATGTATATGTATATATACACACACAGACATACACACACAGATACATACAATCTGAGTGAGTATACGGGATATGTGTATATTTCATGTAACTTTGTTTATATTTCTCGTTCTCAATATGTATTTGTATACATATTTATATTGAATAATAGCAATAATATTAACAACATTAACATTTATTTAGCATGACAGTAAATTAAATATTATATATTTGGAAGGACTGATGCTAAAGCTGAAGCTCCAATACTTTGGCCACCTGATGATAAGAGGCAACTCACTGGAAAAGACCCTGATGCCAGGAAAGATTGAGGGCAGGAGGAGAAGGGGCAACAGAGGATGAGATGGTTGGATGGCATCACCGACTCAACGGACATGAGTTTGAGCAAGCACCGAGAGATGGTAAAGGACCAACTCCTCTGAAGGGAAGCCTGGCATACTGCAGTCCATGGGATTGCAAACAGTTGGCCACAAATGAGCAGCTGAACAATACAATGACCAAACAATATAAATATATATTTTTAAGTTAAAGACTAAATCAACTCAGCATTAGTTTAAGTGCTTTACACATTATCTCACTCATCTTTGGAGAAAATATATAACATGACATAATTTTGTTATTCCCACTTTACAGATAGAAAACTGAGGTCCAGAAAGGTTACATAACTTCCTTAAATTCACATAGGTGGCATATGATAGAGCCAGGAAGTATTTTTTTTAAATCACTGCTTACCACTTCCCCACTGATTTAATAATACTATTTAGTACTAGGGGTAATAATTCACAATATCTTAATTTGTCTGGTGCTTAGTATTTTATAAAATAGCTTTACTACAGTGAGTTTCATTACCAGTCTGTGAAGTGAGTTGGACAGGATTGTTATCTTCACTATTATAGGAGAGAAAACTGGTACAACTGAAACCATAGGTGTCTTTTGGAGGAAGTGTTTCTGTGTTACATACATCCTGGGTGCCTCTGTACCCAGGGAGTCAAGTCATTGTCTCAGACAAGGGTGCTGGTCCTCCCTGGAAGCATCACAGACTAGTGAGAGCCCCAGGCATAGAAACCAAGAGTCATGGCAACACAATGTGTAGTCTCTAAGGGAGATACGGAAAGAGTGCTTCTAGAGCGCAGAAGGTGGGACCATCTGAGCCAGGGGGGTCTTAGAAAAGATGAAGGTGGTGGTAGGAGAGGGGTGGGGGGCTTTCCTGGAAGAAAGAATGTGTGCATGCAAGTGTGAATTCATGTTTATGACCATGACAGTATGTCTAGGCATGGTTGTATATGAATCTGAGTGTTTATATGGGCTTACTCATGTGTGAATTTATGCACATGCCAACTGTAAGTGTGGAAGAAGAAAGCCTGAAGACAAAAGAAAGTGTGCTTGGTTCCACACATGTTACAACAGAATCTGGCCTGCCTTGATTGCCCCATTTCTCCTTCCTGCCCCCAACACTGGGGTATCCAGAGATACCAATTGTTTCCCACTCTAACATGAGTTGCCTCATGGGCTATGGTGATTAGACCCACCAGGTTTTCCATCTATCAGTCTGAATGTGTAGGAGTCTGATAAGAGCCCACCACTTGTGTGAGTGATTGGGGGGGGGGGTGAAGAGTACCAGTATCTGTAGGTGTGTAACTGTACACTTATGATTATGTGTGAAAGTTTAGTGTTGGCTGTTCCTAGCCAGACTGGGGAAACCTCCCTTCTCCTTTCATCTTCACTGTCTTGGGAATTTATACACTCACCTGTTTCCATTGCCACCCAAATGTGGCCAGTTCTTGCCTTCACTTAAATGTCCTAGGGTATATAACTTTAATTCTGTACTGGGGCTGGGCAGAGGCAAGGCTGGAATGGCTGGTGCCCATTTTCTGTGGAGGCACTCTGTGCTCCCTGCCCCCCCAACCCCACTCCACCCCATTCTGGTCTAGGAATCTCCCAGAGGATGAAAAATGTTTGCAAAGGCAAACAGGAATGGTGACAGCCATGAGGAACTCAGAGGATCACACCCAGGAATGGGATGATCACCTCCCCCCTCTTGACGATAGATCCCATTTTTGAGGCAAAATTGATCACAGAGGGAAAGTGAGGACTCCTGTCTCCACAAATGCTGTCTCAGGGATTGGAGAGATGAGGGGTAAGACTGCAATACTCTATTTCTTTTAAACTTACACAATCAAAAGAGCTAAAATGATTCCAAATAATATGTAATTGATGGTGAATAACAGTATCTCTACAAAATGACCAAATAGTTGAAGTAGACTTTCTCTTTTGCCATAAAGTGTATAAATTCAAGGCTGTGGGGTCATGTGAGGCAAAAGTATTATGTGCTGGAATACACTGATGATTTGTGAGTGTTTACATCTTGGCCAGTGCACTGTCACACAGCTAAATATTCACATGTTAAAATAAGCAACGATGAACTGCAATAATCAACACATGTAACATGCCATATTTTAAGCTGAATGAATGAGTGAGTGAAGAGAAAAACAAACATATTTTGAAAAGTAAAATCATCTCACATAGTGATCCCCGAAATAACAATACCTGGATTCTGTTCTCAGTTTCACCAATGACTTGAAAGGTTTTCTTTTTTCTTTTTTTAAATCATATGGGAAAATCAGTCCAGTGACAGAATATCTCTCTAAAACATGAATATGCTTAATCAAACCTTGTTGAAGTGTCTTTTAAAATGTAAATGATCACTAATAAATGTTAGTCGCTGCAAATCTATGTTTATTGTAGCACCATATATAATATATTTTTCCATGTTCAGGACACAAACATTATCCTAACTTGTAAGGGAGGATGCTAGTTTTATAATATGCCAGGAGAATTTTTCCATAGTCAATATGTTGCTTATTTGCAGTTAGCTCATTGCATCAATAATCTGAAAAAGAGAAATAGCCTGGTTATGGCTAGAGATTCTGATTAGAGGCTAAGATTTCTATCGTGGACTGCTTTCAACTGTTATATTTTATGGCACAGATTCAGTGGGAATCTGATCTGCTAAAATATTTGGGCTGTGAAAACTCCCACATTGTGACAGATGTCAAGTCCAATTAAGTGACTCATGTCCAGGTTTCTGTCCAATAGGATTTCCCATTAAATATCAATTTAGGGGAAAAAATTCCATCCCCCTTCTTAAGCCTTTATCTCTTCCACCATCTCCAGGCTGAATCAATTGGTACCAAGAGAGCCAAGAAGCCACACACGCATCTCTGTCTCTTTGCTCTGGCTCTCCCACCCTCTCGCCTCTTTCTCCGCTTCCCTGTCACTGTTACTCCGGGAGACGTTCACTTTTCACCAACATTTCTCCAGGCATCTCCAAGCCACTGACTCTATATATTTTGCTACAAGGTAAAGAAAGGAGGGGGTGGGGGTGGGCGATGGAACCAAGCCTTGAAAGACTTTGAAACTGGAAATAGGTGTCTGTTTATACAATATACAAGTAAAGGAGGGAAGAGGAAGAGGCAAGCTTAGCCCCGAGTTACAGTATTGTGTTCCTGGGAACTGGGGAGACATCAGCTGAACAAAGCCTTATCTCAAAAAAAAAAAAAAAATCACTTCTGAGCAAGATCGCATCTCTGCTTTGGACTCCCCAGTTTCTGCTCAGCCATATTAAGGAAGGAAAAGAGTCCTCCTCACAGGAGCGGAATCTTATCTTAACCATCTTTCTTATTGATTCTTCCGCTATTAGAAAGTGGAGGAATCAGTCCTTTGATGTGATTGTGTTTATCTCTGCATCTCTTTTGTTATTTATAGAGACCCAGAAGAGAAAAAGAGGCAAGAGACTATTCAACACATCGTTAAAACAAAAACAAAAACAAAAACAACAACAACGAATTTCCTGAAATGTTTGAGAACAATTAAAAGGAAAAGGCGTTTTTTTGATCTTCAACTAAGTGAACAATCATTCATACCGTCCCTCGCTGTGGACACCAGCGAGATGACAGCTGCTTTTTCATTTTTGAATGTAATAAATATTTGCTGCTTTTAATATATTTCTGAATTTCTCCCCGCTATTCCCTGGGATTTTAACTCTAAAAGATTGGAGAAAAGATTATCGAAAGGGCTTTTACAAGGTAAGCCTCCTTTAAATGCTTTTTTCTCAGCTTGGAGCTAAGTTAGATTATGCATATCGCATTTATAGAGTATTTCATGAATGCTTGAAAAAAAACAAAATGCATATACGACATGCTGTATATGAATAGTTTTAAGACACCTGGAGAAGAATTTAACATGCTTTGAGGGCAACCCAGGAACTTTTCATCCGATCTACAACTATGCTGTGGTTTATTGTAATTTACCATTACTCGCCTACTTATTTATACCCTCTCAAGGCGAAGGTGTAGCTGCAAGCTGTTCTACTTATAAACGTGTACGTGAAAAGCCCGAAAGTCACATGTAATTCACTTGGAGCATTTGTTTTTATTTTGCCTTAGAGGACTTGTTTTCCTCGTAGGGAAATAAAAGCCGCCTTAGAGCCAAATTCGCACCTCACTAAGCAAGTGCGATGCTGGAAGCAGATCGCTGGAAGCAGATCGCACAGCCCCAGCTTTTGTCTGGGAGCAAACCTGCACGTTGCAGACGCGACCTATTCCCCGGCTAGCACCCCTCCTGTCCAGCCGCACACGCGGGGCCCGGGGCTGGCAGCCTGGTCCGCCCTCCCGGCGCCCGCGATCGGTGCGCATAGCCCCAGCAGGTGCATTCCCTGCCTGCCGGACCCTTTCTCGAAGCCCGAATTTCCCTGAAGCCCCAAGGCTGGGAGCGACCCTATCCCAGTAGGCGCGCGATCGGGGCCGGTCCTCCGGCGCCCAGGAGGAGCCGGGCACAGCGGCCTTTCTACGAGCACATCCTTAGAGGAATCTGAGGCCAGACTACCTCGGCCACGGGGACCGCAGCGGGCTCCCGACTCTCGCCCCGGAGCACGGAACTTTGCGGGCTGGGGTTGCAGCTCGGGCCGGGGCAGAAGGCGCGGCGCCCGCCTCCCCCCCTCCCCCGGCCGATGCCTTCCCTCCTTTCTCTCCTCCTGCAGCCACCGGCCGCCGACCTTTTCCTGGGAGGTGGTCGGCAGACTGCGGGCGCATTGTCTTCTCCCACGTCGCCGCGTCCCTAGGTCCCCGAAGTGTGTAGCTGTCTGTGTGACAGATGGTGCTTCGGGAGCCGGCGAGGGCATAAGAGCCCATTTGCTATTGAAAGGAGCCCTCGCGTTGGTTCCGTCATCTCTTGATTACTGCGAAGAAGAGCGAGGGGTACGGGGAAGCCTTCCCACTCCGCGCCGTCTGTGCTCAGGGCTGAGTTCCTCTGAAACCCCGCACGCCCGTTGCCCCAGGCCCGCTCGAGGCCCGCGGGCGCCCGGCGCTCCCGCGGCTTCGCCCCAGGCCCTCTGGGCGGGAAGCGCGCTCCGTGTCTCCCTGTCCCCTAGCAAAACCCAGGTGGATTCGTCGTTCGGATTCATTCGTTTGTCAGGGTCGGAGAAGAAGTGAGGCAGGCGGAATGGCCGAGTTGTATTTAGTCGAAGGAAGCACAAAACCCAGTGGCGGCCTCGCAGGCCGGCGGCGGTTCCCCGGAGCGGGCCCGCAGGCCAGTCTCAGCCTCCCGGAGGCCGCGGTGTCGGGTCCGGGATGCGGCCTGGGCCCAGGCGAGGCCTCTCCGGCCCCTGCGCCAGGCGGAGGCTCGGGTCTTGGCCCTCGGGTCTGCCCGCCTCGGCGCGCTCCCTCCCCGCGGGACCCGCTCGGAGGAGCGAGCCAGACCGCCGAGGGAGGTTGGCCCGGGCCGCGCGGAGGCCCGGCGGGTTAGGCCCCCGGCCGCTCTCGCTCCTATCCCAAGAAGGACCCCCCTCCTTTCCTTTTACTGATCGCCTTTCTGACTCCCCTCAGCCTCCAAAATGATGCTGAGTCCGGACCAAGCCGCCGACTCGGACCACCCCAGCTCGGCG